>JAODKF010000040.1:17355922-17378702 GCA_026779585.1 Mormyrus proboscirostris
AGAGAGGGGGGGAGGGAGAGAGAGAGAGAGAGAGAGAGAGAGAGAATACTCCAGCCCTGTGCTGCAGGGGACAGGCTCCAGGTCCCTGCTCACCAGAATAAATAACTGGAAGATGGATGGAAAAAAACCCAAGGAGAAGGGAGGAAATGAGACTTCGCAGAGGTGCAAGCCAGAGCCCGGTGACATTCAGCACCTCAGTCAGTGTTAGCAGGAAGAGGAAGGGCTTCCCCAGTGGGCTGCCAGTGATGCAAAGTTATGAGATGGAACCACAAGGCTGCTGTACCTTTGGCTGGAAGCCAGTCTCCATTACCGCTTCCTTCCATCCATTTTCCTGTGAGGAAGACAAAAAGAGTCGCTTTATTTTAATTCAAAAAGGGCATTCTAGGTGAACTATCAACCATCATAAGCGCTATGCAACAATGCAGCTAAAACAAAACATTTCAAATGCCAGTCTTTTATTAGCATATAACTGACAGTGGCTGATCTCCTTTTCCTGATTCAAATGGATGAGAGAAAAAAAACATATACATACACACGAGAAAAAAGGTACAACACAGCACTGTTAAAGAATACAGATGATGGTAATTTAGCCGGCCTGCGCTATCTGAATGATTCTGGCTCGACACCCACAGCCTGCAAACCGCAAGTGGTAAGGGGAACAGTAACAACAAGCTTCAGCACAAGCTGGGGTCGATCTTCTGATGTACATTCAGATGCAAAGGAAATGGCAGCTTGATCACTGGGCGGTCATGGGACTGAGGCCGATACCTCTGTGAGGAATTCATAGAAGATCTTGTCGTTGGACAGGATCGGGTGGGAGGCCACACGGAGCAGAAAATTCTCCAGGCCAATTCTCCTCCTTTCCACAAAGTCTGGATCCATGTTATCAGCCGATAACTTATGCCAAACAAACTCTGCCTGCAGGAAAACAACAGAGAAAAGAAGCCAATTTTTAAACCCAAATACTGGCAGCAACGGTAATCTCCACTGACGCTTATTACACGTCAGAGTCAAGTCAGAGAAACAAACCAAACTTTGAGCATCTCAATTAAATCACAGAGTTACCACAATGTCTCAGTTCACGCATGAGAATAATAATGATTCTCTCCATAGACAGTTTCCATAACAACATGCCATTTCGTCATATACACATGCTCAATATGTTCAAAAATATTGTATGACACCACTAGGGCTCAATAGAAAAAAAATAGTGCACATATACTTTACTTTGAGGATTCATTTTACTACAGGCTGATGGAGACGCGGTCATGCCTACCCTCTTCTCCGGCAGCGGGGGGACGATCACAAATGGATACGTGACTAATAAATAGTTCCTCAGAAGCTCAAATTCACTGTAGCGCCTCCACAAGGAGTCTGGGGAGAAGTTCTGGGTTTCAGACGAAGAGTCGACCCGCCTGTCACAAGCAGAAGATCGGGGAGACGTCAACTTTTTACACAGCGGTGAAAGAAAACGTGTAAGAAAAATCAACAGCGGGGGAAACAGAAATGGCAAAGCAGACCGACGATTGGCCGGTATATCGTACAAGCGACGTGATTCGATTCAGCTTCTCTTTATATATATCGCCTTTCACAAGTACCCCCAAAGGCACGTGACATGGGTGTGCGAGAGTTCGTTAGTACATTATTTATACAGAAAAATGCATGAAAGAGGGAAAAAGGGAAGACAAAGAACGAATGCAAGAAAGCCAGAAAACAACAGAGACGAAAATACGACAAGTTCAGCTCATATGCTACAGATATCTCTAGGCAATATTTCATCATCTAAATAACCAACCATCTGTTGTAGCCAAGGATTCCAAAATGAATTTAAACTGAACAAAATAAAAAGGACTGAAATTCTCCCTTAAAAAAATAACAGCCATATTATTTAGCATTAATAACGCACCAATTCGCAAACATAGGGCATTCTATGAAGTCTTTGAATCAATTTCATTTGGACAGGTGCAGAAATTTCCGGTTCCCATCCAGTATTACTTAACCAACGCCTACCACTGTCTACATTAATCCATTTCAAAACACACTATAAATAGCATATTTAGGGAACAAGTTTAGTTTGATTAACCACAATCACGTTGCTTAAGCAACCAGACAAATGCCTCTGCGCATATTTCCGCAAGTGAATTCCTATTTAAAGACGTCTTTAGTTATAAAACAAAGCATAACTGCATGGAAGTCTATTAAAGTAACACTATCCAAAGAGGAACACGCCTAAGTCACACGCTCATTCTATACAGGTGAATGAGTGGGGTGTGGTACAGCCGATATGCTATAATGCGAATTAAAAACTATATCCTAAAGCCACAGGTTATGCAGGCCAAAAATATTCAGTAAATATGATTTAATGAAACACATGATAAAACTTAAGTAGGGACTCTGGCATTTCTGTCCCGCGATTTTCAAAGGAAACGGGAATGCTTCCAATTCTGAGAGTGTAGCCATTCTGAGCATGACCAGTGTCGCATTTTTCACTGCACTCCGTTCCACTATCACCTCAAACCAAAGACATGCACCGCTGCAACGCTTGATTTGCCGAAGTATGCATTCAGCACCTGGCAAGTCACAAGTCCTCTGCGGAGTCCCTGTGCTAATCGTCGGTGCTGCGATCCTGCTGGGGGGGCTTTCTGGACTAAAACCGTGCGTACGGCTTTCCCCTACTGCCGGCCCACGGTAAACGAAGACCAGACTTCCATGTGTGCATGTAATAACTGTTCCCAACTCCAAGAAAGAAAGGAAATAAAAAAATAGAAAACATGTGTTTTCTTTTAAGGAGTCCAGCAATATGGGGCCTACACGGCTTATTCTGGTAACAAAGGCCTGGAGCTGCAGAATAAAACCCGAGGAGTACAGTAAAGAAAAGAAGGACACTGTCCATCACCCCCCAGATGGATACTGAGAATAGCAGGACCATCATTTTCCCTGGCTGATAACATACTGATGGACACTAAAAACAACTTGATGAAGACTAAAATACCCATCAAGATGTGCAGTTTAAACCAGTGTTTGCCAACCCACTCCTCCAGGACCCCCAGACGGTCCACATTTTTTCTCCCTCCCAGTTCCCAGACGATCAAAAACACTGAATACCTGGAACAGGTGTACTGGGAGCTGGGAAGGAAAAAATATGGACCGTCTGGAATTTCCAGAGGACTAGGTTGGTCGAGAAACACTAAGACTAAAATCAACAGGAACCTGGACATTAAGCACTGCTAGGACATCAAAGCATCCTCACCATCCTCAAGGTTACAGGACTAAACCGCTGTGCAAACATGACGGGATTTTCTGATTATGAAACTAAGTGCATCTTCTGATGTATAACGAACTTCCTGATCAGCGTCCAGGATCAGAACATGTCAGCTGCAGGTCACATTCACCTTGCCACATTACTGGTGGATTTGGGAAGGCATGACACACAACTAGAGAAGTGAGTGTGACAGAGCTTAGCTGAACAGAAAACTACACAAGATGTGCACCATACATACACCTGCATACTAAGACAGCTGTCAGAAAGTCGTTCTGAGGTCGGGCTTACAATAAATTACATAAATTGACCAAAAATCTTAATCAAAAACCTTGAAAGGAGCATGAAAACCTCATACTTCTGTGACATCCTCACATACTCCCACAACATGGAGGCAGGATTTAGGACCCCCCCCAACTCTGAACTGCACCCCCAAAAATGAAAGAATTAGAATTAGGTGATTGATCAGTGGTCATTGTTAACACACCACAGCACAGCACACAGTGCGCAACAACAAAATGTGTTCTCTGCATTTAACCCATATGTGACTTTCGTGACATAGCAGGGGGCAGCTAATTCGGCGCCCGGGGAGCAGTGCTTGGGGACGGTACCTTGCTCAGGGTACCTCAGTGGTGACTTGTTGGTGGGGGATTTCAACCTGCAATCTTTCGATTACAAGTGTGCTTCCCTAACCATCAAGCCACCGCTGCCCACAGTGGTGGAACACCAAAGGAATACCAAAGGTAACACTTGATTATAAAAAACGGGTGGGTGAACAGACGAGGTAGCTATAGTACTTCAGTATGTTTGGAACCCTGAGTAAAGTCCCACCCTTACTGGCTAAAAGATTTGGTAACACAAGAGATCAGTAAAACACTGCACAGGCTCCCATGGTGGTTTGAAGGTTCCCACGCCACCAGAGGGAGCATTACCTTGTTTCAATCAGGTACACCGTATAAGTCTCCAGCATGTTCACTGCATTCTTCCCTGTTCGTTTCTCCGCTTCGGCCACGCTAATCTCCATCTTCCTCAACAGGGTTCTGGCTTCTTCAGGGATCTGGGAGGTTGACAGTCCAATCGGAAAGCCCTCAATTGGCCAGGGTGACCAGAAACCACCACAGCAATTTCAACATGCACAACAAACCTGGACATTCACATAATATTTCAGTGTTATATTACAGGACCATATTCATTGGCTACAGTTATTTACAAGTGTCCCTGGAAAGTAGATGTTAGTAAGAGTCCACTGATATGGTTTAATTTATCTGTGGATTGTGCTTGGAGTATTAATTTTGTCTATATGCTTAAGAAACATAACAATACCAAGGCTGCCAACTTTAGTCAGCTGGCTGACATGAGATTTTCAATTCAAGACAAATGTACACACACATGCACACTTATTTACATGTATGTAACAGTTATATTGGCTTGTAAATAGTCTGGAGGGTTTGCAAAACTACCCCAACACTTCCATGCAGTTGATTTTAGGTTTATAATAGAATAACATAGATTTGGACTTGCGAGCCTGAGTCTGAAAGCGTGACGGTCACGCCAGATGCGTGAGAGCTGGCAACTATGCAATACAAACATAATTGATCCACCGCAATACAAAGCATAAAAGGTCATAACTAAACACCACACTGTGAAAAGAACCTAAACGGCAAATATTTACGAACAACCTACGCTTAAAATATGCCTAACAAAACGAATGCGCTGATTTTAAATTGAAAGTGTCTAGTAAGACACTGCACTGGTGATCAGATAGGCAGCATATCAGTCCAGACGAACTGGTTGTTCACAATTCATTGCCAAATAAATGATCTGCAAGACACGCAAAGGGATGATCAAATGCGTTTTCCTAGTTATTCACTATATAAATTATTGTACTTTATTATATAATTACTGACGTGTACATAAACCGATAGGACTCGACCTGTGTGCAAACATGATAGTGATGTAGGAACTAATGGTGAAAATGACGATAATAATGAGATGCAGACGACGCCGGAAAAGTTAGTTTGGCGTTAAGACGATTCACACCTACACTACAAACGATTAGACAAGTGATTATGGCAATTTCCGAGAGATGAACTACCCTTCAGCTGTAAAACTAACGCCAAGAGCCGAAAAGAGTAGTGCGGGCGCCGCATAACACATTCACGCAACGCCGTGGACAGGGGCGGCCTGTCCCGACCTGCGGCTCATCTAACGTGCAGCCACACGATTTTCGGCCCAAAGCCCGGAGCTTTCCGACTTTGTACGCGTGCGAACACATTACCACGTCGCCCACTTCGTCTTTTGGGTCATTGCAGGAAAGCTGAGCTGCCTCTGGGCCGCCGGAGTCCGCCATCGTAGCCTAGCGTCCGACGAGTCACGTGATCTCCGCGGAGCGTCTGCGGAGTCCGTCTGGTCGGCTTCAGCGCAACGTCTGCGGAGTCCGTCTCGTCCGTTTCAGTGCAGCCTCTACGCTTCCAGATTCACTTCAGCTCGACTTCTCACTCCTCTTCCAGATCGGGCTACCTTCGCATGCAGCTTCAACTCAGTTTTCCCTTTCTGCTGCCAGGTCAATTAGGCTACTACATTTCCTGGCGATGCCAATAGCGTAGGAGGCTGCAGAAGCTAAAATGTTTAACACGGGACGTCACTCCTGACTACCCATGATTCTTATTTTATTTAGTTGCGTGCCTCACATAAAATGGCAAATGGGCCTACAATGTACAGTACACGAGTGTACGAGATCACATATTTTGCGAGTCCTGTAATGATAATTTCCATTACTTATTAATCTGTTTATTTTGAATTACCATTTCTCTGGGTACCGGTATCCTGCAGTTATTAGGACGGCACAAACTGCCCCACCTTGAGTATTTTTCACCAGCCGCAACTCAATGTACTTATTGATAATTTGATAAGGTTGATTTTAGTTGCACAGGGTGTTTGAAGAACATTTAAAGGGTATAATGACAATTCAATGCTTTGAAAACTGTTCTGGTGTTGAGAAGAAAATAAAATTACAACCCGTAGGATATCAATGAAGAAATGCAAATGGGAGCAAATTTTGAAATGTTTTGTCGTTTACAATGTTTAAAAATACTGTGTTCTGTAAATAAAAATAAAAGTATTACTCGGCAATGAGTACGAAAGTAGCGCAAGTTTCCTGGGCGGCCCCTGTTTCACAGCAGGATTGAAAACATCTGGATCCGCCTACACGAAACCAAAAACCCCGAAATCCAAACAGCCCCTTTTCCATCAAATATAACTTTAAGTCGTGTGTACTTGCCTCCTGAACACACATTCGGAAGCAGATAAAATCATTAAAAGCATACTAATTTTGGACGCATCGGTGTAAGCTTTTATAACCTGAATATGGGGTGCCGGACTTTTTCCTCGGTAACATCCGTTCTGCTAGTATTTTTCTGTGAGTATTTGATCGCTTCCTAATCCCGTCTCCACTTTTTAAGGGGCCATTGTTTCCACTAGCTTCTTGCTGAAAAGCCATAAGCATTGCACTTGAATTTACGGAAAACTTAAAAACGTTATCATAGATATATATCTGGAAAATACACAATCCGCGTTTCCATTTATTTTGCGGCAAATCCAGACATTTCTTTATAATTGATTTCTGCCCCAGTTACACGATAAGATAGACAAAATGCGAAGAATGTATCGCTGTTATCTCGTGTTTTCTTGGGATGTGTCGCTGTGCCGCACATACTGTACGTTTGAGATATGTCACTAACGGAAACTGCTGTTCATTCACACGCGATGTTGTAGCCTTAACAGTCTCTCTGAATTATTATTTGTATAGCATAACACGTCTGTTTATCCATTACATTTTTTTCTCATGTAACAGAATTTGTAAAATTAATTCGTTTAATGAAGAAACTAAATTATAATGTGATGTCCTCTTTTGCAGTTTTTGAAAAGATTAATGTATTACAAAATAACACTTCAGTATGTAGCCTATGTATGTATGTTTGTGCGTATGAATGTAATTGGTCATGGATACCAACGTTTTGGATTTAAGAGAGACGTACCGAACACTAGAATAAATAGCATTATTAGACAAAAATACCCCAGAGCTTTTACTCTTGAAATGATAGTTTATAGCCTAAGCTAATTAGTGTGTTTTGTAAACAGTAAAACGATTAAAAAATATTAAACTACTTGTACCCGACGGCAGCTTGTTTCTTTCTTTGTTTGTTTACCTATTTGGGCCTGTTCATATATACTTATTTCTTGTGTAATATAGTTGCGGCCAGGAGCGGACTTACCGTAAGGTAGGGCTACGCAGCTGCCGGAGCCCCGGGAAACTAGGGGCCCCATGAAGACAGAATTTCCAGAGTTACATTTAAGGATATAGAATAAAATAATCACTTAAACTATAGCAATATTTATGTTATTTACATTTTTAGCAACGGTTTTAAAGATATACAAAGTTGTTCCCGTACCAGCTGTAATGGACTATTCCACTGTGATAATTTGCGCAACCCAGCTTTGTGGAGTCTACCAGTTGCTCACTGACACAAAGCAACAACGAGAAATTGGTCCAAAGATACAAGATTAACATTACATCTCCCGTGTCTTTCACACTATCCCGCTAGAGTTGTAGACAACTTGTGAACAGATGTTGGCTAAACACAATTAAACGAACGTACGCAAAACTTCAAGAGTAACCTTAGTAAAAGTGGGAATAAGATTCTTAAATTTGACCGATAGATCCTCCGGCGCGATACTCGCACCCCCTCCCCCATCACCAAATATCACCGACAGCATTCCCGTCCCCACTCTGATCGGTTAGTATCCCACGCCTTTATTAGAATATTATTGATCCACTGTGCGTATTTCCCTTTCGTTTCTCTTTCGGCTCCAAAAATGTCTCCAATGACGCACTTAGGGGCTCCCTACCCATGTCAACCTAGGCTCCCTAGAAATGTGAGTCTGCCCGCGTTTGTGGTAAAATACGTTGGAAGCAATGGAAAATTAAGATTACCACTGCGATGCGTTTTAATCTGTTTCTTTTCGAGTCAGTAAATCTTTTGCTCTCAGATGAGCTGTGATTTTTGGGAGTTAGCGAAAACAAAACATGGTTTCCTGAAATAACACTCAGAAGGACATGGTTTACATTCTAAAACTAAATAACTAGACAGAGTCAAATATATTTGTTTTAAAATAATAAATATTACCAAAAAGCATTTGCAATAACCTATAGGCCTTTAATTTACTTTCTTTCTGGTAACCGCATTTCCCACAGCCTGCAATATAATGGTTAAATGCTAACCTATAGGCCTACAATGTCAGCTATAAATAATTTAGTACAATATGAAAATAAGCGACTGAAACAGCGACCTTTTGCATTTTCCGGATTCCAAATGGTTTTATCTGCATGCATAGCTCCGATGCTGAAGGGTGACGGCCTAGATTGTAACAAAGAATGATTCAAGTAGACTACATAATAGGTTATTTTTTGCCATGCGAGAGAGAATAGTCTGTAACAAATGTAACAACAAAAGTATTGTTCACCCCTCTCGGGGCTTTTCTGAATGAGTAATCGAATAGAGACGCGCAACAATTTCTACAGTATGCTGTCTATTTACATGAAATGGTCCAATCCATCTTTCTGGCAGTTTGCACTTTCCAGACCGAGCAAATCTGCATCAAACAAGACTATAAAACGTTAACGAACTACCAGTAATAGCAGTGACAGTAGAGAGGAAGGACGCCTCTTCGAAGCACGGCCATCTCGTTGAGTTTGTGTTTATTTATTCAGCTTTTAATGGGTATCCAGTGTGACCCTTACCCGCCCTGAACACAATGTAGCAATAAAAGCTCTAACGAGAGCACGTGCCACCTATTCGCTTCAATCTTCAGTCCCCGAAATTATAATTACAATTTCTGAAGTTGATTGCGCTGATATTTACTTTTGACGTTATACATTTAGTTTTGTGTACACTTGATTGCTAAGAAGGATGTCCTTAGTGCAAGTCTGTAATCTTCATCCCCCCTTTCCTTTGCACTACGTTGGTCTGCATCATTGCCGTTACATTTACTCTATCAATTTCCTCGTTGTGTTCCTTTTGTATGCACCCGGCGTATGTCAGACGCGTTACGGTCTCGGGGCTGAACTGCCGGATGAATCTGAACATTCCCTGACCAATTTATTTAGCTTAGATGTTGTGACAACCATGCACTCAGTTTCAGAATTTCACAAGTCACAGCTGTCCTATTCCAGGGCTGTGTTTCTTAAAACCTTCGTTGCGCTCATCATAACTTCAGAGAGAGAGAGAGAGAGAGAGAGAATTCAATATGATGACCCTCGGACAGATTCGATCTGATGTCTTAAGACCCTGCAACGACCGAGATATGCATTGTTGCTCTCTATATAACAGTCCATTCCCGGAAGAAACTAAAAAAGGCTCACCGACTACACTGAATTTCCATAAAATAGTATTTATGTACGTTTATATTCTTCCGGGCTGACAAACAGATATCGGTCACACGTCATGGCCGCCCGTATGCCTCCACGCGCAGTACTTCCCCAGAGAGGAGGGGAGGGGCGGAGCTCGAGACTTGGCTCTGCTCAGCCCTTCTGGCTCTCATTTAATCTTGGAGCGGTCAGTCACTGCTGATCTTCATTACTTCAAAGTGGAGGGGGATCTTTTCTGCTTATCCTGCCTTTAATTTACCCCTCCGCTTTCACTGTTATTCCCATGGGTGCGTTTTCATGCCTGGCATTGGTTAGCAGTTGGAGGCTTTTCAGAAATATGTGCACAGTATTCCGTTTATTGTCTACGCAGCTTTGAATCGTTGTATTTCTCATGAACAAAGTTGTCATATGTTTTTTATTGGTCATTAATATGTTGTAAAGGGACATTTTTTAAGGAAAATGGATATTAAAAGGCTGGAGAAAATTGCTCTCTCTCTCGATTTCTCTCTGTCCCTCTCTGTCATACACACACACACACACACACTCATATATTTGTGGGGACTCTCCATTCATTTCTGTGAGCAAAACCCTTTTCCCAATAACGACAACCATAACCCATACCCAACCCTAACATTAACCGTAAGTAACCAAACAAAATACATGTCTTTTACAAGGCATTTTAGGTTGTTGATCGCGCAGTCACAGATTTTTATAAAATGGAATTTCCCCTTGGGTGTGACCGAAAAAATGGTCCCACAAAGTCAAAATAACAGGTTTTTATTACATTGTGGGGACATTTGATCATCACAATGTAGGCATATCATATACCTGGACCACAAACACACGCACATGTTGGCCTACCTATCTAAATGGGGGCCGTCCATTCATTTCTATGGGAAAAACCCTAATCCCAATCACGACACCCTTAACCCCTACCCATCCATAACCTTAACCATAAGTAACCAACCCAAATACAAGACTTTTGGCATCTTTTCTTTTTTGATTGCATTCACAGATTTTTATAAAACTGAGGTTATCTAAAAGGAGACCTCAAGCACACTGGCAAGCAAATGCCTGTCTGCCCTCCTTGAGAACCACGATCTGTGTCCCTGTCCCTCAGGTTTCCGAGTGCTGGCGTTCAGCAACATAAAGACCAACGTATGCAAATGGTGCGACTACTCCAGCCCCGAGTGCAAGGGTACCGTGTGCTCTAGCAACTGTTCCTTCAGCACCTACTGTGAGCTGTCTGAGGAAATCTGTGTGGCTGTGTGGTATGTCTGAAGACTTACCCTTTACCAGACCCTTCAAAGCACCATTTCCATTCCACACCATTTAAATGCCAATAAGAACATATCCTGTAATATGTCATCTGGTGTAACACTCTATGCATCAAAATGATATTATGCTATTGTCAGTGGAATATCTGAGAAATGAAGGTGATTTTATTTCAGTTCAGGTTCCCTCATGGGCATGAATTACAAAATTATGCCCTAGGGAGCAGGGTATTATAGTGCACATCTACACCGGCCTCCTTAAAATGATAAAATTTGCCTGAATGACAAATGATACAGATACATCATTCTTCCGTTCCTCAGTGTTTTTATTGCAAACTCATAGTCTTCACCTTGATGGTGCAGTAGACAGCTTCCTTGGTTGGGTGAACACCTGATCTTTTGTTCAGTTTGAGGTGACCCTTTTCAAACATGTGCCGTTTGCCCATGACTAAGGTTAAAAATGTACCTCTGTCTTGGGGGGGGGGGTGGCGGGTCCCAGGAAACAGGACAATGTCAGCGTCAGCGTGCGGACATCGTGCCATCACCCCCAGACGCCCATCGAGCGTGTCCTGATCTCCAACTACTCCACCACCCAATGTGTGATGGTGCCCCAGCCATCAGAAGAGGGCAGCACATACATCTGTGGCTGCACCAGTGAGCAGGAGTGCAACGACATGCTCATATTTGACAAGGGATCCAACGGTAATCGCGCCTCCTGAACCCTGTCACCACCATGTATCAGAGACACAGGCAGAATTCCATTAGCTTTGATCCTTCTGCGTCTCCAGCCTAGCTATACTTTACTGATGCGTGGAGCAACTTGTTCAGATATGGCAGTCAGATGAACGACAGACCCTGCATTGCTTTTCTCCTGTCTGTGAAAGATGTGAAATTACCAAGATGTTTGAGGTCCATCAAAAGCAAATCTGATACTATAGCTATGAAGCTGTAGAAGTGCCTGTCCGCAGGGTGTACTGCACCACATTTGTTGAGATTCTGAACAGTTGGTTTTGTGGAGTTCTGCTTCATGCTCTCACATGTACATCTTTGGGTTCTTAGGCCTCTTGAAGCTCCAGAGTAAGGATGTCATACCAGTGGTAGTGATCAGTCTGCTCCCACCCCTCCTGGTGGCCATAATCGTCACCCTAACCTTCTACTTCTACCGCACACGGCAGTCAGCCAAGCAGCCCAAAGATTGGGCCCCCAAACGGACCCGCTACCAGTCGCTGGACCCCCCCGAGGGTCGGAGCAGGGGAAGTCCCCAGGGCAAGCTGTTGGCTGTGAGCGGGGATTCCTCACCCGGTGACGCCGATGGTCCGGATGTGAGCGTGGAGCTTCTGCCGATCACACTTGAGGAGATGGTAGGCAAGGGGCGATTCGCAGAGGTGTGGCGGGCTCGACTCAGCCGCAGCGCCAGGAGCCAGCATGAGACGGTGGCCGTCAAAATCTTCCCGGCGGAGGAGTACAACTCCTGGCAGAATGAACGGGCCATTTACTCTGACCCCGACCTGAAGCACGAGAACGTGGTGCAGCTGCTGACGGCAGAGGAGAGGGGGGGTGGCCCCTGTTCTCCTCACAGAGAGTACTGGCTCATCACGGCCTACCACGACCTGGGCAACCTGCAGGACTTCTTGGTGGGCCACGTGCTGAGCTGGGCGGAGCTGCACGCCATGGCCGGGTCTGTGGCTCGGGGCCTGGCTCATCTGCACAGTGACACCACACCCTGCGGCTCCCCCAAAGTGCCAGTGGCTCACCGGGACCTGAAGACCAGCAACATCGTGGTGAAGAATCAGCACGAGTGTGCACTGTGTGACTTTGGGCTGGCGCTCAGGCTTGACGTCCTGCTCACCGTGGACGACGTCGCCAACAGCGGCCAGGTACTCGATGTGGGCTTCCCCCCAAACATCATCACATGCATCAATACGAGTTTGTGGCTAAAGATCTAAAGACTTAATAGATATTTGATGTTGCTCACTCATTATTTCAATAAAATCATCGCCTTAAGATACTCCTACTATATCCTGCTCCTCTAACAGCTTGTACCATATGCCCCCCCAATTCAAATCTGGCCCTCGATTCCAAATCCAGGCCATGTTTTCACTTCCCCCAGAGAGTTTAATAATTACTGATTTTGATTGGCCAGAGGTTTCACACCTGGCTCACAGATAAAGGAAGGCTAGAAAATCGGCAGTGCTCAGGCCTTGAGGACCGTGATTTGAATAGCCCTGGCATATGCTATCCTATATCAGCCTGTTGTTCTTTTTTCCCTGACCACCAGGTGGGGACAGCACGCTACATGGCTCCAGAAGTTTTGGAGTCCAGGGTGAACCTCGAGGATCTGGAGGCCTTCAAACAGATAGATGTCTACTCCTTGGCCTTGGTGCTCTGGGAAATGGTCTCTCGCTGTGATGCAATTGGAGGTGAGGTGTTTCTTTGGTCAATTTTCTTATTTCGTAATTAACGGAGAGGTTCGTACGCTTAAGTGGGCAGTCGCCTGCTGTCATTTTTGCAGAGGTGAAGAGCTATGAGCCGCCATTCAGGTCCAAAGTATGTGAGCAGCCATGCGTGGAGAGCATGAGGGACCTTGTATTACGTGACAGAGGTCGGCCAGATATCCCTGCCAGCTGGACCACACACCCGGTACATCCCCCGTGAAGATGGCCTCTGTCCCGTGACAAAGTTGTAAATGTTTCATAGAATGGATTTATAAATAAACACGACCAAATAATTGCCATCTTTTCACCACAGACGTTTAAAATTCAAAGCAAAACCAATTCCTGAAATAAAATATTCTGTAATTGTATTGTATTTAGAAGTTCCATGACTGCTACCACTGTAGACCTGACCATCTCCTGACCTTCTCTGCAGGGGATGAAGCTTTTATGTTCTACCATCATCGAATGCTGGGACCACGATCCTGAAGCCAGGCTGACTGCACAGTGCGTGGTGGAGCGCTTTAACAGTATGGGCGAAGAGGACGGCAGCCAGGATCTGCTCAACAACAACCAACAGCCTCCACCTGCCTCTTGCTTTGAAAGCCTGGCCCACGTCACACCATCCACCTCCTCCATCACGGATCCCCCCACAGCGGTCACAGAGGTGTGAGGCATCACCCAGGCAGCTGAGGGAGCTGTCTGTCAGACTGAAATTCAAGCTAAGTACTGTTTAAGGAGCTGGTCTCCATCCAAGATCCACATTACCCTGCAATCGATCCTCCTGAAGGCACCTAAGATCTTTCTTCTAGAAAGCAGAGTTCTATGCTGAGAACAACAACGAGAAGTAAACAGGAAATTGAAGAGGCGTCTCAAAAGTCTGTCATATATTCATTTTCTCTGTACCGTCCCAAGTTAGCAAATGTTTTCTAGAAACACTGCCAACACTGTGAATTGTTATGGCCTTACTATGGGCGTGTGGTCTAGATCTGGGTGGTCTTGTGCACCCAACCAGTGCTGGTCTCCTAGAAACAAGGAACTGATTCAGTGTGATCAGCCCAGATTTAAAGAGGAAAAAAAATCCCACCCACTGATGAAAAGCCAGCCGAGATACCTGGGGTGGTTTCTTTATTTTTTAAAAAATGTATATACGATCACTTTATATTCTAGTCAAGCCTTTTGGTTTAGAGAATTTGCAGGCAGTTATTTCATTTCTGCACTGCTTAGAAGTTTGAAGATTATTTGGTTAAACAGTAATCCCAGTATGTGCTGAAAACATGTGTCTTCATTTGGGAAGTCATAACTGCCAGAAATAATTGCAAAAAGGTGCAAACGCTTCCCAAAGATCCCTGGCTGTGTGTGGTGTGACACTGTATACATTTTCATGTGATTAAGCCCATCATTAAGAGATTGCAGGTACTTAGTACAAGAATCTCCACAATGATATGAAACATTTTAAAGCTTTATTTACTTTAGTTCTTCCATATGAAAGAAAATGTATGAAATCCATAAGCATGAAAGAAAGCTTATTAGAAAATGCTGTAATTAGCACTTACCCTCTAATCACCGTTTTAAGCAGTCGAGTTAAATTTATCTGTTTTTATAACTTGTTCGCAAGTAAAAAGACCAAAAGGTCACAAAGTAAAAAGATTTCCTATACGACCACATTTTACAGAGGTAGCAGACAATTCCGGATGAGTATAGCCTATAATCAGACTCAACACAACCTGAATTTGAATTTATTTGCCCAAATTTAAATGTGTAACCTTAACTTGAATTTCTCTACCTGAATACCAGAACTTGAATCTGAATTCAAGATACTGAAATTCAATTCATTACTGAAGCATAAAAATTCAAGTTCAGGTTGTAAAATTCAGCTGGTGACCTGTTTTGTGATTGACCATGTTTGTACTTAATTAGTTCTTTTGCTCTTTCTGAGTATTCCAGATCTTTTCTGAACCTGAATCTTACAACCTGAACTTTCAAGAGCTTAATTTTACAACCTAAAAATTTCTATAACCACACAAGAAACAAAATTTTAATTCATTTACTGAACTTGGAGACTGAATCTGAATTTAAGTTCAGGTAAAGGTATTTAAAATCAGATTCTGGTATTCAGGTAATGAAATCTAAATTCAGATTAACACATTGGAATTCAGGTAAATAAATTCAAATTCAGGTTGTGGTGAGTCTGACTCCATAGATGTGACCTGCACCATTCATTGCATATTTAAAAGCATACAATTGTACTATATGAACATGTGCTGTCAAGCACACAAGAGATCCTATAGAAGGATTACTTAGAAAAACAAAGTTGTGAAATCTGTTGGGGTTTTAATTTATGTTAATACCAGATGAGAAATTTAACCGCATTGCCTGGAGTCATGCATGTTTAGGTGTTATGATTCTGCATCAACCTTTTTCAGTGACTATCGGTTAAAAGATGTTCTACACCTCAATGTATTTATCATGGTGTTAAATGTGTGTTAAAAATACTGAGACACAACTCTGAAATAAACAAATTGATTAGTAGTTATTTATTCATTCATTAACACACTTATCTAAGTCTACAAGGAGTTGCCATTAAATTGCATGTCAGTGCATTTCACAGGTCAGCAATGTATACAGATTCCGTCCCTCTGGGAGCCTCCTGTGGAGAGCCATCTTCATCACCCTCAGGGGGTTCCCTCGGCCCCACTGGATTCAATGGATCGCAGAGCAGACAGCCAGGCTGTCTTTTCAGGGATCAAGTAAACCTTTAGAATACCATAGTACAGTATGTGCATAAAAGCCATTCACATCAATGACTGGTACTTGAGACGGCTTGAAGATGTAGGTGAAATGGAAGACACATCCAGAAGAACAACGTAGCTTAAGGCACCACACTGAATAGGGGAAAGCTTATGGGTTTAGAGCAAACACACATGTGCAGAATTGACGATCGGTTGGGGAATAAGAGAATTTGATTGCTGGGTTGAGAGGCTGAGCACTGATTCTCTCCAATCAATGACGGTCTTACTGTACAGGAGAAGCAGGAATTTAGTGAAGAGATGGGGCTTGAACAGAGGAAAGAACTATGGCCATAACCGTCTTATCCGCGCTTCTCGTTACATTCAGCTGCGTGTCCTACAGTTCAGCCTGTCAACCTTTCTGATTCCTACATCTTGTATGATGGTATGTCTACTGATTGACGGACAAAACCACCGCAAATCGAGGCAAGTCCCAGCTAAGCCACTCAAATAAGAATCAGCCGGCAGTTTTCTTAAGCTACAGTGCTTCTGAGATGACTTGCCATGACCCCACCGAACCCTCAAAACTCATTTTGTCCTCGGATTGGTCACAAACAAGCTAGAGATGACCCCCCCCGTCACAGCTCTCCACATTAGAAACCAGTGACGATACCACAGGCTACAACCAGCATTTAATATTCAGAAGAATGGGGCACTCTCTGAGGAGAGCTACTTGTGTCTCAGCCTTCACCCCGAGTGCACCGCACGATGCCCGTCAGGTTGACATGGACATTATTGCTACCGTGAGAACCTGTTTTTTGGATGTGACAGGTATTGGCCACATCCAGCCTGTGCCTGGACTCCTACAGAAATGCTCAGGTAGTGTTTCCATGAAGGTCACTGAACTCTTGTGTTGTATAGTTAAAATGTTCTAGGAAATGGGGTGGGGGTGAGGTACAATTGCACTGCAGGCCTGGACTTCTAAAGTTATGGCATCATGTGCTCCAGCTCCCTGATAAGATAACACCTTGTCCAGATTCCCGATCCAAGCCAGACCTGATCAAATGCTCTGCTGCCATCGTCCGTCTATGGTAAGGCAGCATCAGTGGAGAATCTATATTTACAAGAGTACACATACGATCCGTAGACCATTAAAACGCTATTTTTTTTTTTTTTACAAAAAGTATCAATCAAACGTTACAAAATATGCATCTTTCCAGGCCGCCTAAACGCTCCGAGAGGCGACGCGCACCTGCCCGTCTCTCTCCGCTCAAGGCGCGAGCTGCTAGCATATTTCGCGAACAGGGGAGGTTTGCCATAACCGTTGGAAAACAGAAAGAACCACTTGCGGCTATCGGCTGAATCTTGGGGCGCGGAGGGAGAGACGGACCGGCTGTTCCTCAGAGGTCTGTGCCAATGGATCTCCATAGTGGATTGTGATACACCCAGCCGTCGCCCTGCAGGGAGCAGAATGGGATGAGGCGGTGTGACGTACGGTGATGTATGGTACAGTCCCAGTCAAAGGTCTGTCCACACCTAATGAAAATCATAATGACCCTAAGCAAACACTGACATTACTCCAGTACTGTATTATCTTGGGAACAAGGAAACGGATGGAGTGCTGACAGATGACCCGGTCCCCACAATCCCCTAAACTAAACCGCGTACACCTGGTTTGGGATGTGTTGGATCAAAGAGCAAGAGCAAGGCTGTTAATATGTACACTGAACTTGTGGAACCTCCTCCAGGACTGTAGGAGAAGCTTTCCAGGTGGCTACATCTGGAAGCTGCTTGAAAGGATGCCAAGAGTCTGCAATGCTGTCAGCGAAGCAAAAGGGGACTATTTTGAAGTCTAAAAAACGTGAGAAAATGTTAAGATGCTGTGCAGAGCCCTTGGTTGTGTCAATGGTTGATATGCATTACTTCATGGCCACAAAGCCGTAGGCAAACGAAATAGCTAAAATAGAGACAAACGCATTAAAAGCAAGTGGGTCCTGACGTCTGCCTGGAACTGTACATTAGCATCATAGCACAAAAATACCATAAGGCGGATATTTTAATACATGCGGCCATTTAGATACACTTAGAAACAGGAGCTTACCTCACTGTGAAAATACCTCGTCCTCCATGCAGTCTGCGTCTCCACCCGGCATCTCTCCTCACTCCTCTGCCTCTCCTCCAGGAGGCGCTTGTGCTCCGTCGCCTTTTCGATGTCTTTGTGACGCAGCGCCTCCGTCACGTGCTGCCACAGGCGCCTGCAAGGAGCCACACGCATCCATTTCAGACCGTCAGACCGTGCCTGTTGCCAGGGAGACCGCCTGTATGGGCCACAGCTGTACAGTGAATCAGTGGCCGGGACTGATCGTTTCCTCGAAACATTGAACTGATGCATGAATTTCACTGGGGCGTGTGAGAAGCAACATGTCTAGTGTTCAAAGAAGAATAGAATAGAATAGAATAGGACACGCTTTACTCATCCTTGTGGGAATATGAGGATTTCGCATGTCCTAATTCGGCATGAAAGAGACACACATGCATATGGAGGTCAGTAAGTTTGCCATGCTGAAATATGAATGTTGTGTAACAGGATTCTGCGCGACATCAAATTAAATTTTTGGGGGAAAGCCAGTGCTCCTGAATTAAACAAATCATCTAACTGGGAACCCCCAGCCACAGGCTGCCCCCTTACCTGGACTCGAAGGGTCCCTGCTGCTCGATGGGTCGCACCCACTTCCGGCTCACGGGCAGCTTGGTGATGTCCACCGTGTGCGTGTCGCCGTTGGCGTGGCTGAACTCCAGCGTGCCGTTCCACTCGCCCTGCACGCGGCACACCACTGCGTTGCTGGGGCCGTGCTTCACCTCGGCGGTGACCCTGAGGGCGAGGCGGCGAGGGAGAGCAGACGTCACGGGCGGGTCGGCTCGCTTGCTCTCATCTCCGTTTACAGGGTTCAATGGGTCTCGGCTGCAGGTCGGTACATTCAAGAAGCCCGCAGGACCTCAGCTGCTGACAAGAGCTCTACCTGTGAATCCTCCACAAAGGACCGATTACGCCACTGCAAGGAGAGGGAATTCTGGGTACCGGTAACCACAGAAAAATAAACAGGCAGAACTAAAGGCTCTCACATCTGGTGCCGTTATGTGCTCTGCAGACTACGGTGTAAGGACTGCAAACGTGGCTGGGAGGAGACGGAAAACCGGCGCCACTGAGGAATCCGCTGCGTCTTTGAGGTTACCTGTGAAGCTTCCCTCCGTAAAAGGGTTTGGTCTGGAAGGTGATGGCCGCCGAGTAGCCCGTCTTGACGCAACTGACGTTTACTTTCCCTCCCAGCTCCACCCAGGGCACGGTGAGGATGGAGCGGGCGTAGGCCGAGGGAAGCGTGAAGGTGTACTCCTCGTCGTGGTCGAGGAGGTACAGGCAGCCTGTGTGCGCGCACAGATCAGGGAGTCTCAGGGGACACGTCACGCCATGCGCACACAGGGAATCAGAAAACCGGCAGGATTGTGCCTGATGCAGCTCAGTATTTTCTTATAACCGATTGAGGGTGATATTAATTGTTAGGACGCTTTAAAACTGCTGAAAATCAGAACATGACACAAGCCCGGCTTTACCCGTTATACAGGTCAGGGTCACCATTACCACAGACTATATCAGGACTCCTGAGGTTTGGCTAGACGCCCAACACTATGGCCCAGTTTCTGCACTGAAGTCAATCACTGAACGAAGGCATTTAAGAGCGACATGGCGTTTGGCCTCGAACCACACACAGTTGCCACTGCCTTCCTCTAACATCTCCATGCTACAGAAAGAAGTGCATCCCCATATAATCTAGGTCTGCATGAGACCACGAATAACTTGCACCAATGTCTGCAGAGACCCCAAAGAAACACATTCACACGATTCATGTCAAAGGCTGCTCACTCTGCTTTGCCATCTCATGTCAGGACGGAAGGATATTTGTATAGAACCAGGAACTCAAAGGTCAATTGATAACCACCATTTGTGTGTGTAACTCCGGTTGGGTTAAACAGAAGATCTCTCTCTCACAGAGTTAGCGCTCCCTTTAGGATTTTGCAGAATGTGGTCTAAACCAAATCGTTGACTCTCTTCAGATGCAGCACTCACACCCTATGACCCAAAACACTATCATCCCAAAAGCACAGCAGTACAAACTACTCAAGGAATAGAAGAATCTACCTACCTTCCCCCACCATGGAGACCCCGATGGACATGCCCATGAACTTGCTCTTGGTCCAGACATGGGCGTTGACAGCCATCCTCCTCTCGGGACACTCTGCGTAAAAGCCAGAGATGGGTGGATGGTGGGACACCTGCTCCGCCACAAATTGCACTTGGTAGAAGTCCGAAGACTCGGGAGCTCCCCCCTGGAGGCCGGCACGGGTGGTACTGGTGCCGCTGAACTGGGAGCAGGGCAGCCGCCAGGAGCAGTGGAAGGTCTCGCCGATGATGGGGTTGTAAGGTTTTTTGGCGATGGCACCCTTCCTGGCCTCATGGAAGGAGGTGAGGTAATACTTGATGAAGCGCAACATGCGGTCCTCAGGGGTGCTGCCGTCCGCGATGGCCAAGAACAGGTCCGGGTGGGACAGGAAGTCAGCATACATCTCCAGCAGGGAACGCTTCTCCAGAATGAAGGTGGGCAGGACCACCTGTGCGAACACAAGGGGCATCAACAACGGTGAAGGAAGAGCTACACGCTAAACCGACCATTAATAGCGGCTGAACAGGAACTCGAAACGGCAATGGAACAGGGCCTACCCGGGTGAGGTCCATGCCCAGCTTGAGCTGAGATAGCAGGTGCAGAATGACACTGCGCTCCTCCTCGACTGCCCCCAGGTCATCCTCCTGATCTGTGAAGGTGTCCTCCACTTCATCCTCAGGGTTTATGTCTTCCATAGCCTGCCAGGAGAAGAGGTGCTTGTTACTCCAGTCACCTCACTGCATGATAAAGGCCACTCCTGGACTTCAGGTAATGCGTTCTTCTAGAATAAGCCCACCTGTGTGGTTCTACAGCATTTTAAGGAAGCACCCTGTCCCACCTTGGCGGAACCTCAGGTAAAACAGCATCACATGTTCTTATACCCCTGATTGTCCGAGACACAGAGCTCTACAACTTGAAGTATAACCTTGTTCATTCGAAAAGATATCGGAACAGGAAAAGACTCGGCATATAAATTAATGACGATGTGGAGGCTCGTTTCCATGGACCATTTAAAGGGAGGTGTCATACTTCAGTAAAGATGACACAGCTTGCGCAAGAGTCTTGGCTAAAACATTCAAGAGGGGATTCCAGATTATTTTGCGATTAAACCTTGACTTTTAGATCACGACTACACCACTACCATGGGTTTTATGCTGAACCACTATTACAATCATATTAAATCAGAGAGCCATTTACTATTTTGCTCCTACTGCATGGACATCAACCATCATGCCCTTTACAGAATCCATAAACCTCATAAAAAGTTCTGAGCAACAGCCGTATGATGTATAGTCCTACCCCGACACAGTCCTGGGACTCTGCGGTGACACGGCCCAGCGCCCCATCATCTGTCTTGCTGTCGGCAGCTGCCAAGCTGGGCAGACTGGTGCCATTCTTCAGGAGATCTGGCAGCTTGGGCTCCAGCCACTCGATGGTGGGACCTGCCACACACAGGGTGTCGGGCTCAGAATCGCTCATGCTCTGGGGCCCCGGTGCTCCTCAGAGAGGCAATGGTGCAGGGAAGAGGAGGAGGAGATGAGCGCGGTGTCAGTGACAGACGGAAAGCACACGGCCAAAACCTGAGCCACTGAGGGGAGGGGCCTGGATTCCAAAGGCCCCTCCCACCAAGCATATCAACTTTGTCTGCCCGAGTCTGCAGCCGCAAAGAAAAAAAAAAAAACCAAACAAACAATACAAACACATATACAAACACCAGCACAGTGTCTCCGCCCACAGCACAATACAGTACTCTGATTGGTGGATACTCCGCATGTTCCGTCACATGCCGTGCTGAAATATGAATGTTGTGTAACAGGATTCTGCGCGACATCAAATTAAACAAAACCTTGTTTTATATAACAAACCCTAACTATAGGCTAGGGCATTATAAAGCAGGAACCAGCACATAGTCATACTCCGGGTGTGAATGGCAAAGCAAATCACCAAGGAAACGACACCAGACAAGGGTAAGAGCTGCATCAGACGGGTGCACAGTTCAGAGGCGTCTGCCACTGTGCCCAGTGCTCCCCAACATCAACTCCGGTTACAGTGTCCAGCCTATGAACGTGGATACGGTTCCTCATCAATTATGTACCATTATTCCACTGCTTTGCTCCAAGCGGCGTAATGGGCAGCCGCACACCCTGGAAAATGCTGATAATTATTTACTATCAAGAGTAAATATAGTATGAAATTCCAAAAACGGACCAGACTCTGGTGATGTTAGAGGTTTTGTCATCACGCAAGACGAATTCCAGGCATGGAATGGCCTTTAACCCATGAAAGCCACAATCGAGGCGGACCGACCCCATTCAGGATCCTCGGACACTCGGCTTATTAAGCTTTCAGTCGTCACTTCAGTGACCAGTTACAGATTCCCTTTAGGAATTTCCTGGTATTAGTCCAATGGTCACGGCCAATGAAAAGACTGCTGTCTGCGCA
>JAODKF010000040.1:17382023-17392391 GCA_026779585.1 Mormyrus proboscirostris
CCGATCTGATGAATCGCCCCCCCCAGCCCAAACACGCCGCAGAGTCAGTAGATTTGAAACACATTGCCACAGATCAGCAAACACCGCCCCACCGGGTCACATCTGCCAGGGCCCGGCTGCACACCGAGCCAGAACCCACATCTGCGTCCCGTTTCGCACGGGCACGGCCATCGGACACGCTGCACCGGGTTGCCAAAGCCCCCCAGGGATCCAGGGAGAGAATGAGACCCCCCCCCCCCCGCACCATCTCCGGCCCAGTGCCTGCAATCTGGGCCCTGGCACCACACCAAGCTGCTCCGCCCCGGGCGACCGCCGTGCTCCACTCATGATATCATTAACGTTCTCCACCCCACCCAGCACTTTGATCTTAAGGGAATGCCAAATCCGGGTGACCCATTTCCGTGAGCCGGGCAAGCTCACCCAGGAGTAGCGAGGGTCAACCCGCCATCCTCAGAACGGTAAGCGACCCACTGACAAAGAGCGTGAGGCTGGATTTCGAAGACGGTGCACTGGTGTCCCCTAGTGGTCATGTGTGGTGACATTTAAATTATACGAAGTTGGGACTGGCTGACATGGAACAGTGTATAACTCTCCAGTACGTTTATTTATGGCTTAATTTTTGGTAATTATGGAGAAAAGTGTTGGGCAAATACACTCTAGCTGATGACACTAAGGTTTTTGGAAGTTTCATCCCGGCATTCTTTATGGGCCCCGGGCCCTCGGCCCCGGTAGGTGTAAAGCGGGGGGTTAGCATGCGACAGCCTGGCACCTGCCAGCATCACATGGGGCCAGAAACGGGGATCGTCTGCCCCATTCCAGACAACACCTCCGCTTGCTCATCATTAGTGGGGAAAGGAGGGTGCTTATGGTGCGTTCGATTACTTCTTTCCAACTCGGAACTCAGATGAAAACGTCACGAAACATCAATGAGTTGTCCCTGTGACATAATTTCAACATGGCGGCTTCAACAGTAATTTTATTTTATAAATCTTTAAAAATGTTTATTTTGTTAAGTGTATTAATAATTATAAATGTAATGGCACACGGTCGATTTAGAGAATACCACATCATGACCGTAAACAGTATCCTAACATGCAATATCAGATTTTTACCAGACTTGTTAGTGTCTTTGGTTTGTTTGTAGTTTGTTTGCCTCTCGAGAAAAGAATATCGCTATGAATGTACTAAAATATTTTATAAAGCTTTTCATGTGGTTTGACTAGTTCGTATTTCTTGTTTGTTTGTCTCTCAGAAAAAATAATCTCACTCCAAATCTGCTAAAATATAAAGCAACAACACACAGCAGCGTGTTCATGGAGGCAGCCATGTTTGTTCCGAGATGTGGGTAGCTCAAACGGGAGATTGTCGGTCGTGATGTCACTCAACTCGGAATTTCCGAGTTCAGAGAGAAAAATGAACGCACCATTACAGTGCCCAAATGTGATCTATGCAATCCCCCCACCCACCCACAGTGCGTTTTTCAGCTCATGTTCTTAAGCCCTAATGATCCACAGGACACCTGATTCAAACTGTATGGACCAGCTTGCATTAGTCACCTACAGCACCACAATACCTCAGGTCCCCAAGGCAGGAATTTCACTATACTTCAGTTATACTCGTCATAAGAATTTCACAACATTCACCAGATATTTACACTAAGCGATGGGTCCGTCGACAAGCGCGGAGATTGTCAGCTGATAGAAATACGGGGCTCCCCTCACTGCAGACACACACTAGCAACGGACATGGGGAGAAACTTACCGATACTGCCATCCAGTCACCAGGTTGGTGTACTTCATCAGGTAACCATCGATGTTTTCCATGTGATCACTGCGTTGAAGAGAGAGAAGCCAAGGAATCCACACAGGGACCAATTCACGCAAACATTTTCCTTATGGGCACAAAATAAACACTGGCTATGTACTCATTTTAGTTCATTTACTTGATATTTTGATTGCCACAGTTTCACAGTTGGTTTCTGCTCCAGCTAAACTACATGTGATGACTGAATGGTGATTAAAAGACATGTAATCAGTGGAGGGTGCTGGTGATATTCTTAGTTAATCTCCTTTTACATCACAAGTTCCATACTTAAATGCAACGCATAAATGACTGGTTGAAATGGTCTAAAACATTAACGGTACGAAATGAATTAAATGAATGAATGAAAATTTAGCATAAGCTCAGTTTTTTAATACAGACGCGCTCGTTTAATTAAACAAGCTAAAGTGATTTGACTTTAATATGATGATTAGGAGGTACTGAAGACAAATTAAATTCAATACAGTCCGCATAGAGAAAGCACCCGCTAATGAAAAGCTGAATGTCACATTTTCATTCGAGAAAAAAAAAATCTAAATTTCACCACAAAAAGCCGTGTTATGGAGCAGACCATATGCACTATCTAATTTAGACGCAAGGAAAATCAGAATGATCACATGTTGAGAGAGCAGGGAGAGCTTTATCAAACTCAACGCTTGAATAAACCGGGGTTAGGGCCTCTATGGGTCTAGATGAACCAGAAATGCGGGTCCAGGTGTGATAAAGAGACAATCTGATAAAGAGACAATCTGTAAAGTTGTCAGTCATTTATAAGTCCTGCCCTAGAGAAGCCAGCTCCTTAACGCCGAGCCGAGGAACAGTAAAACGGAACAGCAGAAGTTAAGATGCGTGTGTACTGTACCTGTACTGCCAGCTTCGTGAAGTTGCTCTCCCGGAGCCTGACGTCCGGCTCTGCGTGTGCGCCTCCACCTTCCCCTCAGCCTCCGACACTCGGACAGCGGTGCTTTCTCCCTGCATCGCTACGCGAAGGACTTGGCTTCTCCAGTGATTTATGTGCAGATATACAACAAATGACGGACACTTCAAAGCTTCGCTAGCGGACCCACTGTCCGTACCCAGCGACGCCTTTACTCTGAATGACCTTAACTATAGCGAATCATGACGTTCCAAACCTAAAACGCCTGCGGTGTACAGCTCCATGTTCCAGAAGACAAGCCCATATAACTACCCGATGAATTCACGATGTTTATGGCTGTCTATCGTCGCTCCCATGGACGTGACCGGAAGCGGAAGCGCTAAACTAAGTCATGTGACACACTCTGCGCGTTTGAAACGGCTCGGTTAGCACATACGTCAGCCGTGGGCGTATCCTCCATGCTCACGTAGGAGACCGGAAGCGGAAGTATTTGCTGAGTCATTTGAATGCTTCCTCGCGGTTTTGTCTTTTTACGCAGGTGCCAATTATTTGAGAAGTGGGCACTGGCAGTCCTCTGGATGTGAGCAAAAATGTGGACTGGCTGGCAGTTTCCGAGGACTGTGTTGGGAAACACTTATTTACAGAAGGGGGGATGGACACAAGGGAAGCACTGTCTCCCTAATCAGTATAGGTATAGATTACCATTAATTTCAGGAAGTAAAAGGGTGCGCTTACACTGATCTACATGTGAGAGGATTCTGTAGAGATGGTCAGCAGCCTTATATTACTGGAAATCACTGTCACCTATATCTGTTTGCCATTTCACTTGGGCTACGACTGGCTTAGCTTCCTCATGAGTCAAAACAAAAACCAGTTCTCACCAGCTTCTACAGATGCACCACAAAGACCATTTTCACAACTTGCATCACAGCTGGACAGAACAGGGAAATTTATTAGAGGAGAGTGCATTGAACACCAAAAACAGCCACATTGGCTTTTACAAAAGAACCAACTGATATTGAAAATACAGGAGCACGAGGTCCAAGCATGGCCTTTGGTCTCACTGAAGGCTTGCTCACGCCTTTCTCTTCAAAAAAAAGGTTGGGGGGAGGGGGGAGATGACCTACTACTTTATGCAATTTTCTTCTTACACTGCCAGAAAGTTTAGGCTAAAACAGACAGGTGACTGAACGTTTTCTGTTCTGGCCCCTGAACTGTGGAACGGTTTACAACAACAACAAATTTATTTTTGCATAGCGAGTTATCACAACATTACATCATCTCAAAGCGCTTTATAGCATCCCCACCCAAAGCCCCCAGTGAGTAAGCCATAGGCGACAGTGGCAAAGAAAAACTTCCTAGAAGGAAGAAACCTTGGGAGGGACCAGACTCAAAGGGGGAGCCCATCCTCCAGGGGCCGGCAGGGAGAGTCAAATTGGAGAGATGGCTAAGTGCCATGTCATACGGTCCAAACAATAAAATTTGACACACAAACGAGAAGCAGGGGGGAGATGACCAGCCGGTGCCGACGCTCCCTCCAATCTCCAGGCAACCAGCAGGCAGCGGGTCATACATGGAAGATGACACAGGCAGAACGGCGAGCTGGATACATGGACGTCATTGGTAGTGGCGACGTCACGTGTTGCAGGGTGTGCTGGACATCTTGATAGATTGAGGTCTCCAGGCAGCACCCCCCAGGAGAGGAAATGAAATATGCAGAAAAGTTAGGTGAGTGCAATATGAAGTGCAGTGCGCAAGCTCCAGCAGATATTGCTATTGCAGCATAAGTAGGAGTGAGAGGCAAGCGGGAATGCAGGCATGGGGAGTCCCTGAAATGTCAGCACTCCAATCCCACAAGTGATTGTGACACTAGAGTGACAGCACTGTCAGTTCAGTTTATCCAAAGCCAATGGCACCGATCCCCACCCAGCTCTACCCCTCACACTATATGTCTAACTGGGAGTGAGGAGTTAGCTAGAGCTAGAACTAGTGTCCCTATAAGCTAAACTAAACAGGTGTGTTTTTAGTCTAGACATGAATATTGAAAGTGAGCCTGAAACCCACGCAACTGGGGGAAGACCATTCCACAGCTGAGGAGCTTTATAGGAGAAATCTCTGCAGCCTGCCGTAGCTCTTTCTACCCTAGGTACTAACAGATATCTTGCTCCTTGAGAACAAAGGAAGCGCGGAGGGTTGTATGAGGTCAGCAGATCACTAAGGTATTCTGGTGCAAGGCCATTCAGTGCTCTATAGGTTAGTATTTTATAGTCAATCCGAGACTTGGTAACCAATGAAGGGAGGATAAGACTGGTGTAATGTGATCAAATTTTTTAGTGTTTGTGAGAACTCTGGCTGCTGCATTCTGTACCAGCTGAAGTTTATGTGAGGGTCCAGACGGGCAACCAGAAAGGAGGGTATTACAATAGTCCAGTCTGGAAGTTACAAAGGCATGTATTAATTTTTCTGCATCAAATGAGAGCATCTTACGAAACTTGGCTATGTTCCGTAGATGATAAAACACAGTTCTAGTAATACTTCTTATGTGAGCATCAAAACACAGATCTGAATCAACTAGAAGACGAAGATGTTAGGTTGTGTAGGAAGGCCGCTAATATTGAGGTGGTGAAACTTATTTCTTGCAGCCTTGGGACCAATTACCAGTACTTCTGTTTTTTCTGTGTTTAACATAAGGATTTTTTTTGCCATCCAGCACCGGATATCTAACAGACAGTCTTCTAACGAGAGAGCAGTGATGTATCATCAGGGTTAACAGATATATGCAACTGTGTGTCATCTGCATAACAATGAAACCCAACACCATGATTTCTAATAATGCTACCAAGAGGTAGTATGTATAGTGTAAACAGTAGCGGGCCCAGTACAGATCCCTGTGTTTTCAAATCTTGTAAGAACACAGTCTAAGAACATAATTTTATTCCTTAGCTTTTAATTCAGGTTGAGAGATGTTTACCAATTGTCACTGTTTTTTGGTCTCTTATTGTTTTTGTTCATTCAGTTGTTTCTTTTATTGTATTTTTAAATTCCTCTTGTTATGTCGTCTTGTCTTTTTGTGTTGCTTTATATTCGTATATTGTCTGTACAGCACTTTTGGTTCAACTCCTGTTGTTTAAAACTGCTCTATAAATAAAAATGACTTGACTTGACCCGAATTTGTAGTCAATAGTTGATTTCAGGAGATGTAGGTCTTGTATTCTGACTTCAACCTGCCACTTAAAGCATTAAGTCTTTCTACCCAGCATCAGCTCCAGCCATAGGCAGAACAGCCAGTTGCTTCGAGCCTCTAAATCACCTGCATTATGGACAGGGGCAGACTAACCTCTCTGAGGTCCCTAGGCTGACGTGGATAGGAGGCCTCCTAAGTGCCATTTGAACAATTTTTTGGAGTCCAAAGAGAAACCAGGGGGAATTAAAAATAATAGACCATTAATAATATACTAATCAAAGCATGGGGGGCCAGAGGTAAACCTGACCAATCAGGGTGGGGTGAGAGTGCTGTTGGTAGAATTTGCTGACCGGGGAGAGGTGGGTATCGTTCTACTGGATTGATTGGCCAAATGTAAGATATATTTTTTTAGAAATTATCGTATTTTATCGAAAATTGTTATATAAATGGTTTACAGTTTACATTGTTTGCGCCATGTGTTTTTTTTTGTAGTTTTAATAAAAAAAAGTTTATATCAGCAGGATCCCCCCCTCAAATTCCACCCCTGGTTGCATAGGAAGGGAAATGATCATCACTTTTCTTGGTAGGGGGTCTCTCAAGTAAAGCGTTTCCCTGGAACACTTAAAAGGTAGAGCTGGCTTTGTTTCTCCCCATATAACTCTTCCAAAAATACGGACTTATGCTGTGTCCATGAACAAACACGTTCTTCCCTACGCACCACAGACATGCAAATTTAACTGAAAATGCAATTCAAGATATTGTCTTTGATTTAATAGTGCTGGTTTGAGAGATGCACACAAGAATTTCATTGTTCTCTATTCACACAACAATAAAAATGAAATAAACCTTTTATGTTCTGCATTTGTGGTCCATGTATGTGGTGACCCAATATGTAGACTTTCCTTAGACCATTAGATTTCTGAATCAGACCTGAATCATAAACTGCACACACACGCACTGCACATCCCTTTTATTTATTATATACTGTACATTCACTGTCCTGCTGCTGCTATTGTTTGCACAATTATTTATTGCTATGTACCTCAATCTTGCATTTTTGCACACTTCTGCTGCTAGAATGCAGTATCTGTCATAACACTGCATTCATTCAAACTAGTACTGTTACTGCTTTTGTCAGTTGCACTGTTTATTGTGTATGTATATCTCTTGCACTCTCTCTCTCCCTTTGCTCTCCTTGACTCTGTACAGTTCTGTCTTGCCTGCACTTGTGCAGTCTTGTGTTGTTGCTGTTTTTGTTCTTTGTGATGTGCTATGGTCCTGGTGGAACCATGTTCTGTTTCACTGTGTACTGTGTACTGAAGTGACAATAAACCTAACTGACTTGACTTGTACTTTGCACTAAGGCAAACTTATGACAAAAAAACACAGTGAAGATCACTTAGCAGCAATGTTTGTGCGTGTAATGTGTGGTGAATCCAATAGATGGCACTGTTATAAGGTATAATACAGTACATTGATATACAAAGGTATATTAAAGGGGAAAGGCTGGGTGAAAGAAGGCAAATAAAAAACTGGGAGATACACGTTCCCTGAACAGAAATAACAAAAACAGTGGAATAATCATACGAAAACATTGAATTAATACAAAACACAATACACGCTTAGCTGCTTGAAATTTACCATTCACTATACATGTTTATTTTTTGCAAAACACACTAAAACTACTAGCCAAAATGCTAATTTTTATTTTAAAATAAAAATATTACAGTATATAAAATACAATAAGCGTAGACATTTGAATCGAGGGAAATAGCCCGCCATTTTTCACAGTAACGGGTTTCAGTCAGGTCGTCTGCAATTGTATAATTGCTAATCACAGCTTCCAAATGCTACGTCTGTCTGTGACAGGAATAATAGCTTACAATGTCTGGACGAGGAAAGGGTGGTAAAGGACTCGGCAAAGGGGGTGCTAAGCGCCACCGTAAAGTTCTTCGCGACAACATCCAGGGTATTACCAAGCCCGCTATCCGTCGCTTGGCTCGCCGTGGTGGTGTTAAGCGTATCTCGGGTCTGATTTACGAGGAGACTCGTGGTGTGTTGAAGGTGTTCCTGGAGAACGTCATCCGCGATGCTGTGACCTACACCGAGCACGCCAAGAGGAAGACCGTTACCGCTATGGACGTGGTCTATGCTCTGAAGCGTCAGGGTCGCACACTGTATGGCTTTGGCGGCTAAACATCCTTGCTTCCTCAAGTTAAATCCAAAGGCTCTTTTAAGAGCCGCCCAATTCATCTCTAAAGAGCTTTTGCTTTATTCTGTCTGTCACAAATCATTCAGAAATGTTTGTCATGGATTTCGTCGTCTTTGAAAGGATGTGATGTGTAATTACAAATTAGCACTTTATTAGTGTATATTACATATTTATGACCGTAGTGTCAGTACTCTACCTTTCCTTGTTCTAGAATTGGGGGTAGGGAACATGAGTGATATATACAATACTTTGCTAAAAATTCTCCATACGTTTCAGTTCGTAAGACTGTAGAACAAGTTCCATTATCCAGTTGTATGTCCATAGTGCATTATCAGTTAACTATGGGTGAACTCTACAAAGAACCGGTAGCGTAAAGCCGAACATATTTTACAATATGTACACAATATATACAATAAGTAATACACGTAGACATGTTCTGTATGTAGGATAATGTGTATTACAAAAAATCTTGTGTATTTATTTTAAATGGAAGCGTACGTATTGCTCAGATAATGTCCGCATAGAAAGATCTTTTGTTCAGATAACGTTTTAACGCCGTAGAAGGATTGGACCAATGGGATTTGAATACCAATTAGGCGGGCGATGAGCAGCCAATGAAATTTTACCGACCTCAAACACCATATTTGCAAATCGTCCGTATATGAGGAGGACGTGGGACAAACGCAGCATTACTCGTGCTTCTGATAGTACTCAAAGTATGCCTGAACCAGCAAAGTCCGCGCCCAAGAAGGGCTCCAAGAAAGCGGTTACCAAGACCGCTGGAAAGGGAGGAAAGAAGCGTAAGAGGTCCAGGAAGGAGAGCTACGCCATCTACGTGTACAAGGTGCTGAAGCAGGTCCACCCCGACACCGGTATTTCTTCCAAGGCTATGGGCATCATGAATTCCTTCGTGAATGACATCTTCGAGCGCATCGCCGGAGAGGCTTCCCGCCTGGCCCACTACAACAAGAGGTCAACCATCACCTCCAGGGAGATCCAGACTGCCGTGCGCCTCCTGCTCCCTGGTGAGCTGGCCAAGCACGCCGTGTCTGAGGGCACCAAGGCTGTCACCAAGTACACCAGCTCCAAGTAAAGCGCTCTGCTGGAAAGCTCAACAACGGCTCTTTTAAGAGCCACCCACTCACTCGAAAAAGGCAGATCCCCTACATTTATGTAGACTTCCCTTTTTAAATTTTTTTTTATGCGTGTCTTCAAGTTTCCATTGAAACCTAGTGTATGCGCCAATTCTCTGAATGTAGGAATGTCCTATTTTTGTCACTTCTTGGTTTGCGCTAGTGGAGTTAATCCTCCAAAAAAAATCCCACTGCAGTGTTTAGCTTTTGTATATTTCTCTCTACAGAACACAACACACAAACCCGAATTCAGTTCTCGTATGTATCATCATTCTGAAATGCTGCTATAAATTTTATCCCGAAGATATCAAGCACCCGTAAGAAGCTATTCCTACGTGAAGATAAATTAACAAACGGTACATTACCTAGACACAAAGTTCTTACACTTCTATTTGGTAGACGCTACAGGGCCCTGTATGCTCGCACAACCCGGCTGAGAACAGTTTTACCCCACATCCATCACACTTCTGAACTCACAGCACCGATCTCGACAATTCTGATGCAATACCCTAACATGTGCAATAATCCATATTTATTTGTATTTAAACCACTTGACAAACTACCTCTCTGAAATTGCTCACACGACAACTTAGCACCTTTTATTTATCTGTGTATATACTATTTATTTATTATCGGATTCTATTTAATTGTAAATTGTACTATACATCTGCTGGTACTTTGTAAACTAATTCTCATTGTACTTACAATGCTAATAAAGCATCTTTATTTTATCTTTATTTTTCGTACTTTTTAAATCTATCCCGTAAGAGCAATAGATTAGATACTCATTTTTTGTTTTTCCGGAAATCAACCTTTGATGTATTTCAATGAGGTTATATACAATGCAAACTCTTAAAAAAAAAAAAAAAAAAAAGTAACGCTTAATTCGGAACGAATTTTTCTGTATCTTGTAGTAATAATATTTGGTACTTTTTTTATTTTAAAATAAACGAAACAGTCAACTAATGAAAATTTTGATTTTCGTCATTGGTAGGGTCGCGCAGTTCTTCACGTTGATTGGCTAAGAGGTCTGTGGCATAATATCCAATGAGCGTAAGGCAGTATCTCAATAAAGCCACAGGCTCAGATAGAAGGAACACGTATACGACATTTTGTGATACACAGTGCACCATGAGTGGCA
>JAODKF010000040.1:17455571-17468506 GCA_026779585.1 Mormyrus proboscirostris
CCCCCCCCCCCCCATACCACGCTGCACATGGTCCCTCTGATCACCTAATTGTTCATTTAGTTCATTACCAGCAGCGTCGATGTTCGGGGAAGGAGGCTGAGGCTGCACGAGCCTGGGGAAGTGCCCCCCCGCCCTCCTCGCGCTTTAACTGGGACTGCTGTTTCCTGAAGCCTTTTAATTCCCCTCTCACCCCTCCGGTTGCCACCCTTTCACAGGGGCTCCCTTTATGGGGACACAATACTTCCCCCCTCCTCTGCCAGCTCCGGTTTGTCAGGGCTATTCAGCTGAGACTGATGGCGATCGTGGCAGATGGGCTCGATGGCTGCCTGGCCCTTCCTGCTCCGCTGTCTGTCTCTCCCTCCCTCTCTCTCTATCTGAATAGGCCCCCACAGGAGCATCCTATCCATAGCGCCCCTTGCTCTCTCCCCCCGCCCCCCATCCTCCCCTCCCCGAAGGGTAGTTCCACCTTCAAAGCTGAACGCTCTCTCTCCCTGAACACATGTTACACGTCCCAGAGGCTTGGGCAGAGGAGAGCGAGAGTGTGCGTGTGTGTGTGTGTGTGTGTGTGTGAGAGCGAGAGCGAGAGAGAGAGAGAGAGAGAGAAGGGGAGGAGGGAGAGAGAGAGGCTGTCAGTGACAGACCGGCTGAGGAACAGCGCGGTGTGAGGGTGTCCGTGCAGCAGGCAGGCAGGCTGGGGGGGGGGGTCGTGCTCTGGATGTAAACTTCTTCCCAGGCCAGGGGAGCGGGCTGGCATTGAGATTGCGGCCGCAGGAGTGTCAGGTGTGTCATCCGCAGCCCGGGGCCAGGATGCGCCAGCGCGCTCTGGGTGAGTATACGTCCCTCCGGGGGAGGGTTACCCAGCGGTGCTCGCCTGCCACATGCGCTGCAGAGGTGTGTGTGTGTGTGTGTGTGTGTGTGTGTGTGTGTGTGTGCTTTAACAGCAGAACGCCTGCTCCCTCAGGGTTCCTCCCAGGACTTTCTGTAAAGTTAAAGGAGTGACCTCCGCTTGTTTTAACTTGCTGTAGCCCTCTGGGGGTCAGGGTTAGCACGCAGCCTGGGATTTAAGCGTCCTAGGCTTACAACGCATGACACGCAAGCGACTGTCCATGCTGCTCCAGCCTGCTGCACTCCTAAGATAATCCTGCCCGAACCTCGATATGTTCCCAGTAAAAACGGAGCAAGAAACGATCTGGTCCCTGTTGCTATTAGCAACTGAGAAGGGCTGAGTCCCTGTGGCAGTAATCAGCCTAATGCTGATTGATAACAGGTTGATAAGCCCCGGTTTGATGGGGACCAGAAGAAACTGCCTGCCTTCCTATCTGCCTGCCAGCCTGTCTGTCTGTCTGCCTTCCTATCTGTCTGCCCGCCTTCTTTTCCTCCCTGCCTGCCGGTTGGCCTGCCTACCTGTCTGTCTGATTGGCTACCTTTGGTTGGTCTGTCTGCTAGCCTTGTTGTCTGTCCACCTACATTACTGCTGGTCTGTCTGTCTTCCTGCCCACCTGCCTTTTTGTCTGTCTGTCTTTCTGCCTTCCTACCCGTCTGTTTCTGTCGTCCTTCCTGACTGCCTGTCCTCCTCTCTGCCTGTCTTTCTTCCTGTCTCTCTGTCCGCCTGCCTTCCTCTCTGGCTGTCAGATGCCGCGGTCGTGGCCGTCTTGTGGCGTCTTCCTCTTTGTGCTGACCAGGGGCCCCTCTGCTTTCTGAAGCCCATTCCGTCCATCCCCATACAGCCCCCACACCCCTGCCATGTTTTGTTTGGGAGCCAGCTGGTCCCAGATCACCCAGTCCACAGCACTGGTTTGCACTGCGGGCCTGTCCTTTAAACCCAGACTGAGCCGTGATGTGTGACCGCAGTCCGAAGTCCCTGCCTCCTGGTGGGGGGTGTGCCATATTGTTTGGTGGTGTGGACGACACAGCATGGCGAGGGAGCCCCCCGCCCTCAGAGACCCCCCCAGTCCTGCTCACTTTGGTGCTCCAGCTTGGTGATGGACTGTCAGACACACCGACGGCGATAAATCGTTCCCTGTTTACTCTTAACTTTTGGATCAAATGCCTCCACACTGACGTTTGGACTCCCCCCCCCCCCCCAAAATACAGGAGACTCCACCCCCCGGAAGGCTCTGGCTTTGCAGCCCAGTGCCGGTCAGGAGCCCAGAAGGAGAAAATCAGAACTTGGCTGCTATTTATTTGGGGATTAGTCCTGAAAGCGGTTTCTGGGCCAAGCCTCTCAAAGTGTAAAACACAGTTTATAGAGCACTTAGTGCACTGCAGCGCGGGGTATAAATGAGGCCTGTAATGAATCACTTTCACGTACATGGACACTCTGGCTCATTACTTTGCCTGCTGATGGGGTCCAAAAGGGAGATCCTGCCCGGTTCTGCCTGCGCCGCTTTCAGGTTTCTTCTCATCGAAGAGACGTGAGATGTGAAGACGCAGTTGGCCGTTGTGTGATGTCACGGGGGCTACCCTTTAGCCCGTGGGGTGTCTGTGGCGTCGTGTGCCCATTGGGCGTAGGATTTGTACGCAGGCATGCTGAGGACGGCTCGGGGCCTCCAGAGACCTCTGTCCTCTTGGCGGCGTGGACAGAGGAAAACGTCACAGTGTCTATATTTTTTCTTTCTTCCCCATAAATGATGAAATAGCACTATGGGTGGGAAAAGTTGAAAATATTTCCTTTGCTGGGCCAGAGTTACATCCACCTTGTGCTAAACAGTCACCGGGGAAGCGCGTCGTCTTTGCGATGACATTCATGGGGTGACCGGGCGAGCCAGAACATGTGGCATGTCGTGTCGCTTTGGGCTGGAACCCAGAGAGATTCCTTGCGGCTCTGCGGGATTCGTGACATTAAAGCATCTGAGTGGCTTTCTGCAGGTCCAGGGGTATGTCATGGACCCATCCTGTAGCCCAATGAAATCTGCTAATGGAGTGGACTGGACGCTCGTTAAAGAATGGACTCGATCATACACTTTTTCAGAAGATGTTTTTCTGATCCCTATAAATGGGGATATTTTTGAAACCCGTGGTTTCAGTTAAACATGATCGGCCTGCTGCGAGCAGCCCTGGGTGAGTTTCCCAAAGCCCAAGCTGATGGGTCCGTCATGTAAACGCGTCACCCTCCGGCTGTGTGCTGATGGAGCCCCAGCCTGCTCTCTGCACTGGTTAGGTGCAGCCTCCTGCCCCCCCAGCTCCGACCGTCGGTACCTGAGCTCTGATGGTGTTATGGCCGCAGGAAGCTTGACGTGTAACGTGCACCTAATTCTGATAGTCAAGCACACTCTACAAGCTGTGTGGTGCTCTTAGGCGCACATACTGTGTGACTGTGTATGTGTGTGTGTGTTGGTTTGACAGAGCCAGCGTAGCTCGACTGAACGCGTGCCAGTTTATACTCTGCATATCTGCTGAAAACACTCCAGGCGAGCGCGAGGAGGGAGCAGCAGGGTCCTGTTGTTTTGTACGCGCAGCTCTGTGAAATATGAGTGATTTATTACAGCAGTGGAATGAAACGGATGAAATGTCAAGAGTCTCGCGTGGGACCCCTAGCGGTGCTTCGCTGTGGGGCATCTGCAGCGTTAAGCGGGGAGGAGTGGGGTTTGGAGTTATAAGTTAGCGTATAACCTAAGTATGCGGATACATCCTGGGGAGATTTTGCCGAAAACCGCACATTGTTTAATAGTGTCTGACCACGTTCATTTCAAGTGTCCTCCGACCAACCAGAAAGCGTCTTCATCTTGAGATATGTGTTTATTTTATGTGTTTTTGAGATTGAAATCATAAATTACATCTGCAACAATTATGTGGGGGAGACACGGCAAGGAGAATGTCCAATTTCCATGTCTGACTGGTGAGTCACTGCCTGCCTCTGCCTGGGACGGCGTCCAAAACGCCGGAGACCGTGTGTTTACTCGCCGCCACCAAACCGCTCAGGAGCAGCGCGGCGCGGCGAAGCAGATAGGGCATCCAGCTGCTGGTCCTGCGCGGCCTCCTCCTCAGACGAGCCGTTAGGAGAGCTTAAAAAAACAAAATTGAGAAACTGAAGACATCTGCAGGAGCGCTGAAACAATTTTGCTTGATATGCATCTTAATTTCACTCTCAGATGATGGAAGGGAGGAGCTGCTTCTTGCGATAAGGGAATCTTCCTAACCGATAACGCCGTTCCGGTGCTGTCCTCCTCATAATTAGAGCTTTCCGGGCCGATCCCGGATGCTTCATATCCTAAATGGAATCTTAGCGTCGACCCTTTCCTGCGCATCTCCAGGAATAAAAATGGATTTGACAGATAAGATTTGGCGAAGCCCGTTCATTTCAGGCACTTTTGACAGAAAGTGTGTCACGCCGCACTAATGTCAATATGAGTGCATGCGCTCGGAATGTGGCCGACATTTGCAGCTGGTGCATCTGCGGATTTGCATGAGTGTCCTTCGGGGTCTGTACCGCGCACGTGCTGGTGGGAGGTTCCCGCTGGTCCGGATGGGACGTCCAGCTGCACGCTCTGTGAGCCCAGCGTGGCACGCTGCTTGCCGCAGTAAACCTTTCTGCGGCGGGGCTTGTGTAGCGCGACCTGGGAGACGGGCAGGAGCCAAACTCGCACCGCTCCCCACTGAGTTCTTTGTCCGAGCCACGGAGGGAAATCTTGGATGCGTGAGAGGATCGCACAACAGGGAATCAGAGTGATTTCGGATGTGGTTTGTGGCATGGCTGAGGGAATGAAGAACATGACGCGTCCCGCTTGTGAGACACAGGGCACGTCCGACTGCCCTCGGAACACTGAGGACTGTTTGTCCTTCATGCAGAATCCCTGCCTTTTAGTGCCATATGGGCGATCTGCAGTGTCTGCCTCTTGTTATAGAGTATCTCTTTATCATATGTGATGAGTTTGGTGATGGTGGTCTGGCTCTGAATCAACAAAGATTTTACAATGCTTTCCAGGGGGTGGAGTCACGTGCTGAGTGGACAGTGCTCATTGGTGGAGACTCACCTGTGCTAATCAGGCGTTCGATTGTCTGTCTGTGAGTCGTAAGTCAGAGAAAGATGTCTTGAAAATGTCACTTCCTGTCTGAAACACAACCCCTTTTCCGATGTTTGCTGTACGCAATTCCCCTGTGTTGTCATTTCAACACGGTGGCTAAAGTCAACAGCAGTTTCACTCTTCTATTTTATAGATATTTCAAAATGTTTATTTTGTCAAATATCAGTATTTTTACCAGACGTGTTAGTGTCTTTTGTTTGTTTGTGATTTGTTTGCCTCTCAGAAAAAGAATGTCACTATGAATCTACTAAAATATTATAAAGCTGTGAAGTAATAAATCTCTTTCCATGAGCTTTTCGTGTTCAGACAACAGTGTGTTCGTGGAGGCAGCCATATTTTTTCGGAGATGCGTAGCTCGAATGGGAGACTGGTCAGATGTGACGCCATGCACCTTGGAGTATATGACTTCGCCGAGATGATGGAATGCAGCATAAGTATACAGTATTTCTTGGTGGAAAGTCACGTGTTCTGTGCTCATAGGTGGGCGGAGTCACACGTGTGCTGTTACCCAGTGTTTCCCAGTGTGACATCACCCTCAGATCTGGGGTCAGGCTTACGTCCGGCCGGGTGTCATACTTTACATGTGGAGAACTGCCTGCTGGCAAAACCAACTTGCCTCCACAGCACTATTTCTGTTGTGCGCTATCGGCTTCCCACACCAATTACTTGTTTAGCGACGTCCCAGTTTTGTAAATTTAGTCCGTTCGAGCGGTAAATATGCAGGAGGAGACTGCCCCCCACTCATAGGGACTCCAGAGTAATAAACACAGTTCATCGGAGGTGAAGGTTTCACACATTAAACTCCGTCTGTCAGGCTGGCGCTGGTGATCCCGTAGGCCACCAGCAGGGGGCAGACCTGTGTGATATGGCGAAACTAAAATGGAGCCAGACCCCCAAGACCGCATCATAATGACTGGGACTGCTTTGTGACATCTGAGGAGCGCCGTGCCCCCGGCTCCTCCTGGCAGGGTCCCTGCTCCAGGATTAACACCTCTACCTGCTTTTCTCACTGTGAAACTTCCTCTCCGTGATGTAGATTGACAGGGTAGTGTTATTAAAGCCCCAGGTTCCAGAGGCACATAAAACCAGGTGAGGTTGCATAATAAAGCTGACGAATGACCTTGTCAAGATCCAGCTGTGAGAGTAACGCTGCTTGGAATCCCCCCCCCCACCCCCGCGAAGAGTGTCTTGGTCAATCCCAAATGAGCGCCGATTATCAACACTGACATTCAACACCGGCCATCACCTCTCATCAGCACTGACTCGCAGCTGTAGCCGTTCGCCATCAGCTATAATGATCTGCTCGGACCGTCGGATTTCTCCGTTGTCTCTGACCGTCGGCCGCGACCTTCGGCCCCGACCGCCAGCTGTCACCATCATCACAGCAGTGGATTTCATCACAGCTCTCAGCGGGAGATCTGCTGATCACGGCCCGAGGAGAAAATGGGCCAAGTGCTCGAGGATCAGAAGACGTTTGTGCGTTCGGAAAGACTCGGTCCTGCCTTGTGGCTTTGCGGGATGTTGCCGTGTGGATGCGTTTTGAAATGCGTGACATTTGCATCTCTAATCATGTAGCAGTTTAACGACGGCAACACTGGAGAGCTTTTACGACCAGGTAGGCGGGATGGGGGCAGTATCCCTGCTGGAGATGCCACCGTGACCGTAGGAGGTGTCCTGCTCTTATGTCGCTGAGCAGCTCGAAACTTCGAGTCGGTTAAACCGGTTATAGCCAGGGAAGATTTAACTGGATTTTGCATGTATGTAAGTGAAATATCCAAGCATAGACCAAAGATTGCTTTAGGTGAGAGTCATTATTCATATTTTTTTTTCTATTTTTAGATAGTTAAGAAATCTGGGTTATGTGTAAAGAGGTGTCGGATGAGGTCATTTATTGAATGCGACAGCGTTTTCTGTCTGGTGCATTTGTGTCATTTTTTTATTGCATTTTCCCGAGTTTGGGGTGTGTGTAATGAAGCACTGGATGTTACTCTGACAGGCCTCTGCTGCTGATTGAACGTGACTTTAGGAAACATGATGGACGAGTCTTAAAATATGTTTATATATGAATTTGCCGAAGTCAGAGTGGAGTACAGCATGGATGCCGCAGTCAGTAAATCAGCCTACAGATGTTCAGTGGTGCTCATTGCACAGACCTGAACGCTGTGCTCAGCTGTCGCCCCCATCCGCTCCGGGCCGGGGGGAGTCACCAGTACCTGCAATAAGCATGCTGTGCTGGGGCTGTTTTGACTGCCACTAAAATCCATCCCAATCACAGTAATAGTGCTTTATACAGAATGTCGTTCTTGGCAGCGGTACTCGTCCTCGCGTTAAGTTACGGCTCCCCTCTCATTTTTCTTCCTCTGCCACGTCTCCTTCTATAGGTTCTTTGAGATGCGGGTCCTGCCCGCCGAATCCGGAGGGAGCGGGTCTCGTAAGAAATGGAAGTGCACCGATCCGACAGGAATAACTGGCAGCGAAGAACCATTCATAGTGACGGAGGCGTGTATTTGTGCACTAGGCTTGATTGCAGGCGCACAGGGGGGACGGGTGGAATGGGCTGCAGTAGCTTGGAGGCTGTTTCAGGGGCATGGGGTGGGTTGATATGGATCTGGGGCAGTTCCCAGGGCATGATTAGGGGTATTGCAGCCTTCAGGCAGTGACGGGGGCATGGAGGGGGGCTGTGATAGATTTGGGGCAGTTACTGGGGCATGGACAAGGATTATTCTACCCTTGAGGCAGTTATGGGGGCATGAGGGGGCTGTGATAGATTTGGGGCAGTTACTGGAGTTTGGACAAGGAGTATTGTAGCCTTGAGGCAGTTATAGGGGACTGGAAGGGCTGTTTTTGATTCTGAGTAGTAACTGGGGCATGGATGAGGGGGACTTTAGCTTTCGGGCAATATTAGGAGCATGAAGGCAACATAGAGGCTAGTTTGATTTCAGGTGGCTTTGCAAATGATAGATGTGCAATACTGTGCATTTCACACTAATGCCTGGTGTGTTAAGGGTATATATTCCGGACACAAACGCCTTGGCACCCGTCTGCCTCTATGTCCAGAATCTCTTTGATTTCCGGGCAGTGAGAGCGTTATCTATTCAGAGATATGACACGTTTAATAAATGCTGACTGATATTTCCCGAACCTCAGAGTGCTGGCAAATAGGCTTTTTCTTATTACTCAAAGCTCTTCTCTGCTGGGAGGTAGTGAACATATTGAGATGGATATTGAATGAATGAAGTTCCATCCTGATACGTGAGATTGAATTTTCTTTCTGATGGACTTTTCTGATGGACACTTCTGCTCTGATATAACAAGCCTCCTGTTATTTATTTATTTTTTTTATGGTGTTTTCATTGCATTAACATGTCTGTCTCTGTGCCGTGTGTGTGTGTGTGTGTGTGTGTGTGTGTGTGTCTGTCTGTCTGTGTGTGCGTGTGCTGTGATACGGTCCGCCCTTCAGGCTCGCTCCTTCTGGATGTTCTCTACAGTGCTCCTGTACTCAGGGAGAAGCTCCTTATCTCTCCAGTCCACCAAGAATGATCCGCTTCTCCCCCATCCTCCGCCTCCCCCCCCCTCTGATCGTCTCCCGTCCGTTTTTCCCCACGCAGGGAGAAGCTGGCCGTGGCACGCCTCCAGAGGGAAGTCGCGCGGAGTCGGAGCCGGGCCACAATGGTATGTTTGTGTTGTTTGACCTGGGGATGGGGGGGGGGGCGGGGGGGCTCTGCACTTCATTCCCACCGTGCATCACTAAGACGACAGCCTAGTGCTGCTCTGTGCTCCCCTGTCAGCCTAATTAACAGAGAGCAGAGTCAGCGTCTGTTCATTCACGCTAAATGACAAAGGGGGATTCATCCGCGAGCGACGCGTCCTCCTCGTGAGGCTGCATCTTTGGGAGTCCTCCTTTTCTTGTGCGTGTCCTGGATTCAGCTTCAGCCACGGTGCAGTGATGTCAGGGATGTTTCAGAGGGTACAAGGATGTTATTTGGAGATGTTACGGGGAACGTTGTGGAGAGGCTATAGGAACATTACGAAGACATTACAGAGATGTTGCAGAGGTCACGAGGCCGTTTATGGAGATTTTACAGAATACATGTTACTGCGATATTACAGGAACATTACAGAGATGTTTCAGAAGGTACATAGATGTGAGACGGAGATGTTTCAGAGATGTTACAGGGACATTACATGGCCATTTATGGAGATGTTACAGGAACATTACAGAGCGGTTACAGCAATGTTAAGGAGACATTAATGTTAAAGGATATTACAGTTTACAGGGATGTTACTGTAATGTCACGGAGACATTAAAGGAACCTTATTGAGCGGTTACAGGGATGTTACAGAAAGGTTATAAGGAATATGATGGGACATTACAGAGAGGTTGTACGGAGATGTTAATGTAGCTGTGCATTACATGAGAAGACTACAGAGAAGGAAAGGCCTCATACCTGCTCATCCTTTGCTGGGGGAGGCTGCTGCGCCTCCTGCTGGCCAGACGAGTTGACGACATGCTTTTTGGCCGCAGGTGACGGATGGTAGCAGAGGTCATCTCTGAGCGGCATATGCGATTAATGTGTCCGGTTTATTGTGGAATAAATGGGGGACGGATGTCGTATGAGCTGTGGGAATCTGGGCTCATTCTGGGTGTCAGTCGTGCCCCAAACAGAGACTCCCAGGGAACCGGGTTCGTGTTTGACCCGGAGAAGCGGCTGCTACTGCTCTCCCCGGCCGGCTGTGTTCACGATCAACCGTAAGAGGTGAAGCACTTTCATCGAAGCACCTGCTGGATGGGGAGGGGGGGTCACGGCTCATTAAGCAGAGGATGAGGCTCTGTCTGCCCAGTGATTGCCAAATGTTGGATATCAAAATGAGACATTCTCTTTGGGTTCCCATGGCAAACCCAACTCCACAGAGGATTTATTCCACCAGATGGAGGTTTTCCATTTTCATCATATATGTCTACATGCAGAGCATTGTTCTCTCATTCCTTTAATCCGTTGTGATACATGTGTTTTATAGTTCCATCTCGGAGCACTTTTATGTTTCTTGCATCGGCTGTCCTCCAGTTCTGGTAATCCTGCATCAGGTTCCTGTATCAGTATGCTTACTGCATATTGCTCTTCTTTACTGCAAAGTGGGAAAATACAGTTGCCAGTGGCTGTCTCAGTCCTCCCTTGCCACTTTTCACAAGCATCTGTGAGCACATTTCAACAAGGCTGCTGGAGATAAAGCTCCCAGCTGTCGTCACCCTCGTTTGCGTAAACCTCAGCAAAGCCTTAAGTTTAATAACCCTCTCTCTTCATTAGGTCCATGTTTCCTTCAGACATGCAAATTCTGCAGCCACTCTATAACCACACTTGCTATAGCAGCACAACCAGTTTGTATGACGCCTAAAAAAAAAACACAGGAAATGGAAAAGCACCTCATGTTTTATTTTACTTACTCAGTCCTGGGAAAGAGGCTACTCTGACTCCATCTGCAAGAGCAAGTCCCTGGAAGGCAGGGATGGGTTTTTCCTGCAGGAGGAGGGAGCTATAGCTGTGCTCCATGTCCCGGCTGCAGAATGGACTCACAAGAGATTCTAAAAACAGCTCTGAGCACTGGGGGCTCTTCTTTTTCACGTATGACACACCCCTTCATCCAAGCACCTCCTTCCTAGCCTTAGCCAAGCCAATCCCATGCCATTCTCTTAACCTCTGCACAATGAGAGCGCTGGGTTACTGATTGGTGGTGTTAAAATCAAGTATGAGTTTGGGGGTGTGGGGAGTAGGCAGGCTTCTTTCTTTCTGCATGTGAGCACTCTTGGGATACTGTCACATCAGGTCCTCAGGGAAACTCCTTGCTGATTACTGCAATTCTGGGAAACCAGAGACTGACTGAACCAGACTCAAGAGATCACAGAAAAAAGAGAGACCTTTGAGCAGGGAAATCTTCAGCCGGTGTGTGTAAAACCATCTCCTGGTATCGCATTTCATGCAACATAGAGCAGGGGCTCCTTTACTAATTCAATGGTACTGGATAAGAACAAAACTAACAATCAAGTAATGACATTTTATTGATTAATTTTTTTCCCTATCCCATCTTGTTCTCATGACACACAAACACTATATTGCCAAAAGTATCAAAACCATTGAATTCAGGTTTACTTCCATAGCCACACATGTATAAAATCAAGCACCTAGGCATGCAGACTGCTTCAACAAACATTTGTGAAAGAACGGGTCGCTCTCAGGAGCTCAGTGAATTCAACCGTGGTACCATGATAGGATGCCACCTGTGCAATAAGTCCATTTGTGAAATTTCTGAAACTGCTAAATATTCCACCGGTCAACTGTTAATGGTATTATAACAAAGTGGAAGCAATTGGAAACAACAGCAACTCAGCCACAAAGTGGTAGGCTATGTAAAATCACAGAGCGGGGACAATGCAACTGTTTGCAGAGTTAATAGCTACAGACCTCCAAATTGTGTGGCCTTCAGATTAGCTCAAGAACAATGAGTAGAGAACTTCATGGGATGGGTTTCCATGGCCGAGCAGCTGCATCAAAGCATGAAATGTATCAAAATGTATAAAGTTTGGTGGAGGGGGGATTATGGTATGGGGTTGCTTTTCAGGGATTGGGCTTGGCCCCTTCATTTCAGTGAAAGGAACTCTTAATGCTGCAGCATTCAATGCCATTTTGGACAATTTCATGCTCCCGTCTTTATGGGAACAGTTTGGATATGGACCCTTCCTGATCCAACATGACTGCGCACCAATGCACAAGAGCTATAAGGACATGGATGAGCAAGTCTGGTGTGGAAGAACTTGACTGGCCTGCACAGAGCCCTGACCTTAACCTGATACAACAGCTTTAGGATGAATTAGAGACTGTGAGTTAGGCCTTCTCATCCAACATCGGTGCCTGACCTCACAAATAAACACTCCAAAAGAGTTGAAGCTGTTATAGCTGCAAAGCTTGGGCTTACTCCATATTAAAGCCTATGTATTAAGAATGGGATGTCATTAAAGTTTATGTGTGTGTAAGGACATGTGTCCCAATACTTTTGGAAATATAGTGTATGTAAGTGAGAGCGAGCTTGGTAGTCACCAGTGGTGCCTATGGAGCTGGGAGTTAAGGACCTCGCCCAAAGGCCCACAGATGTGTCTATTATGCCAAAGCTGGGCTTGAGTCGGAGCCCTTTCGATCACAGACCCAGAGGCTTAGCCCACTGCCCCCAGCAAGCTTTGCAATGAATTATCTATGAGGCCTCCTTGATAACATATGCAAGATCTTGCACATACCGTGTGTATGAAAAGAATGTGCGCAGAATTCCTTTGATGGTGTTACATCTATTCACAGAACCCAGCCCAGATGTGCGAGGCAACAAAGCTGTCCACTGAGCCATGACACTGCCCCATTCACAAAATGCAGTTTCAGGTTATTTAGCAGAAACCGTGTGGATGGAGGGTGAGAGACGAAAGCCTCCTGTATGTGGATGCTGAGGATGAGGAAGCAAAAGTTTGACAGTGTAGTGAATATAACTGCAGAAATACAGACCCTCCTCTATTTACGAACTTTCAACTTACGAACTTTCACACATACGAACGAAGAGGACTGTAAGTCTAAATTGTGTTCCTTGGGCTCCAATTCCCTGTCCGCAACATCAATTTTTTTTTTCTGCGCCCAAATTCTGCCTAGTTCGACTTCTGCCCGCTACTCCTGCCGTGCAGCACCGTAGCGTGCGTACTCCCAGAATCGTAGTTCTTTGTACTTGTGTATACCCTTAAAATGATGTTGAATAACGACTTATGAACATTACAAGTTACAAATGGCCGTTCGGAACATAACTCAATCGTAAGTGTACCTAAGAATGCATACACTACTAACTAATCGTAAGTGTACCTAAGAATGCATACACTACTAACTA
>JAODKF010000040.1:17468606-17485264 GCA_026779585.1 Mormyrus proboscirostris
CCCCCCCCCCCCCCCCCCCCCCCCCCCCCCCCCCCCGTCCCGCTCGGGGAGGCAGCGCTCAGCGGGGGAGCGATACGGCCAGAGGGAAGAGATGAGCGCCATTTTAGTTGAGCGGGTTTTGGAATCTAGAGCAGTTTCCTGTGGTTCCCCCAGGGGGCGCTCTTTGAGCAGGGGCCCTGCTGCCGGCGCTGTGCTCTCGTGCTGCAGCTTCAGTCTGTGGATTGTCTGCTCCCCAGCACACAGCTCAGTGCCCTCTTTCATATTCATATTCATTCATATTCATATCCCTTTGTTTCTCTCTAAAAGCCCCGTTCAACCATAACGGAATTTATCCTCATAATGCTTAAATATGCACCCTGTCTGTGTTCAGTGGCACTTTTTGAACGTAACTGCTTGGAAAACAGTGCGTGTGACGAATGTGAAACTTCGAAATAAAGCAGGAAATGTCAAATTTTGCACATATTAAATAAAAGCAAAAGAATTAACAAACAGGATTAACAAAAACGAGTTTTAAAATTGACACTATACCCACTTAAAGTTCTCTGTGCTACTGGGTCACTGTCACAGGGGTGGTTATTTTGAAGTGCGGCAGACACACTCGGACCCAGCATCAGGACACGCTGCAAGGTGATGAAGCTGCCCTCCCCCTTTCCCGGGGGGGGGTGGGGGGGGGACTAGTCCACAAAGCAGAGACTCTACAGCCAAGATATATCGGTGCCGGCCTGGCAGCCTTGTTATAAATCAGGCAGCCGGGGACTTTGAAAACGGGCTCCTGTTGTGAGCGGGTCAGCCAGAATCTGCTGTTTCCGTCGTCCTGCCTGGCTCCTCCCCGGCGGATAATGGGCCCCCCATCCCACCGAGGGTCGTACGTCCCCAGGAGGCACGGCACTGCCCGGACCCCACCGGCAGATGGTCTCTTAAACCGGGGGTGTGTGCCATTCCCTTTGCGGGGCTCGTATCACACTTTATCCCCCACCTTCCTGTGATTGGTCAGAAACAAACGTGGCCCAATCACAACCGTGTTCAACCACTCCCAGTTTATAGACTGAGCTCCGCTCCAATGACCAGGTCATTAAACGAAATGCTCACTACGTGAAAATCCCGGTTACGCGCTGTAACCGCACATGTGCTTGTGACTTGTGTGCCGTCAGCCTTCCGTGCTCAGTTTCTTTTATCTCTTCTGACAGAGAACCCTCTCGGTACGTCGTTGTCATGCATACAAAATTTGGTCGTAGGAGGAGATGATTTTTTTTGAGCGGTGGATAATTGAGGAGAGGTCCTCTCTTGCCTGCTGTCCCGTTCCATAATCCCACCTCATTGCATTTTCAAAGATGCGACGTCCTCTGAAGATGGATGCAGGGATTCGCACGGCCAAAGTGCTGTCTGTACAGACGCACGGAGATCCGTGCCTCCGATTATAAAGCTTTTTCACACTAATTGTCAGAGTCTCCCTTGTCCTAAACAGTGTCTGCTTGACCCTCTCAGTCAGTGAGTAACCATGAATCCAGTCATCGCTATCCCTTCGCATGTGGTGTCCATGGAGTGACAGCTGGACGGGCAGTGCTGTGTATCTCTGTGACATGTGACCTCGTCCAGATGAATCTCACAGGGATGCTTCTGTGGCAGAAAAGCCACATTTAGTTTGTAAAAATAAATATCTCTAATAAAAATGTACAGTGCAGCCTCAGCTATCCATTAACGGCCCGGTCATCTTTGCTATGTTTTTTTGCGCTGTTCAGTGTTTTTCTGGGAGGTCTGTGGCGCATTTTTTACATCTTAAACAAGTGAGCAGTGTCTCCATGCTGCCTGGGCATGGAACTGGGGCCTGGGGGTAGAGATCAACCCAGCCCCACACCCCCCCCAGCTAGGGCCGGACTCCCCAGCCTGAAAACCGCAGGAGCCTGCAGCCCAGAGTGTCTCAATGTGTACCCCTGTGCAGCCACATTTTCATAAACACGCTTGGAAACGGCCGTCTGGCAGGATACTGCGCTTCCTGTTTGCATATGGTCGCCGTACGCAGGTTTGTCGGTAAAGAGGCGGGGTGCATGGTTTCAAGCAGACGGATCCCGCGCACGATGACAGCACCGATCGGAAGGTGGTCACCTCGATGAGAAAAGTAGACCCTGGAAGATGCGTGAGGTGGTATGCTGAATAAATCATCTATCCATCCATCCATCCATCCATGCATCTTCAGCTTCTTTGTCCTAGTGAGAGCCCATGTGCATGTAAACCTGTTCATCACTTTGTGTAAAATCATCTCTTACTCAGCTGGAACACGAAGAAGACCACAATGATTTCTCAACATGTCCTTTTGAGTGGGCCAGGGGGAATATTTCTATTCTAAGAATCATCGAGGTACATGGTAAAGCCATGTGGATAAGCTGCTCCGTGTTTTACAAAAGGAAGTTCATCGGCGAACACATTCAAGACGGAAAAACAAACTGTCGCTGATGTGAAAGGACGACCGGATGAACTAGCCCACTGCAGGCAGAGCGGGCTGCTGTATCTGAGCATGCCCAGACCTGCCTGCTGTGAGCGCGCTCTGACAGCTGCAAGGGGATGTGGGGGGGGGCAGTGTCCCCAGGCCAGCCTTATCGGGCCCAGCCAGAGCCCTGAGAGGCTGACGCTTACTGACAGCTCGGTGTGAATGGCGGACCGGGCCTGCCCTCTGTGCGATCGACCGGGGGGGGGGGGGAGGATTAGCCAATTCCAGACATTGACAAATGGGCCACTCAACCCCAATGGCCGCGGACGGGCCGCAGGCACGGTGGGGTTACGCAGATTTACGGCTGTCAGTCCTGATGCCGGAGCCCTGATGTTCAACTAGGGGGCACCGCGGCAAGCGAGACGCAGGGACCCTTAGAGCGCCACCTGAAGGCAGGGAGGCTGCAGTGTCACGACCATCGTGCGTGTCACTGATCCATGGACGTGCCCGTACAGGAGTGTTCCAGCCCTCGTCACATGACTGCTGTGTTGAAGGTGGAGGACGCCGGGTTCCCTCACATCGCGGCCCGGCTGTGCTTCTGTGCCTCACTGACATGGCTGCCGCTCGCCTCTCCCTTCTCATACTCAGGGTGGGGGACCATGGTAACGGGGAGATTGATTTGAGAAAAGTAGTCCTGTCCCTGGAAGGTGGACCCACCATATTTTTATTTGATCATCACGCAGCGTCGGGGGGGGCGTACGCGATCAGGTAGCCTGTCTCCCAGCATGCACCTTGGCCACTGATATTGTGACCCCCCCAGCAGAGTTGGGATTAGATAAGCAGGCAGCGTCTCCCCGGTCACTAAATCCCAGCCCCCACTAGAAGGCCATTCTCTGCTCTGCGTTCCCCAGATCGTTGGGGGGGGGGGGGGTTGTGTTGCCGTGATCTCCGGCTTCACAGCTTGAACCGGATGGTTGGATTCCCATCGCCAGGCCCCCCCATGGGAGATGATTCTCCTACTGACCCCTCCTCACACACACACACACACACACACACACACACACACACACACACCTGCACTCCATCCTCAGCGATGCGTTACAGTGTGAACGAGCAGGCCGCCCTCGGGGGATGCAGCCGCTAATCAATTTACCGCCCCCTGCGGGCTGCCGCCATCCTCCGGGGGCCTGAGCGCAGGATCCGAATGTCACTCAGCACGCGTGACAGAGAAGGATGGGGATGATGATGACGGTCCCTAAACGACGCTGCTGGACTGGGGCCATTAAGGAGGAGTGTGGCCCCTTAACAATGGAGGCGTGTGACAATAGCAGCTTGAAGGACGCATCAGTCATCATGTCCTCATGGTCCGTAGTTGACACACAGGGCACGATGTGGAGTCCCAGAAAACCCCGCTGTCCTCTGCTTCTGCTCTGTATCTCTGCACCCCGTTCTGTTCCTTTCATGCCCTCCTAAGCGCCGTATCCGTTTTCCCTCTCTCTGTATTATTCCATTTTGGCCCGAGTGCTGGAATATCTGCATTTCACGCTCGAATGTGTTTCTGTGTCAGCTGTGCATTTGCGAGTCTGCTGTATTTGGGAGCAGGTCGCCCTCTGCAGGCGGTGAGGGGTAAGCGCGTGTGGCTGAGATCGCGGCTGGCGAGCGAGGACAATGGCGGTGCTGTGGCTCAGTGGTTAGCCTCCGGCTCGCGGCTCCGCCGGTGCACATGGTTTGCTCGTTCGATCCAGGTGCCCCGGTTTCCCGCCACAGTCCACAGGCTTGCAGGCTAATCGGTGTCTCTGCGATGGACTGGCATTCCGATCAGGGTGTACTCTTGCCTTATAATGCCCAGGATAGAATCCCGGCCCCTCCTATGACCCCCCGACCAACATAAGTAATGAGAAGATGGATCGACTGAAGTAACACAGTTATAGCTTTGTGTTTCATCCATCCATCCATCCGTCCATCCATCCATCCATCCATCCATCCATCATTTTCCATGCTCACTGCGCGGTCATGGGTTCTGAAGCTTGTCTTTGAAGCTTTAAAAAATTAGTTTTTTTTTTTTTTTTTTTACAGTTTTCCTGACTTCTTGAATTTTATATATTTTGCTTTAATTTCTTGCATTTCTGTTATATTTATTTTGTGTTTCTCCAGAAATTAGAAATAGATGACTGCACAGATCAGTTAACCCGCTACAGACCCGTGCTGCATGTGCATGTGTTTGTCTTTCTGCTCCTCTTTGCGTGTGTGTAAACATGCCTGTGTGTGTTTAGGTTCCCTTCCCATGCTTATCCGCCCGCATAAATACTCCCCGCTGACTGGCCCCCTCCTGTCCCAGGCTGCTGGGCTTCTGTAAATCCAGATGTTTTCCTTGCCTTGGGCTCGCTGGCGGGGTGGGGGGGGTGAGGGGGGTGTTGTTTTCCCCCCGGTCGCTACGGTCTGTCTTCGTGAAAAGGCGTTAAGAGCCTGAGCCGGGCCGCACGGTCGCTGGAAGCCTGCACCGGCCTCCGGGAGCAACGCGGCCGGTTTGCTGCCATCGCTGACTGGCTTCCGCTGGGTCGCACCTCAGCTGAAGCCGGATCCATCACCCGGCACACTGTACCCAGCTGGCTCCCCGTTGCGGGTTCCGTGACAGTGTGCTGGTGTGCGTACGGGCGTGTATGTCCCTGCACGTGTGTGCGCACACATGCGATGCTCTCAGCTGTTCCTGAGGTGCGGCCGGTCAGCATTCGCTTCACGCAGAGCCACGGGGCGTTTCTGCTCCAGCCTCATCTGACGCGGCTTTCAAATCCTCCGTGACTCCTTTGTGTTCCACTAGGGGGCAGTATTGGCCCTGTGACTAAACGCTTCCCCGTATTCTAAATACGACTCTTTATGTTGTGATGCAGTAAGGAATTGTACGTTGCAGGTAGCTGAAAATCTAGTCATTCATAAATATAGTAAAGACATGGATACTGGCACTGTGCTTTCAGTGTCATACAGAACAGAATATATTTGCTAATGGACCATTAGTGGTAATGATGATGAAATTAATGATTGCTGTTATTCTGCATGTGATGGAGGACCTCATTTTATTTATCAAATAAGATGATTTGATCTCCGCCGTACTTTGTATTTACCCCCTTCGGCCTCCGGTTTTTGATGTTCTGCTTGTTTTGGCTCATGGCGGATGATTTCATTGGCTTTCCCTGAGCAGGCCGAGGTCAGAGATTGTGTAAATCTCCAGCCCTCTACTCGTGTTCCCTTTAGCGCACCCTGCTGGCGCATTTCGGGTGAGCAAACATCTACGCGTGAAGAAAAGGCTTGGCAGATTACCACATTTAGATGACAGCCAGCTGCAAATTTTTTAAGTTGATTCATTCGAGCTTTTTATCCCGAAGTAGATATATATTTTTTTTTTTCTCCCCCCAAACCGAAATGCATGCATCCAGGGACGCCGTGGAATGACTTTGCGACATCTCTGCTAAGCTTCACCCCTGTTTCTCCCTTTCCCTTAAACCCGGGAGTCGTGTTCTGTCTGCCACGTTAATGTACTGTACTCGCAGGCCGTACACGTGGGGGATTATTTCTTTTACTGCTCGATTGTCAGGGGACTTAATGGATTATTTTTAATTATGATTAAACAGCCGGAATAAGGATTAGCTGGATAAGGTGCTGAAATATAATTATTTACCGAGCATTTAGGGAATGATTGACACGCAGATAAACCGAGTATGGCACTCGGAATGACACGTTATTACAACCTGCTCAGTATTACATGGGGAATGTCCCCGTCAACGTGAGGGAGCCCCTGCCTGCCGTTACTCAGGGACAGAGCGGCCCGGCGTGGATTAAGGGCCGCTTTAACCAGTGGGTTGGCTGCTTGGTTTAACTAGTGTCACCCGATAACCACGGAGGATGCTTGACAACTCTGTGCTCTCTGTGAATACATCCATCAAAATGAGGTAACAGAATAGTTTTAAACAGAGGTGGGTACTCTGTGGCGATGACACTTTGTTCTGGTTGGTTGAAACAAAATTCTGGTCTGGACTTTTATTCTCTGGACCTGAACTGCCTACCTCTGGTTATAACCAGCATAAATGTCTACTAGCCCTCTGTGATTCATGTAGTTTATATGACACTGGTCACATTAGCCTACCCTGCAGTAGCCTCCCAAAATGTATCATCGTAAATGACCATGAGGTGGCGCTCTTTGCATCATGCAGTGTGCGCTCGTGCAGCGAGCCTGAGGAAGGCGGCCCTGGGTTCGCCACCCCTGTGCAGTACAGTCTGATAGGGGCCCTGTGTGTGGAGGAAAACAAATATATTTATTTATTTAAAGTTCAGGGTCCGGAGCATCGGGTCGGACGCAATTTTACATACTAATCGCAAATTACAGCCTGCCCGTTGCCGAGCAAGCATCAGGATGGGCGTGCTGTCATGGCATAATCCCTGAAGGCCTAATTAGCTGGCATGCTCTGCCGCCGTAGCTCGTTAATTCCTACCCGAGACCTGGAAATATCTGGGATTCCAAATGTCAGAATGGGGAATCTGTTGACAGCTACTAATGAAATAGTTAAGAGGGGTCTGGCAACTGTGGTGCTTCCCCCGTAGCTCACGTGGACACCCTCGAGCTGAGGAGGCTAACGGGAGAGCTGGGTTTGAGTGGGGGGCTCTTTCTGTGGCTGTGAATCACCCACGATGGGGGATCTGTTCAAGGTCAGGGTCATCCTGTAACGCTAATCAGAGTTTATATTTGCTACAGAATGCCTTATTATTTTCATAGGCTTCCGGATAGCTTTCGATACTCTTTGAAGGAATGAGCAAAAATGCTGTGTGTGTGTGTGTGTGTGTGTCTGCGTGTGTCAGGTATACATTACATTGTGGGGACATTTGGTCCTGTTATTTTGACATTGTGGGGACCATTTTTTGGTCCCCACAAGGGGAAATTCAGTTTTATAAAAATCTATGACTGCAATCCAAAAACGAAAAATTCTTGTATTTTGTTTCGTCGCTTACAGTTAAGACTAGGGCTGAGTAGGTATTAAGGTTGTCACAGCTAGATTAGATTTGCCTGTAGGAATGAATGGAGGGACCCCACAAAGATATGAGTACAGATCTGTGTGTGTTTTTGTCTTTTTTGACTGACACCGGTCTGTCTTTTAGCTTTCAGGATCACTGGCACGCCTGCGTTTAAGGTGACAGTCTTTCCCACAGTAGAAGTGGATTCTGTCTGACCTGAGGAAAGTGGCCACAGTCCAGTGACTCTGCATTTCAGGCGGTGCTGCTGCTCCACAGCGTCGTTCTCCTCACCTCCATCCATCACTGTCGCCACCCTTATCTGCGGGGGGACAGCGAACGTGGCTGGGAGCCGCGCAGCCTGCGATGATAGCTGATGAAATATTGCTTCATTAGTCCACCTGGACAATGGTGTTCCTCCCCGAGAGACTCTAACCAAAACTATGCGCCTTCGCCTCGGCCTCCTGCCACCGGCAGTTCTGGGATTCCTCGGGACGAATTAAAGATGCACGGGACGCCGTCGTGCGGCACTTCCTCATTGTCTGTTTACGGCGCGCGCCTCCACGTGTCCGGGACACTGGATCGCTTAATCTTCTCTCTCAGGCCGGCCGTTCTCCACGTCGCCGCGATTTCTGTGATGAATCGTGCTCCAAGGTCCGCCGTATGTAAATGGGCTCAGCGCCGCGGCCTCCCGGGACAATACCAGCACTCACCCGTAGAGCTGCTGGAAAAATAATGTGAAGGATCTTGGCAAATGAGAAGGATTAGACTCCACGGCTGAGTTATTGAGGGTCTCGGTGAGAGAGGCTGGAGCAGGGTTAGACACGGAGACAGACAGTCATGCAAATCCAACACGTGTGGGGGAGCCCCACACAGACACACGGCCGTTTAACCTCCACACGTGTGCCTCACTGGGTCACAACCATTAGCTCTATTGTGACAGCACAAAGCACAGCGCTAATATGCTAATAGGCACCAATTAGGTCTTGAATGTGAGCCTGATGTCTCTGCAAGCTTTATTGCGAACTTGTTGTTTGTGGAGAATTCTTCACCTCATTTCTGGAAGCTCTCAATAGGCTTAACCCTAAATATGCTTAATCTGTTCGCAAGGATCTTAGCTAAATCATTTTTGACACAAGTAGCTGAGTTTTCTGTTCAGGTTAGCGGATCTGAAGAAAGCAGAGGTCTCGATCACTGTGAAATCTTGGCTGGTCTTTAGCCTGGTTTGTTCGTTTATTTTGTTTTTTTTTTTTTTTTTTTGTCAGTATTATTGTGCATTTCATAGGACCATGATGTGACAACCCCTCACCTGAAATCTCTGAGAGGGGAGGTGTGGCTAAATGAGCTGGGGGAAAAAACATCTGCATAGAAAAACACCCCCTTGTTTCTGTAGTGAAAGGAAGTGATGTCTTAGATATCAGGTGACTACCTTCAGCCCTCTTGATCCTATTATAAGTAGTAAAGTTGAGATGTGATGGTGAGGCCCAGTCTGGTTTTGACACTATAGCACCAGGTAGGTGACGTCCAAGCAAACATCCACCCATCCATCTATCTGTCCATCAGTGAGGTGGCCACGGACTGCGGAATTGTGCAATTGTTGGGTTCTGTTGCCTTGGGGTCAAAGAACCTGGCTGTGTGTGGTTTCTCAGCTGATTCACCTGCCCCCACCCCCCCCCTCTCCCCCCACAGCGAGAGAAGCTGACCCATGAGCTGGAGGAAGAGAGACGCCTGCGACGGGACACCGAGAAGCGTCTGTGTGAGGCGACGCTAGAGTCAGAGCTGGGCCGAGCTCAGATGGAGGCGCTGCAGCAGCATTTCTCCAGGTAGAAGACCACACCCACTTTTTTTGGGAGGGGGGTATAACACGCACAGGGCCCCGGCCACCACGGGGCGGGGTCACGTGCTCAAGAGGCCACCCAACATCCTTTATTTGTGCATTACTGACTCATTGGTTTAGAATGAGTAAATTTAGTTTGTCGTCAATGTGACTGAACACGTAAAGGGTCCACTGGTTGTTTTTCAGTCTGAACCGTCATGGGGTTGGCCGGGGGGTGCGGGGGGGGGGATGGCAAACAAACAAACAAGCAAAACATTATACTTCCAGGGCTCCATTATTCTGTTGACCCTCTACGGCTCACTGAGGTCACCCTGGGAACCTCTGACCATGGGTGACGGACTCCTGCAGGATCTGACCTCCTGTGTTACCATCTCATCCGTTCAGACTGATATGCTGGTTAACATGAACGTGCCTTTCATTGTAAGAACCATGCTTAGCGTTAGCGTGTGTTTTCTTGCCTGGCGGTATATGATGCGTCGCTAATAGCGTGTAGGCGTGCGCCCTAAAGCCCCTTCACCTGAGTCTCTGTGTTAAATGCCTTTCTAGACTCTTAAAAATTCAGTCCTGTGTACAATGCAAAATGTTTCCCCATCACTTTTTAACCCCATCCCGCTCGCGCCACATGCGAGACTGTACGTCCCCCGTAAAGCAGCCGTCCGACTCTGAAATTAAGATTCCTCCTTAATTTCCGTTCTGCTCAGCGAGGTGTGACATTAAGTAGGACAATATCCAAGTCAGCTGAAAAGTCACGCCGCTTTGTGGCTGACGTGTAATTAAAAGATAGCAATTCGGGACGCTGACTGTGACAATCATCCACAGAGCACTTTCATTCTTCCTGAAAGATTAGTAATTACGGACTCTTTAAAAAGTTTTAATTTTCTCCCTGTGTTTTTGAGAACTCTTCACGTCCACGTGATTTCTCAAGAAGGGGTGGAGTAATTGACGGTACCGGGCAGCACCTGTCGCGTGTAGCTCACGTGTGCGGCGTCCTCAGATGGATGCACATGTGCTGTAGGCTTGTTGGCGTCTCCTTATCTCAGATCCTTCTGCATCATTTACCTCAGGAGCTGCACTCACTATAACAGCTTGTTACGCCTTCACGGGTCGAGAATCTGTTTTTAAATCTCCACTCTAAGGGTCCAGTCCACACTTAGAAGACATAGAAAGTTCAGTGCTTCATTAAAACTAATGATTATGTGGCTGCATTGCTGTATAAAGGCATCGCTGACTCAGGTGGTCAAAAACAGCATAATGACTTTCCCTGTAGCAGTAATGGAGCTAAATTATGAGTCTCAATACTCTTTTTTTCTGTTGGTCATCATTTATTTTTTTGTGGCTTTTTGTCAGAGGTGTGTTTAGTGCTGAATCCATCTGCCGCTGGCTGATGTATATGTCTATAAGCAGAGGTGGAGATTTCAGGCCAGAGAGTATAAATCCCGAGTAAATAACCAGGATTTTGTTTCAACCAACCAGTTGAATACCAGTTGACTGGGACTGTTTATACTCAGCTGGTTGGTTGAAACAAAATCTTGGTCTGGATTTGTACTCTTGGACCTGAAATCTACACCTCTGTCTATATAAAATCTCAGTGATATAGGTCTGTATGTGGACTGTAGGTCATTGGAAATATAGGGAGCTGTGATAATTCTCTCTGCTCTAACTGTATCATTAGCCTTTTGTACTTAGATTCCTGAGTGTAAGTAACCTACTCAGCCTTTGGAGCATGTTTGCTGACTGTCCCTGTTAATAGGTTTGCTTAAGTTGGGACAGGTTTGTAATTTTCTGCTCTATTAATGCCTTGGATTCACTCTTCTGCTGTTACAGTGAGAAGTTCACTTTGAAATACGTATTTGAAATAACATATATACTTGAATAAATTAGATTGCAAGAAGAGTGTCATAAAGACTTGCAAGGCTGGTGGTCTACAGGAAGAAGACCAGCCTAAATGTTTCCCTCTGACATACGCTTTATTGATCAACCATCCGTCCTGAATATTTGAATATTTTTGGTTTTTGGATAACTTGAACGTGTTTTATTTTGTGTTAATTCCCATAAAATGAGTGCTTTATGAGTACTCTTTGCCTGTACTGGTTTTCATTGAGTACTCAGACTTCCTCTCTCAGTCCAAAAAAATGGCATTTAGTGGATGGGAGACTAAACTGCCTGAATGCCTTAATGAGCAGGACGTTGCTTTACTGTAGCTTGGCCCATATGCACTCAGTCATTCTGCTAGCAGATCCAAAGACGCGGTTCTCTTCCGTCAATGGGACCTGAGCGTCGTGCTCACCCACCATTGCTGTCTTATTAAAAAACTCTCTGAGCAGTCAGATAACGCTACTGTTTTTCTTTTCCAACTTGCATGTGGTGCGGGCTTTGACAAAAGGAAGAAAAGTGTTTAAGCATTTGCTTCCAAGGGAGACCGTGTCTGTGAAAGCTCACTCGACTTTGCAGGTAACGTGAGGGCGTGAGACCCGCTGGTCCGCATGACGGATGCCGCGTGTACATTCTTGCAGAGGGATCTCTCCTCCTCCAGGGGGTCCAGAGTAACTGTGCAGATCTAGAATACCTGACATTCTGCGTGCTGGAGACTTTGTCTTCTTTGCATGTGTCTGAACACGGGGGCTTTGTGGGTGGTGGGGGGGGGGACAGCAGCCTCAGGGTTCCTCTGCTTTTTGTAGAGGAACTAAAGGTTTGGTGTACTTCATCCATCCATGCATCCATCCATCCATCTTCCATGGCAGGTTTCCTGGACAGGAGGTGGGGAATTCTATTAATTGAATTGTATTCATTAATTGCTACGTCTCAGGTTTAAATCCAGTCCAGCGCTGTACAGTGTCAAGCTTCTGGAGGAGTAATGAGAGTGGCTTCCTCCAGAGAGATAATGAGCATCTAATTAAGCACGATCTAAGCCGTCTTGAGCAATATCCCCTCGGAGGTGACGTATGCTGAGCCCATCGGATGGTTCTGGAATCGAGTCCGGGAGACTCCCTGAGGGTGGGCGTACCTGAGGATTGGCAGTGCAGCCTCACTGCGGCCCAGTTGCCCCCAGAGGCCAGACATGCTTCCTTCGCCTTCCCGCCAGACGCGTCCCAGTGTGAGCCCCGCCCCTTTCCACCGAATGGGCCGAGAGCCATGTGACTTGCCGCTGCTTCAGGATTCATTGGTGCCTGTTGTTTAATGAAATTATCCTATCTTTGCCATTAGCACAAATATACTGGAATGTTTTTTTTTGCATAACCCAGCTTGCTTTCCTTTGAGACACACACACACACACACACACACACACACACACACACACACACACACACATAAATACAGCTCAGGGCGGAGCTTGAGGTCCAAGCGCAGAGTCAGGCCATTTATCTGGCACCCCTGGGGAATTTCTGGGGTTTTAAGAACACTTGCTCAGGGGCCCAACAGTGACGTCACTCTTTTGCCGAGGACATAGAGACGCAACCCACTGAGTCAGTCTACAGCTATGGTGTAGACCCGTCCAATCAGATCATGGGGGTGGAGTGGAAGCATCCAGCTCCGGTCGTTTGGACCTCAGTGTTGCTTAAGGGTCCGTGACACAGGGAGAGGATCCCACTAGGGACGGCGCCTGCGTGGTGCGAGGCCGCTATGGGGCTTCTCCCCTGAGGGCGGCTGTGACGGACCTCCGCTGAGGGGTCTGCAGGGCAGCCATGTCACACTGAGGATGGGGGAAGCTGTCAGCCAGTGCAGAGCCAAGCAGCATTTGTACCCTAATTCTGCCCCCTGCTGGGATCTCTGTGGCACTGACAACTGGATACAGGGGAAATTTATTTTGGAATTTTTTTCTCCAATTTTACACTTAAATGGGGTTTTTATTGGGTATCCTTCTCCAGGTGACTGAGAAGTGGATTGTGTTACTGACAGATTTGCAGACTCCTTGCTAAAAGACACACTGTTTGTGAAATTGGCCTGTGCTGGAGATGAAGATGATGAAGTTTTTTTTTTTTTTTCCATCGCATTTACTGCAGGAGATACCTGCACGTAACTCATCTATATGTCGGTCAAAATGTGCTGCATTTTCAAATTCCTGATTTTCATGAACCTCTCGCAGCAATGCTGGCTCCCCCCCTCCCCGAGATGACTCCCATCCGTCCGTCTTGGCTGACATGCTCCTGTCCCTGTTGAGTGAAACACACCCCCTGGCTCCCTCCCTCTGTGGCAATACTCCATACCCCCCCAGCCAAAGCGCTATAATTGGGCCAGTATCTCACTGTCAGCTGCGGAGTCTGTTTATCTGCTACCGGGGCCCCCAAATCTCCCTCCGCGTCCTGTGGAGTGGGCCGCTCCCTCGTGCTTGGGTACCGCCTGGCTTCCGGGTCGCCGGCGGCTGTTGCCTGTGCTCTCCACCTCGTTCCCGTCAACCTCCTGCTCTGCTCACATTTCCCAGCCTTATTATTAGTCTGAAGGCGGCCGCCCGGTGCCCTTTGCATCTCTGAATATTTAACTGTCAGGTAGCTGAAGGTCAGTAATTAGCACCGCCACGCTTGCCAGTAGCCATAAACATACATTAGATCGGGAAAAGTCCCGTTGATGTGGGATACCTCCACGTTTTTCTTGTTTATGCTTCGTTTGGGGCCCGCATGGTTGGGTTTGGCCCAAAGGTACCGATCGGTGATGGCGTCCCTGATTAAGCCGACCTGGAAATGATGTGTGGATCCCTGTTGGGTTTGGCAACTGTGGCGCCACTGTCTAGACCTCAGAAGCTCTGTTCTGTAATGTTGGAGTCGTAATGTCTTTTCGATTGCCGCAGATTCAAAAAGTTTCCGACATAAGACTCGCGTCTGTCATTTAAAAAATACATTTACAGAGGAAATTAGTCTGTTTTTTTTTTTAAAAGAGGGCATTGTCTGTCATTTGTTCATTAATCCTAAATAGTCATCACTGTAACTCCTGTTCTCGGGGTACTAAGCGACTCTGATGGTAATTAAGAGACCCCCCCCGGGCCCCGTTTTGAGTGCAGACTGCTGAGCAGATTAAGCAGGCTTGTTTGCAGGCACCTTTGGGAGTCCTAACGGAGTTTAAATTAAAGGACCTTTCCGAAGGAGGCCGTCCGCGGAGTGGGCCGTGAGCCATTGACGGCTGTGAGATCCGCCACGGTGACACTGGGGGGTGAAGTATAGATCTGCTGTGTCTGCTGTTTGGGGACTGAGGCTGATTAACGTGCTTAGGAAGCTACTGCAGGAATCCTGGGAAAAAGCTCTTCAAGAGCACGGCCTCAATTTGATGACAACGATGCTGCTTTATTTTGTAAATTTCATAGCTATACAGTACATACAAGTACATTAGAATGTTTATTTTTAGATGTCCCATCTTACTCTCCACACACACTTTGGCACACCCGTCTAAATGGGGACCTTCCGGTCATTTCTACCGGAAAAATCCCCTTCACGACACCCTTAACCCCTACCCATCCCCGACCTTAACCATAAGTAACCAACCCAAATACAAGACTTTTGGCATTTTTACTTTTTTGATTGAATTCACAGATTTTCATAAAATTGAGGTTATTCAAATGGGGGGCTGACACATGTCAACAAAGTTTTGGGAAGTACCACACTTTGGGGACATTGTTGTCCCCAAAAGTGACCGGTGCAATAATATATGCACATAGGGTCAGACCGTTTATTGGGTGCCCCTATACCATTTGTTTGGAGATTGAGGGCCTTGCTCAATGGCTCAGTGGACATGTGACTATTCTACCAGGGATGGGATTTGAACCGGTAACCTTCTGGATGCAGGTATTGTGGCCTGACCTGCTGAGTTTATCCTCTCAGCTGATGAACAAAGGGGCCTTTTGCCCACATAACTGTGCGATGTTAACATGCAGCGGCCACGCCAGCGTCTCTCGGAGAGCGCGGCCCGTCCCCGGAGTCGTGGAAGCTGGGGTCGGCCTGGAAGGGGGATCGCGGGGTGTAGTTATTGTGCAGTGTGTCGGAGCAGCATGATGTGGCGTAGGTTCTCCGCGAGGCGGGCAGGCCCACACTGTTCCTGTAGCGTTCGCTCCAGCTTCGGAGCCCTGCGGATTTCGACGAGCCGAAGAGGGATTGGCTTAGCATCGCTTGATTCCATTTAGCCTTGGCCGGTCTGGCGAGCCGCAGGTGGAAATCGCAGCCACGCCTCAGAGGAGAACAGAGCGGCTTCTGTGAGGTTGCTGTGTTTTAAAGTCGAGCTGCGGATGCTTTGGAGGTGGGGGAGGCGTTTGGTTAGGGAGACCGTGCAGCTTTTATAATCTCCCACCCCCGCACCTAACAGCGTATGTGACACATGCATCCAGGCCTCCTGGCCCCCGCTGGCCCGGCCATACCGTGCGTATCCTGGCCTGCAGAGACCCAGACTAAACCTCTTAAGAGGATGAAGGGCTTTACTCCCTGCTTTAGCTATTAGTAAGCAGGGTAATTGTATGCTTTTCCAGCAAGTGGGTTAGTTTTTAAGGAAAATTCCAGTATAATGGACCTCTGAATTTGCTGATTCATTGTAGTGTGAGCGGGTCGCAGATAAGCCGGATGGAGTGGCTCCGTCGGGTGGCGGGGATTCCCAGGGACCTACCTCACGCGGCCAATTGTCCTGCTCTCTGTTCCTGTGGTCTTCTGATTTGTAACAGCCATACTCCCAGAATTGATTTGTACGGCCCTGTTGGGAGGGTAAGGTAATGGTAATATGGCCCCTGACTGAGCGAGAGGGCGGCCGGGGCCATTATGTGGGGCACTGAGCCAGGCAGGGTGCCCGCTCTCTGCCAGGGTGGCCATAAGGCACCTGCCGTGTCTTGCTGGCTAAGATATTGGTCAGGGCTCTTCTCTCGTCCTCAACCAGGTTGGTGCAGCATGAAGGTTGGGCCCCTGTTAAGGTTTAAACGTGCTCTCCTGCGCCCCCGTGTGGTGCATAACCTCCGGTCCCGCATAGGCGACGTCTCACTAATGCGATTAGTGATACGTGCTACGTGTGTCACTTCCACCCTGATTCACACACTCTACAGTGGCTTCTTGGTACTGGTAAGGTCACCTCCGAGAAAGCGTTCATTACGGAGGAGCCGACAGACGCTTCCAGCAAGCAGCTTGTGGGTTGCGTTTGTTCTTATAGTCTTTCACTTTAAAAAAAAAAAATGGAAAAATGATAGCTTTGTCAGGCAGGGAACGGATCGGTCCCGTGAGAAAAGGAAAAGCGCAAATGTTTGGTACACACTGCCTCTCCGTTAGTCACAGCGTCCTGTTGGATGAACAATAATGCTCGTCGCATAATGGAAGCGCTTTTTAAAAAGGAGCATGTTATACAACTGGCAGAGAGAAGTTCACCCGGATACCCCATGAGAAGCAGAGTTTGGGGCGAGGCCCGGTGACCCCAGCAGGGTTTGGGGGCGAGGCCCGGTGA
>JAODKF010000040.1:17485364-17507339 GCA_026779585.1 Mormyrus proboscirostris
GGGGCGAGGCCCGGTGACCCCAGCAGGGTTTGGGGGCGAGGCCCGGTGATGTCATGAGGGAGTCAGGCAAGGTCCTGTTAACCCAGCAGGGTTTGGGGTGAGGCCCGGTGAGCCCGGCAGGGTTTGCGGCGAGGCTCAGTGACCCTGGCCGGGTTCCTGTCTGACCCAGTACAGCCCAGAGGTACCTCCATGTCTGACCCAGGATAGTCCAGTGGTACCGTCCCAGTTATGACCATTGGAATGCTGGTGAGACTCGTGACATTGAAGACCCCCCTAGTCCACAGTTACTCACAGACAGAGATGGGAGGGGGGAATTCTGGGAAATGCACCTTGTGACAGTGGGGGGGTTGTATTGGGGTTCCTGTGTGGGGGTGGGTTTAATTACTGCCCAAGAACAGGCTGCTGTGCTTCTGTGGCAGCAGAGTGCATGCGAATGATCTCACGCAGGCAGCTGAATGTGGGTGTTTCTGAGGGTGGGGCTTTAATGGCTTCTCAGGGGGAGGCGCTGGGCTTTGAGGAAATGCCCAGCAAGGATTTGAAAACCACGATGACAGCTGGTCGAAAGTGCAGCTTTAAGGTGCTTAACTACAGTTTATTTACCTTTACGCTCCTTACAGTCTCATAACAAATGTTATTTTCTGTGCTTATTCTACGAACTCATCACTGTTTATGTGGACTGTAGAGATTCTGTCTGTAAAATATTAATATGCAGGAAAGGAGGATATTTAAATGGTAGCTGTTAGAGGAGTTTTGTCATTCGTTCCTGCAAGCCAGTATCTGTTCTTTCTGTTTTTAAAGTGCTCTTCAAATCAATCATTACTTTTATGTGCATGTCTTACAGTAATAGAAGGAAGTACATCTTAAAAAAAGCATCGTCCCAGGAAGTGAAAAGCATGCCAGTCCTGCATACTGTAAATATTCTCCCATTTTTCATTTCAGGCAATTTCAGTGGTAAACAGCCTCAGAAATGTTTTAGAATTGAGGCTCAGCGCACCATCAAAATGAGATTATTTGGGAGTAATTGTCCCTGACAGTCCTATTTGCAAGGTTCCACTACATAAATCACAGAAGAAACACGGTCAAAATTAATTGAAATTTTGCCCCCGTTTAAAGCCGACGCTAATTAAAAAAAAGGTATTTTTTCATCTTGACTGTGCCGAGTTGCCGCGGCGAAGTCACTCTAAATAAAGGCGTCAGAAATGCGGTGTCTGGTTTGCGGCACTGGGGGCTGCATGGCTGCACCTTGCTGTTGTACTTTTTTTATTTGGTTCTGCTCCTCCTGCTGGGGGTCACATGACTGGGGCCCTCACTGTGGCAACCTGAAGTCCTTTCCTCATGTTGGCGTGTGCAGATGCTTTCCACAGCGCCGGCCGTGTGGTGTATGGTCGGCCCCTGCGAGCTGACACGGGCCGCGATCGCGTGACAGTGGTTTATCGGTGGGGCGTGTGCCGCTCTGCTTTTGTGTGAAGAGCACGTGCGAGGTGCATCAGCAGCGTGACGGCCTGACTCACCCCTCTCCTGGAAGCTTCTGGACAGACGCTCCTCAGGGAGAGATGCGTCCTCCTGTTTCAACTGTTTTCATGTCTGATGGTGATGCTTTTCTGCTGTCTTTCAAGCCCATTCTGCCGCTGGGACTAAGAGACGTAAACGGCTGTAGAGTGTCTGCATATCGGGGCCACAGACAATCCGCAGGCTCGTGGAGATGGTGATGAGGACCGAGCAGGCAGCTTCCCAGTCAGATTTCCACATGCGGATGGTCCCTCTAACAAACGAATTTTCATTCTGGTACTCCCAGCCAAACTTGTTCCGGTGTTTTTCAGGTCCGGAAGCTTGTTGGCGCGCTGGGAGCACGCTGTACCTAATTGCTGGTGCCAGGTGTCCCGCTGTGGTGTCTGGGCACCTCCCACTTCACCACGCCATCCTTTTATGTACTATTTTTAAACAGGAACTGTACGGACATCGTTATGCGGAGGGACTCATCATCATTCTCTGCTGCGCTGTTCCTGTGAGTCATGCTGACTCTCGTTAATGAATGGGAAGCCCCCCCCCCCCACCCAGACCTACGTAGTACATGCTCTGAGGCCGCTCTCGCCTTCTCTGCCTGCCTGCCCCTCTGCCCTGCTCACATCTCTCCCACAGGTGGAGCCGTCTTCCCACCATCTAAAGTTTAGTGGGTAATCAGCTTCAGTTGGCAAAAACACATGGAGCATCAGGGACGATGGAAAACCGGAGTCAGTGCGTATCTGGGAGTCAGTGCGTATCTGGGAGTCAGTGCGTATCATCGTCGTAAGGGTCACACTGGACAGGGACACGGAGCAGAGACTCTGAACTGGCCCTCTAGCACCCCCACTCCACGCTGTGACATATCGAAGCAGACTGGGGATTTAATGAGTGTGAGCTCCATCTGTGTGGTTGGGTCACGTTATATTACTGCACCGTCACATTATAAGGATGTGTGGGGTGACAATGACAGACCTGACAGGGGCTTCAGGGGCTTGTCACTGGCTCTGTGTCTTAGGGTTCCGGTCATTCTGAACTGGTTCGAATGAGGACTCTGCTCTGATACCTGTGGCACTTGATGTCTGCACGTGCTTCGGCTTAAGTGGGGTCAGTGGTATAGAGAGTTGAAAGGAGCCTAGATTTACTAGAACTGAAATCCAGCCTTTTTTTATATGACACATTAAATGGGTGGAATGTGTGAGGATCATGTCGTCATGACCGTTTTACGAATGGAAAATGGGAGAATGGGCTGGAATTCAGTGCGGCATGTGGCTCAGTGGGTTATGTCGTCAGAAGGTTGTTGGTTCAAATCCAAGGGTTGGTTGAGTGATGTCACTGTTAGGTACTTGAGCAAAGTCCTGAACCCCCAATTGCCCCAAGGACTGTCTGACCTGACTCCTCCCCCCCCCCCCCAAAAAAAAAATAAAATATATATATATGTGAGCTTTGAATAAAGTGAATGTGTGTGAAATTAATGCTCCCCTGGCTGTTTTCCCACATGTCTGTAGGATGGAAGAAACGGTGAGGACACTGCTGCAGAACCAGGGAGTGCTGGACCACACGGCGGTGGACACTGTGGACATCATCAAGGCCTACAAGGTAAGAGGACCTCTCTCTGTTACTGCATTACTCATGACTGGCTCCTAAGTTTATAGGCGCTATTTTCCAGGAGCACCCTCAGGAATATAAAGTGCCTATTTTCTTTAAGGGATCAGACACTGGGTTTTCTGTTTTGTTCATTCTCTCTGCAGAATCTGCTGTGAACCGTGATTTTGAGCCAATTAGTTGGTCACACTGATGTCCGTGATCAGTTGAGGTTTATAGTTTTCTTCACGGTTATTCTCTCCTGGGGTCCGTAACTCTCACCTCCTATTGATGAGTCCAGCCCCCAATCCGTCATGCTCTTCTGGAGCAGAATCTCTCAGCGTATGTGTCCAGGAGAAATGCAGAATTATCACCTCTGAGGACTGGAGGATATAAATTAGTTTGATTTCGGCCCAAAACTCCAGGTGAGATGATTTTCAGTCCGAACAATCACAAGGAGTAGAGAACGGCTGATGTCTAACTGGTTTTCAGCACCCAGGACTGGAACCTTAAAATGAAGCCCAACATGAATCCACCAGGGAGCTCACGGTGGTGCAGTGGTTAGCACTGTTGCCTCACACCTCTGGAATCGGAGTTGAGACTCCAGCATGGATTTGTGTGTGGAGTTTGCATGTTCTCTCCATGTCGTCATGTGGTTTCCTCCCAGTTCTCCATTTTCCCCCCACAGTCTAAAAACACGCTGAGGTTAATTGGAGTTACCAAGTTGCCCATAGGTGTGCGTGTGTGAGTGAATGATGTGCGAGTGTGCGAGTGTGCTCCGTGATGGGTTGGCGCCCCATCCTGGGTTGTTCTCTGCCTTGTGCCTGTAGACTCTGGACCCCCCACAACCCTGAACAGGACAAGCGGTTTCAGAAAATGGATGGATGAATCAAGAAGTTGATTCAATGTAAGCAAAGAAATGGCGTAGAGCACAGAGGCAGGCAGCGGTGTGGATTTGTTTGGACCCCATGACCTGCTGTTCACTAAGCGGCTAATGATCCAGACTTAAAATATGACCCGAGAGTCTGTTATCTAGTCTACCATCAAACTAATTGAAGCCGCAATTTCACTCTCAACCCAAATGCAAACAGCGACACTGGTTTCTATGGTAACAGTGCCCGCCACATCCCCCCAAAGAGTGTTTTTGTTTTATTTTCTCTACAGACGGTGGGTGTGAGTGCGCATGTAGTGCGCTTGCCCTGACACACAGGCCAACAGAGGCACCGTTATTAAGTGAAATAAACGGAAGTCTGCCGTTAATCACCTACTGAGTCTGATGAAGCGGCAGCTTATAGGTTAATTAGGCTAATGATGAAGGGCGAGCTCATGTTCTGCCGCCGTGCGCCTCAGCCTGGCGACGCGCTGCACTTTGCAGCTCCTGCATGTCCTGAGGTACGCCAGGCGTCCCCGCTGAGGTCACTCAGATGGATAAGGTGTCACTGTTTCCGTGTGGCCTGCGCTGACAGGCCCTTTATAAACCCCTCAGCCGTGCATAGCTGCATAATGCATTTCCAGGCTGCACTGAGGAATCCCTCTATCGGGCAGCGCATTAATCCTGAGTTTACCGTCATACTCGCCAGCGCAGGTACTGGGAGAAATGTTGCTTATTCACATCTATAATGGGCTATTTTTCTGTACATAGAAATTAATGCACTGAATTCCTAATGCATATTTGATTAGCAGAAATATCACAGAGCCTTTTAAAACAGCCCCTGGATATAACTGCAGTCCACGAGTGTCACCGTGGGCACATGCGCGTGTGGGTGGTGCGCTGGCTGATAGCCATAATTACCGAAATGACGGCTTTCAGGCAAGAAAATTCCTGGGCATTAATCAGCTTGAGTGGATTTTGGTGAGCTGAGGGTTCAGCCTGGGCGGGGGGGGTTCCATGACGGCACCCATCCACGCACACGGGGGCACTGGCACGTCAGCAGTCCCACACACACTCAGGCGTGAGGTGTGTTGCATGCAGAGCTCACACAGAACTCTGCATGCACACGGGGCTGCGTGTTTCAGTACATAACTGCTGTGTCTCCTGGTGACTGAAGTATGTCTGCAATCTTTTCTGTTTCTTTGCCCTAGAGACCACTGTGATGCAGTGTATGTCTTTCTCTCTCTCTCTCTCTCTCTCTCTCCCTGTCTCTATCTTTCTTTGCCTTCTTTTCTCTCTCATTCTCTCTCTGTCTCCTCTTCTGTCTCTTTTTCTGTCCCTCTACCTCTGTCTTTCTCTTTCTTCCTCTTTGTCTTTCTCTGCCTCACCTCTGTCCCTCCCCCTTACTCTCTGTGGCTCCCTCCCTCTCCCCCTCAGTCTCTCTTCCTCCACCTTAGTCCCTCGGAGCTGTGAGACAGGGCCGGGCCCCCCCCCCCTTCTCAGGCAGAGATGCTTTGGCTGAACAGGGGAAATAACTGCACAGAAGGAGATTAGTGCTCTTGGATTTGGCACCAAACCCGTATCCGTGTTATAGGGGGACAAACAAAAGCACTGCAGTTTAAACACTTTGTGGAGAGCGAGTGGCAGTTGGAGCTAATTAGTACGAATAGCTCTGGACTGTCCCTCCTGAGATGATGGGCCCTCAGCACAGGATGCTGTAAATGACCCGTGGCGTCAATGTTGTGGAGGAAGGCATCACTTTTTCACTTTAAGGCAAATCATATTACGTCTGGTATCAAGAGAGGCTTCCTTCGTTGTGCCTGATGTGGTTGTACTGTATGAGGTTCAGCTCATTCATCATCGTTGCTGGTCGGGGGAGATGCGTTACTATGAAGGCCATCATCAGAATTGACGGCCAGCCATCTGCCTGCATACAGGAGGAAGCTCGTGGTGACAGAGCCTCCAAACTCGGCCGGGAAGGCCCCCAGCTCCTGTCTGTAGTCCAGCTCCGCCAGTGTCCCAGCCCGTCCTTGTCCTCTCCCAACCTGTTCATCTGCTAAGTGTCCTATTTGCCAGCTGTCATGATATGGTGGCCATATGGACCTGTACAATGTACCGTAACCTTTGACCCCTCAGAAGATAATCTGATTGGCTATAATTGCTGTATTTTCCAAATTGTTCTTAATTGTAGTTTTCATATCAACTGTGATATCACCTGTTCAAATGATCATGTCGAGCATATGTCTGATAGAGCACCTTTCCAAATTGCACATTGAATCTGCATCTTCTGGCTTCTGAGGTTTTGTCTTGCCGCTTGCTTTGAATATCTTTAATCCTCACCCATGTACCAGCTATACTTAGCATCTGCATGGCAACCGCGGTGGGCTTGCTGGCAATTTGCTACCTTTTGAACAGCGTCCGTGTCCGTCTGCTCATTCTGCAACAAGTTGGCGTGAACGCCCGCTGCCTTTTGAGCGTGTTGGTACCGGCTGGCGAATGCGGTGCAGATGAACGACAAGCCTGATGCTTGCCTGCAGCCCATAACCAGCAGCAGCAGGGGGCCGCCGTCTGCCCGTCGCCACGTAGCCTCGCAGATCACTTACCTTCCGCTGCGGCGTTTTGAGATCTCGATTAGCCTCAGTGGGTCTGCGCTTTAGGTCCGGTGAAAGCACAATTCAGTTTATAAATGGCATTTTTTTTAAACTCTCCCAGAAACTCTTAAAACTCTTTCATTCTCTGAGAACCTCCTGTGGTGTGGATGGACTTTCAAGGTCGCATCGTCCGGCAGTGCCGTCCGTTAGGGGGCGACAGTGAGCATTCCGCATAATCTGCTGCCCTCCCCACATTCCCAGGAGACACTGTCGGAGGAAACTCAGAAGCAGAAGGAGAGCTTGGAAGAGGTCCGACCAGCGGAGGAGCCCAACATGCACGGTGGTACTTATGCCGCAGACGAGAGCAGCGAGCAGTCCAGGCTTCTCCTGGAGCGCCTTCAGGTCCTGGAGGTAACCAAGCAACCGTTTCTTCTCCCTTCTCTCTCTTTCTGCCTGCCTGTCTGTCTCCCTGCACGTTGTCTGGACAGCATATCCAATCCCCCCATGTTCCTCAGGTGTCAAAGCAGAGCACGGCCTTAAAGACCACTGATGTCATCATCTAGAGACACAGTGCTAGGCTTCAGGGGACCACGACATTCCCCCATGGCTCAAATTTCATCCACACAGGCAAATAAATTATCCCCATGTAAGAAACACAGTAAAAGTCATTATTGCTGATTCAGTCTTGATGTAGACACCATTTGCTCAGGTCTTGGACAACATTAACTCCAGTTTAAATCAATTAGAGGTTCAAAACCAATTATGGAAAGGTTTCTGGCTAGTCAAATATCAATTACTTAGCGCGAGCCGATGCAACTGCAATGCTTTAAAACCGGACAGCAGGAAGAGCATGCATCTTTCAATGGGCTGCGATGAGTGACAGCCGGTGGCCTCGTGGCTCAAGCTCTGGGCTCCTGACCTGATCTCTTCCACCTCGCATCTCAGCGGAGGTCTTGCCGTAACATCCTCAGGACAGCTGCCTAACCTCAGGCTGCTCCAGGGAGCATAAACAAACAGCATAAAGTGTGCAATACTACACTTTTAATAGGTGAAAATGATAAGATGCTTGCAGTTTTCTCACCTAAACTGAAAATGCAACGACAGCCAAACCATTAATGAGAAGTGAAGTTTCTGGTGAATTTTCGGCGAGAAATCATCACGTTCTGGTGGATGAAAGCAAACTGCTCAGGGGAGCACCTCATCAGGCTGTCTGCTGGTTTGTCATTGATCCATAGCACAGTCCCAAGACACATGAGAAGACATTAACCTAAACTCCAGCCAAAAGTAATTACAGCACGACGTCGCTAGTTATAGGCTATGACTTTTCTCTGTAGTCAATGTTATCTGAGGGTGCGGCATCCCATAACTCATTACACAGACATATTCTTCCAAGCCTTCATGCTAGAGTGCATCAAAGTGAACGCCACAGGTTATCTGCAGCCCGAGTCTGTCTTTTCTCATCAATGAAGTACTGCCTTCATAGAGGCTCCTAAGGCACATCGGGCGGGCTTCTTGTGGTGATTCAGTTGTCATGCGGAGATACGTCTTAGCCAAGTGATGAACTCTTAGCTCAAACTTACGGCCGCTCTGATCCCTCTGGGTGATGCTGCAGACTGGAGTAGGGTTGTGCATTGCACACCTTCGCAGTCAAAACCTGCCGGGCAGATCTGAACTCAAAAAAGGGCAATGCAAACCCAAGGAAAGGCTGATTGGCTGATTCAAACCATAAACCCAAGGAAAGGCTGATTGGCTGATTCAAACCATAAGCCCAAGGAAAGGCTGATTGGCTGGCTGATTCCAACCACAAGCCCATGGAAAGGCTCATTGGCTGATTCAGACCCCAATCCTAAGGAACAGCTTATTGGCTGATTCAAATCATTTCAATGGCCAGATTTCCAAGTGGGCCCCTCAGAAGGGCACATCTGGCTCCTCATTCCAGTGTTTCCCTCCACAGTTGACTTGGTTAATATGGAATCAGCTGCCTGCCTCACCATGGAGAATGATCTTCACCTCTAGGTACACTTCATTAACTTTATTAAATCTAGTACATCATTTCCATTACCATAAAAAGTCTAAAATCTCAGTGGATTCTTTTCTGGCTGATTCTTCATGGATGGTTTATTGTAGGATGTTGAAGAACGCCTTCTGCTTTATGAAAAAGCATGTTGATTATCCCTAAAAGAAAAGCCATGGAAAATGCTGCATAATGAAGTGGATATTTTTGGAGAACAAGAAAGAGCATGTGTGAGATTTGGACACATCAGTCCTGATGTCTGTGGCTACCAGCCAAGGCAGGCATGTCATTCATAGGCAGGATGGTTCACTGCAGGTTCTGTATGACTCATGCCTACATGCATCATAATCCGGTGCTGTAGTCATTAATGTCCTGTCACAGACGGCTTTCTGCAAAATGAAAGTGTATTCCATCTCGGTCCACGTGCGTCTCTAGCAAACCTGTTATGTGCACATAGTGTTTGAGCCCCTCTGCAGATCAGGTGAGGTCAGCCAGCACACATTGACAGGATCGGCTTTTATCCTCACTAGCTTCCGCCTGGAGCTTCTTTGGTAATTGATTTGTTAGAGTCGGAAGTAGATGATGAGGTGAACGGTGAAATTATTCAGGAGAGTTTGTGAAGGAACCAGCCAGGAACTGGCCAGGCACGCTGTCACACGTAAGGACAGGTCACCTAATAGGTCTCATCCTCAGAACCACTTCTGATACACTTACAAAAACAGACACCTGCTTGTGAAAGTTTACACCACTTATACAGCAGAGGAGCGGCTTTGACTTTTTAATGATGTTTTGAGAAAGACAGTTCTGGACTGAGACCTGGATTCTTCCTACATTCCAGTGGCTTGTGTAGGAGCCGGATCATCTCGGCCCCTCGTACATGAGCGCCTCATCGAGCAGCGACGAAGGACCGTCTCTCCTTTCCTCCTTGTCACTCGTCTGCTTTCCCCAGACACCTCCATCCGCCACAGTTCAGGAATTCTGCCTCGCACATCTAGCAGAAGCACTGAGTATTGACTCTGGCGTCTGCCCATCACCGAGACCAGCCCAGCGTAAAAATAATGAGGCCAGAAAAAGGGGTTTCTGCTTCAGGGGGACCAGGCTGGGCGGAGCTCTAGGGGAAGGGACTGGGTGGAGCACTAGGGGAAGGGACTGGGTGGAGCACTAGGGGAAGAGGCTGGATGGAGCAGTAGGGGTTGGAGCTGGGTGGAGCTTTAAGAGAACAGACTGGGTGGAGCTTTAGGGGAAATGGTTGGCTATTAGGTTGAGGAGTAGAACATGGCATGTAAGCATCAGTCACAAAAACAGAGACCAAAGTATTAACACGAGCAGAGCAGTTTAAACGCAACAAACCCATAAAGAAAAATGCCTGTTGATAGGCACAGGAGAGAAATGGCATTGACTGCTGCCAGCATACATACTGTGTTCCTGTCCGTTGGTGACAGACCTGCGTGTCTCTTATATAACAGCGTGTCGGTGAGAAGCCGGCCTGGTCCCTGAGGAAGCAGACCATATCTACCGCACTGAAAGATCTGCAGAAATCTCCCCCCTCCCCCCCTCCCACCTTGTTAATAAGCTGAGGCAGATTTTTAGTGTGACAGTCCTTTTTATTCTGACCAGACACTCTATGTGTGCACTTATAAATGAGAAAACGCACATTTTGTTCCCCTGCAGGCAGAGAACTCCGCCTTGGCCCTGGAGAACGAGAGCCAGCGGAAGCAGTACGAGCGCTGTTTGGATGAGGTGAGATCCCGCAGGTGGGGTTGCACTGGAACTCAAAATCGGCCATGGACTTTGGGGTCCCTGGTGAGGGATTATGTCAAACGGGGTTCCGGGGTGTCAGCCATCCAGGCATATACCTGCAGACGGCATCATGGGTCCACAGCTCTGGATGGTGCCTTTAAGGGCCATTTGCTCCGCCCATCACACTTTTTCAATAGTAGATCAAAAACAATGATATTTTACAAAGATATGCGGAGGGCCTCGTGGATGCCCCTGTGGGACTGTCTGGGGGCCAGTTGAGGAGCCACATTGTCCATAGATCGGCCTGGTCATGCCCAAGTAATATTTGTAGGCCATGGGATATAGATCAGATCAAGCACTATTTTCCACCATTTTACTGTTTTGTGTTCTTGTGTCTTTGCTTCATCTTGTACAGTGGAATTCTATGTGGTGTAAATTATCAATATTATTTTTATTTTCGTAGGTAGCCAATCAGGTTGTGCAAGCCCTCCTCACTCAGAAGGTCTGTTTCTGGAATCAACTCATTTCCTCCTTAGCACGAGATTTGTTTAAATCATGTGGTTTGCAAAGCAAAGCTTCTGTGTGGTTTCTTCATTATCATTGCACACATTTATTGAACGTGCCATTGGCTTGTGACCGTGCCTTTAATATCTCACACCATACTTTTATTATATGACATTATACTTTATCGTTGATGACCATGCCTTTAAAATCTCAAGCAATGCCTTTAATATCTTACGCCAGACTTTCATTTTACGGCACCATACTTTTTATTATTGATGACATGCCTTTACGAAGCCCATATTTCTGACCCTGTCCCTCTTGGCTTCCAGGACCTCAGGGAAGAGTGCCTGCAGCTGCGAACGCGGGTGTTTGACCTGGAGCAGCAGAACCGCACCCTCAGCACCCTCTTCCAGCAGCGGCTGCGCCCTGCCTCCGATCTGCTCCTCCAGGTACTAGTTAAAGATAGAGTACTTAGCTGTTAGCTCCTGTATACACTATATGGATAAAAGTATTGGGACACCTGGCCATTATACCTACAGGAACTTTTATGACATCGCATTCTAAATCCATAGGCATCAGTGTGACGCTATAACAGCTGCCACTCTTCTGGGAAGACCTTCGAAAAGTTTATGGAGTGTGTCTGTGCAAATTTTTGCCCATTCCTCCTGAAAAACATTGGTGAGGTCAGGCCCTGATGTTGGATGTGAAGGCCTGGCTCCCAATTCCCATTCTAGTTCATCCCAAAGTTGTTTGATGGGGTTGAGGTCAGGGCTCGGTGCAGACCAGTCAAGTTCTTCCACACCAAACTCACCCAACTGTGTCTTTAGGGTCCTAGCTTTCTGCACTGGGGCACAGTCATGCTGGAACAGAGAAGGGCATTCTCCAAACTGTCCCCACAAAGTTTGAAGCATAGAATTGTCCAAAATATCTTGGTATGAAGCATTAAGAAATCCCTTCACTGGAACTAAGGGACCTAGCCCAACATCTGAAAAACTGCCCCCATACCATTATCCCTCCTCCAAACTTTACAGCTGGTACAATGCAGTCAGGCAGGTAACATTCTCCTGGCATCTGCCAAACCCAGAGTCATCCATCAGACTGCCAAATAGAAAAGTATGATTTTGTCACTCCCCAGAACACTTTGTCACTCCCCAGAACACTTTGTCATTGCTCCAGAATCCAGTGAAGCCACCCAGTTTCGGTGCTGGGGTTAGTGCCAGAGGAAGTTTGCAACTCTATTGAGTCTGAGCGTTGACGACTTTTACGCACTGTGTGCCTCTGCACTCAGCGACCAAACCCCCTCCCCCCGTTGCTCTGTTAATTTACATGTTCTGCCACTTCCTGCCTGAGTTCCTGTTGTTCCTAAATGCTTCCACTTTGCAATAATACCGCTTGCAGTTGACCGTGGGAAATCCAGCAGGGAAGAAATTTCACAAATTCGCTTATTGAAAAGGCGACATTCTATGACAGTACAGTGCTTGAATTCACTGAGCTCTTCGGAACGACCCATTCTTTCAGAAATGTTTATAAACCTGACCATGGCAAGGTGCTTGATATTATACACCTGTGGCATTGGGTGTGAAAGAAACCTGAATCAATGATTACAAGGTGTGTCCCAATACCTTTGTCTGTTTAAGGCCTGTTTAAGGTGTATGACAATGTGATTTTGAAGCTGTGTATCCTGGTTCTCGCTGTGAAATGTGGCATGTGGCTGATGAGGTGCTGGAGGAGCAGGGATGTGACAGCCCCCCCCGCCACCCCCCGTCTCCTGACATTCTGCCCACGACGGCCCCCTTCCCTTTTTCGGCGGTCTGGGCCTGGGCACCATGGCACCAGAAAGCCACAGCTTACATTCGCCGGCGTTTCTGATCTCCCCCAAAGACACAGAGCGGCTCGGTTACTACGGCTACAAGCTGCAGCCCTGTGGTGCCAGAGATGGAGAACATTCTTAAGCACAGAAATCAGCTGGGCTTTAGCGTGACTGTTATAACGCGACGTGAGGGCGGCTCGCCGTCACTGGTACAGAGCGGGGAGATGCATGGGAAACGGTGATGCGTGCTTTCTGTGGCAATGCGTGGTGTCTGTCTGCCACGGTGCATGATGTCTGCTCTGATTCTTGGCATCCTGGATCTGCCCGGGATCTGTCACGATGCGTGGTAATCCTTCGTGATTCGTGGAATCTACCGTAATGAGTGGTATCCTCCGTGATGCGTGGGATCTGTCGTGACGCGTGGTGTGCTCTGTGATATGTGGGATCTGTCGTGACGCGTGATGTGCTCCGTGATGTGTGGGATCTGTCGTGACGCGTGGTGTGCTCCGTGATGCGTGGGATCTGTCGTGATGCGCGGTATCCTACGTGATGCATGGTAGCCTCCTGGACGCATGGTATTCTTCATGATGTGTGGTCTCTACCATGATGTCAAGTGTCTTCTACAATATGCAGTGTCTGTTGTGATTTATGGTAGGCTTGGTTTGTCCCAATTAGGGGACATCCCCCCATGTGATGCCCCCCCTCCCCCGGTTTACTGGAGTGGGCGGAGTCTGTCCTTGGTTGCCAGATGAGCTGTGTCACAGACATGGTAGGGCACGGTGTGAATTTGCGACACAGGTCCTGGAAGCCATCGGTCGTGACTCCTCTGAGGAATGACCATGTATGGATTTCAGCGACAGATCGTCGTGTCACGCTGTCAAGTCAGAAGGAACGGCCACACAAGAGGAATTGATTATTAATGCGTGTTTACTTTTTATCTGTCCAAATAAAATATAGCCTGTATAATGAAGGCAACAAGAAGTCTCCTCGTGGGATTTTATCACATTTTAAACTATTACCCAGAGTAACAATGCGTGTAAGAGCTGTCATTACACTCTGGAGTTACGATCTCGGATCGCCGCTCTCCTGGACGTGCGTGGGAGCCCCCCACACACGGTGCCGCTTCTCCGGTGTGAGATCTCATGAAAGCGTGTCTCTGCCGTCCTGCCCTGCGTGAAGAAGAGTGAGCAGATCACGACGAGAGAAAGCGAGCTTTAATTTAATATTGACACGCCAGAGATTTAATGTGTCGTTTCATGCTATAACTTCATCCGCCCCGCCATTAAACAATTAGAAAATGATCGATACCAGCGAGGCTGCAGAGCAAACGATTGGCCAGAAGTCCTTTTCTGCCAGCTTTATTCCCCGAAGCCACGACAGAAACAGTGGTTGCAGAAGTGTGTTTCTCACACTGTCATTAATTTTACTGAGAGCCCATAACTGTGCTTTCAAGATTAATGATTCTGACAATATTCCAATTTCAAGGATTGGGCCTCTGTAGAGATCGGGAGAGATCCAGAGCCCCGGGAACGGCAGAGAAGTATTAACTGGAGCAGATAATCAGTGTGAGACTGTAGCTTAGGTGTGTATTAAACCCACGCTGCTATAACCATCATCAGAACCGGTACGTGTTCATTATCGAAAAAGCAGTTTGATTATATAAAAGCTGAATATAACATGCCATCGTAGTATAATTTCTTCAGTGTCTGATTTTGACAGCATCACCATACCGTGTTACTGTAAACGCATTAATTACCTTACTGAGGGTCTCCACATCTCTAAAAAGGCCCCACGTCCTGTCAGGACTTTCACATCGCTAATCAAGCTAATTGTTATCAAGGATGTTGGCAATCTGCGAGGGGCGATCGCAACGCTGCGACTGGAGAGGGATGCTGGCGGCGGTATATGCAGCGCCGCATTTCTGCATTCTTTCTCCTACCCCTCCCCCCAAAGCCCCCCAGAATATTTGTACATAGGCGCATCCCACCTATCCCATCAAAGGTATATCGATTTTGGGGAGGCATATGAGGGATAACTAGTTTGGGGGGGGGCTGGCGAGGCTAAGGTGGAATTACAGTAATACTGTATACCGTGGTATTTATTGTAACTTGGCTGCCCAAACCTTCCCTCAGGGAAAGCGGGAAGTTTCAGAATAGCATGTCAAAATACCGTATTCCATGGTATAATGGTGGTATTAAAAATTGTAAACCACTGAATCTGAGTGCTGGCCAGGGGCGGAGCGCTGACAGCAAGATTTGTCAGCTGGGGGTGCTGGCACTTAAATTTACCGACCGGGACTAGAGAACTCTTTCTAAATGTACCACGCTAAATAGTGGAGCAACAGATATCTGGCACATCGAGCATTTTTCGTGGGTGTCAGGGAGCTGTTGTCAGTTTATGGGCGACTCCCGGAACTTCCGGCAGAGTCAGGGTGTCTGGGTGAGATGCTGGTGAACCACATTTTGAGTCGAGATGTGCTTCAGGATGATAGCAGTTGGTCAAACTGAGAACGTCCAGTAGAAAGCAATTAACTTGGAATGATATTTTTAAAAAGCCATGCGATACCCATAAACCCAAGTTATGTGAGCAACATAACCGTTTCATTGTTTTTAAAATGTGTTTCAGCATTAATTGTTAATTAGGTGTCTCAAGTAGCAGAGTATTATTGTTGGCTGGTGATTCCACATTGCACATGCTAGCCATTTAGCTACGTTGATGCTCCCCAATGGGACTGAAGGTTTCTACCATACATACATCCTCACCTTCAGAAAGTTTTGCCACAGTGCACTTGAGAGGTGGCAGAAGGAACAGTTTGGGTTTTTCTTCCATAACTGTGAGGCCACAAACTGGGTCAGTGCCAGCTGGCTGAAGCTTCCAGGTCATTATAGACTTTAGCACTTTCATACCATCCCTACTGCGGGGAAAAGCCTCATGGGAACCTTCTGGAAATTCTTAGAAAGCCGCCTGGCCCAATGAAATGCAGCTGAGTGCCGTTTAGATGCCTTCGGTGGCGTCGGCCGGCAGGATGCACACGGGGGAGCGTGGCGGACGTCACCGTGCTCCACACCTCGGTGGAACTTTTTCAGCGATTATGGCAGCATCGCGAGGCCATTCTGTGTTTCTCTCCCTGTCCTGGGCGTCATGGGATGCCAAGTGTTTTACATTAAGCCTCCCATCCACACCGGCATCAAAATCACCCCCCGGTTCTGGAAACTCTTATTTTGTTATAAATCAGAGTTCAATCCAAAGTATTCTCAGGTAAGACAAGGAGAAAATTGGATTAGCAGCATTGAGGAGTTACGTCTGAGAAAAGTTGAAAGCACCGAGGTCTCCGTCTTCGTGAGTCTCCCCGCTTATTCTCCGTTCAGATGAGACACCATCCGTCCTGTGTGACCCTACAAGTGACGATGAAGAGACTCCATTTCCAGGAGCTTTTTCTTAGAGATTGATACTTCCCCGATGGTCTGTCTTTTGTTTGTAATGGACAGACATTGGACGGGCAATTTACGTTTGTAGTCCACAGAGTCATTTAGGCATCTGGAGGAAAAGCACGGGAGTCCACTGTTGAACTCGTCAGTGGCAAAGATTTTAATGAAAGTCTGTCCAACCTGCATGTCTCTTAAACCTAGAATATCATGGGGTTTCATTACTGAACTGTCAGACTGAAAGGTCACACAGGTGCAGGAGCATCATCTGACCTTATCTCTCTTTGGCTGGTCCCACCTCGGGAAGAAAACAACAGTTTATGTTAATGGTGTCAGGATACATTTCAAGTGCCAGGTTCGTATGTAAATCCTTTATGGGAATCTGTTCGGGTTGTAATTATTTCTTTTTCTCTCAGAAAAAAATCTCCTAGCATTTTTCATTATTTACAGACGTCCAGCTTGGCACGGTACATAAATGGCCTGAAAACTTCATTAAGGTTTATGATTGCGGAGTCAGGGATTCTTTAATAGCCAGGTGACACAGTACATAATCCCCATTTACAGTTATACAAATGCTTGTGGGAGTTTTACTTACACTAAAATGTTCTGAGTGTAGAAAGAACAATGATCGATCCAAGCAACTAGTGGAGGTGGGACCAAGGCATTGACCTGCGCCTCATACCCAGTGACGGCGACTCATTGCTTCTTGGCATTTGGCCAGGGCTGGTCAGTCCTATAGACTACATCTTATAATTTGAAGTCGGACTTAAACTCCCTCCCCGAAGGTAAATTCCCGGTCTGCTGTTTTTCAGTTTCTCGAGTGCCGGAAGCTTCTGAGGGAGGCTGTGATAGCACAGGAATTAGAAAGCGATCTTCGTTTACAGCCAGCTAAAACCTAAATTTACTCTTTAGTATGGAGCAGTGTGAGCTTGGCCTGGCTGGGTCGCTCGCGTGTATGTTCCGGGGGTGAGATCACCCTTCCTTAATCTGCATTGACATTAATGGTATTGGTGAGAAATGCAGACCAACAAGCCGAGTTGAGGGAGAGGCACTGCTGGTATGTGGATATACTGAGAAAATTCCTATAGAGAAATAAACAGATTTAAACATTTAGCCCTAATAATGTACTTCATTAAAAATTAGCACATTTTTTCAGGTAATCATCATTTGGAGTATTTATGGAAGACTTCATCTGTCCAGCCTGTATTGGCAGGTGCAGACCACAGGGGGGTGCTCACCCAACACACCCTCCCCCTCTGCAGTCTCATGATCATTCCTTCCTGTGTCGCTCGTCCGTCTGTTGAGTTCCCCTTCTTTTCTCCCTTGCGGTCACCCCGCCCCCCGCAAAAGCCAAACCGGTGCATTGTACGTCTCTAGGGGCCGGCTTGGACCCCGCTGACCCCTCCCTCACTCCCTTCCGCCCCCTGAGCTTTGAGTCACAGCTGGGAGGCACCGGGCCTCACCGATTTGCCACTCACCTCCATTTGTGTGTAAACTGAGGTGCATCAGAGCGTCACCGAACCCCGTCAAATTGCGATTCGGGTAGAAGCCCCCGTTAATAATCTTAATAATACTTGTCGCTTTGGTGCCACTCTCCGAGTCACCCGCAATGTTTTCAGAGTCACTCGGCGATTAAGTGGGACTCTGAGACCACTCTGCTTATTTTTTTAAGACTGGGTTGCCTAAATAAATAATGAACCGCATCACAATTTGTCTTTAAGTTTTATTTCCGTTTTTTTTTTTCTTTGTTAGCCCTGTGGGATTCACCTTCATTTGAACTTTCCGTATTTCATGCTGACGCTCACTTATAATCCGTCTGGTCTTCTGTGATTTGACAAGAACGTGTGAACTCGCCTTCGAAGGCACAACGAAGTATGTTTTCGCTAATTCCTACATGAGAACATCAGTGCCAGTATCAAAGTGCTGCGACTATAAGAGAGACTGAATCTTGATTTAAAGCATCCTCAGTTCTTACAGTGGGGGTGTGGGCTTGTGCCTTTCCCAGCTGCCAGACGTCGGGGAGCACGTCCGCAGGCCGAGTGGTTGATGTTCTTCAGCTTCAGGCATTCGAAATTCAGCTCGACACAGAGCCCAGCGGTGCTTGGATTAATAGGATCCTTGGCTTTTACTAAATTAACAATTATTTGTAAGCCAGAGAAGATGCACAGTTACTCTGCATTTCTCAGTGAATGCATCGCAGTGCGTGATATAATGGGTCTTGAATAAGCTTTCACAGACAGTTTGATATTAATATTCGAGAGCATGTGAAGGGTCTTGTTTGTGTAGGTGCCATTATCCGTTTGGCGCTTTCATGGGAATGTGTGGAGAGGATGTTTGCCTGCTCTGTGCCGAGGCGGGCAGCGGGCAGTGGGGTACCTGTGACTCATGCCTGCTGCTTGCTTTTATTGTGAAATGACAACTTCCAGAAAGATCGTGGTCGGTCTTGAAATCGCCTGCCTCATGCGGTGTTTAACTGCCGGACAGGCTGTATTTGTGTGGGCAGGGGTTTGTCTCTGCGTGCATGAACATTACCCAGGTACGTGTGCGCGCGCGTGTGTGTCTATGTGTGTGTCCAGTTTCAGCGGTCCCAGTGGGTCATGGATGCTGATAATACTTTCAGAGAAACCTTCGTCATCGTCCTCGTCACCTCATCTTCAGGTTGTGGCTTCAGCCTGTTCACTTGGCTCGTCCTCCTGAGGCTCACAAGGTCAAGATCACACGCATTGCCTCTAGAGGTCTCCTGGCAGAACAGCTAGCTTCGCGGACGTTTAGCCCTGTGAATATGATCAGCTGTGTGTTTCTGTCAGGGGGAGCAGTACGGGTATTAGCATGCTTTGTTTCATCCCAGCAGGTGGACAGATGTGATGATCATTGGAAAAGCCTGATGTAAGTCATTCAGGAGGCGTTTTATATTCTTAGTAAATCCTCGAAATCTGCTGATAATAAGGACAATAACGTAACTCTGCCTTTTTGTCAAAAGTAATTGCCCCTTACTCCATTAAACACGCTCACAACGGTTTGAAGGCTTTTGCTACGCTAATGATACCCTGAACGGCACATAGGTAAATCTGCAGCGCTCTGCAGAAATCTCCTGGCTCCTCGGGTTTATGGTTATTTTCCGGGGAAATATTTGCAGAGTCATGTGATTGGGGGTTAAAGGTCGCCGCAGGCTGCAGCATTTGCATGTAAACACGCATCACTTTGAATGTTTCATTGGGAAGGTTTATGTGGATTTCAGGTCCCTGTTGATGGCTACTTTGTATTCGCTTTTTCCAGTCACGTGAAAAAGTCTGTTATCGGGGGGAGATAATCTTTACCCTGCATGCGGCGGGAAAATGCATTTAAACAGACAAAGCTTGAACAAGTATATTTTAAAGATCTGTTGGAGTGTACTGGATGTGAAAGCAGGAAAATGCATTTCCCAAACCTACAGTAACGATGCCCTTGGTGACGAATTCTGTGATAAATCAAATGTTTTATCTCCTGCTATTTGTTAAGAAGGGCTGAGAGGACGGCTTGCGGAAAGGCAGGGTAATTAGCCTGCAGATTAATACGTGGAAATATATTCAGTGTAGCGACGCTCCCAAGCGCGGGGAGAATGGGAGACGGGGCGGATCTTCAAATAGCGGCTGAATTTTAATGAAAAAAGGAATCTGAGAAATCCCCAGCTCCCCGCCGCAATTATTTCCCATTCACATTAATTATTCCTAACAGATGACATTAGTGACTTTGAGTTGCGGCTGTACGGGGAGCTCGTGGCTGGAATCAGGCCTGCTTAGCGCGGTCCTCCCCTTTAGGGGCTGGTGACACTAATGTCTGAGGGGGTGACCGCAAAACTGCACCTTGAACCGTTTGCAAGATATGAAAACATGTCGATGGCAGCCGTGAAATGAAATAGGCAAGATGGTGGGATAATTGCATCATTTTCAGCTTCATTTGCTACTTAGAAAATAGAGAAACAAACAAGACTGTCTATTAGTTTATGACGCACTTAGGAGGAGTTGATACTGTGGTAATACTCTGTTTTGAGAGCCCCCTGCTCTCTCCCCTGACAGCACGCAGTGTGTGTGTTCTGTTCAAGTAGGCATGTGTTTATCTCTTTCAGAAGCTGCACTCCAAGATCTTGGGTCTGTCTTCCGGGGACCTGCTACTGGACGGCGATAGGAACCGGGGCTTCCCACTATCCCGCCACGCTGAGTCTCCTCCACACGTGAGCACAAATCATGGGGGCGTCGTCTGAGCACCGCACCAGGACGGGCGCGGCTAAAAAGTATGCCAGGCGGTATCGCTGATCACCAAAACGGGTCGACGTCAGACTTATCCTTCAATACGGCTTGCCCTCCAAGAGGCAGGACGGGCAAAGGCAATATTACTTAGCCTGACATCTTCGTAACATATCATGAAGGGATTGTATGAATGTGACCTTGATGACAAGGACCTGAAAGGAACTGAAAGTTCCCTGCATTATCCTGATAAACGTCGCGTAAATGTGAGCCGATCGAGGACATTCACTAAGCATTTCAGGGTAATAACAAGTATGCACAGCATTTGCGAGGGGTGCATCAGGCTGCGCATATGTCCATGACCAGGGAAATATACTTTGTGGGCCTAAGCGGGGACACAGGCTTGCAGATCAATTGAAATTCTGCTCTTGTATGCAGTCCTTCCAGACGAGTCTTCTGGTCGCTTAGAAAATGCACATTTCATTTGCGCGATCAAGTGACCGGTGAGCAGAAAAAGGCCAGCGCTCACATTCAACGTAATCTCTCTTTGAGCTCACAGACGGGTCTCTATTAGAGTGGTCCTGCTTTTTGAAAGTCACCAAAGCTGCTCCTCCAGGCCACAGTAGCTAAGCGCACTGCGCTCGGGGTAATTTAATAAAGGGGTATTGGCAAAGCGTAAGGGCCCCCTACCTCACTCTGCCCCACCTCGGCCCATCCGCGTTACGTGGGGGGAGGTGCAGGGCCGTGGGGTCATGGCGTCGATGTCGAACGCTGTTTAGCGTTAAGCTCAGGTTATTCACTTCCTTTAGGTAATGCCACCGTTTAACTACGGGGTCTGAAGAATTTAATTAGCCGCTGAATGAATGGTACTCCATTCGGGTGATTTTTAGCACACTCCAGTGCGTAAATGAGGTTAAAATTGAGCGCATTGGTGAAGGCCTCTTGCAGAGCGGGGGCGGTAAATGCCTGCGTCTGCATTACCCACACAGCTCATGGCTTGTTATCGTGAACACTGTTATCCGACACCCCTCCAAATTTATCTAGGAAAAATGCAAATTGTTTTGTAATTCTTTACATCAACTGCACCTTCATATTGCATTCACAGAACATACATAAGCAGCTTGTAAATATACCATTACATTCTAACGTACATTTTATGACTGTACTATTCTAATATTTGTTATTATCATATAATATTTGTTATTAATATATATTATAGCTGTTAGGTTAGATGTTGTTACATGTTAGAATGTTAATGTATACTTATGCTGCTTATGAATGTTCTATGAATGCATTATAAAGGTGTCCTACATGTTCTATGGATTCATTATAAAGGCATTATTCAAGTGCACTACCAATTTAAACAATAATAATAATAATAATAATAATAATAATAATAATAATGACAACAACAATTATAATAATGTTTCAGTTCACGTGGGGAACATGTGTGACACGTATGCATGCTGCTCTACGCTACGATGTGTAATTGCCCTCAGCATGACGCATATCACACAGTATCTTCAGGTCCACAGCTACACCACCCACAGCTGTCAGCTGTGCTCCCCCCAGCTGAACTTCTTCCCTCCCTCTTCACCTGTCTCCTTTCCTTTCTAGTTCCCTATCCCCCTTCCAGTCACCTTCCCTGCCCCCTTCCCCCTCTCCTTCCCTATAATCTTCCCTGTCAACTTCCCTCTCCTTCCCTATCCCTTT
>JAODKF010000040.1:17513179-17526928 GCA_026779585.1 Mormyrus proboscirostris
CTCAGCTCCCAGCGCACCGGTACCAGGTATTCAGTGTTCTTGATTGGCTGGGAGCTAGGAGGGAGCAAAAACGTGGACTGTCTGGGGGTTCCCTGAGGACTGGGTTGGGAAACACTGTAATAGAAACACCTTCAGCAGGAGAGCTCCAGCGCTCAGCTGCGCAGCTGGGAGGCTTGATGCATCCCTTATGTGGACGGCCCTGCCTCAGAATAGAAAATCTATCATTACCTGTTCTTCAATAAATAGATACACTACCTTAAATTGTAACCAACAGATCTTATTGAGTTAGGAGCCACAAGTTAGAGACATTCATCACCGGCGAAGTGCAGAGACAGACTTACAAAGTGGATTTTTTCAGGTGTCATTGCTAAGGGAGCAGGCTCGCGACGGAGGGCTTACGACATCATTTATCAGCACAATCTCATTCTACCCGCGTCTTTTATATGAATGTGGCTCTGCTAGACCAATCAAATTGTGTCTCCTGCAGGAATGTCGCCACGAGTGGTTCCCATGGTGCCGGCCTCTCTGGCATCATCACCCAGGGCGCCGCCGTGAAGAAGAGCGAAATGAAGAAGGATTTGGAGATGGGTGCTGACGGCGCGGTAAGGGAGATGGTGGCCTTCAGTGAACCCCCACAATTCGTCGGGAAAGACTTTGTAGATCACTGTTTGTTTTGTGTTTATGCTGTGAACTTAGTTTAACTTCTGTAGAAACGTGTTTGTGCTTTTTCTGGAACATACAGTACTTTGTAAAAATCATAGGCAGTCAAAGAAAATGTTGAAAGCTATTTGTCTGGATAGTACGTATATATTTGTTTGGGGGAAAAAAAAACACAATTTTGCATTAGAACATAAGCAAATTTATAGCAACACAATAAAAGCAAGAATTTCTTCTGTTCTCCAAAAAGTTACTCATATCTTGCTGGGTGTCTAGATGAACACGGCTTCAGTTCCTAAACCTCTCTTCAGGGGCACCTCAGCCATTCCATATATTTATTACATTTGACTATCAGCTTGCCTAATTAATTAATTAATTAATTAAATTATTAAATTAGTTAAATTACTCAATGGGGTATTGATTGGCCAGACAATGTGGGTGTATTGCACGGTTGCTACAAATACTGGAGTGACTTTAGGCGAGATTTTGAAATAGTTAAACTGGCCCACTTTGACAACATAACATCATATTTTAGCCCCAACAGGAAGATCATTTAAACATCATTTTCTTTGATTGCCTAAGACTTTTGCACAGTACTGTCGTTCTTTTCAATACTTTCCTTGTGCCGGTAGCTTCCTGTAGCTGTCGATAAGCAGGTATAGAAAATGGATAGATGGGTGGTGACGTGCTGTATGGAGCGTAGGAGCTGTTGGAGTGTGTAATGTCAGGCATGAGGTGAAGCTGCTTGACATGATGGCTGCAGATGTGTCTCTGTCTTCCCCATTCATCCCCATGGCCATTTTAAATGTGGCTGTCGCGCACGTGAAGCCAGGGAGTGTTTGAAGCCAGGGAGTGTGTGTGTGCTGTGTCTGCAGTGACTTAAGCATATTGTAGGAAAATAAACAAACCCATTAGTCACACCCCCCCCTTCCATATACACACACACACACACTCTCCAATCTCCAATTTATGGTCTGGATTCTTGGACAACTGATGCAGGCGCGCATATAATTTGAGAACAGCCCTGCAAGGGCACCGAGGCAGGGATAAATGTGGGGCGAGCAGAATGATGAAGACAGATAATGGAGGCAGGAAAGATGGAAAAGCCAAGAGAAAAAGTGAGTTTTCTTTTTTGAATGGCCGTGACTGCCGTACGTGGGAAATCTAGCCCGGCTGATGGCGAGTTTTGATAGGGAAGCGACGGGTCTTATCGGAGATACTCAATTTAACAAAAGTGCCGGTTAATACCATCCTAGCTGTCTGTACTGTACCCGCTCGCAGCTAAATGTTTTAAAGGCGCACCTTCAATTCGGTGCAATTTCCTGCTTGATAAAAGGCATTTATTCCAATGCCCACTGTACCAATGTGCCTGTATAATTTATCATAATGCTAAGGGGACAGTCAGCAAAGCAGTGATTCAGTCTACCTACACATTTCTCAGGTGAAATCAAGCATGATTGGACAAATTGGAAAAATGGGATTTGCTAACTTTGAGTTCAGCGTCAGAAAAATGGATGATGATGATGATGATGATGATGATGATGATGATGATGATGATTATTATTATTATTATTATTATTATGTACATTACCGTATAGTATATTAATGTATAATACATAAAAATCTGACATAAAATATAGCTTAATTTTTTTTCAATACTCTGTTTAGTGCCCCGTATTTAATAATGACTTAATACCCCCTTAAAAGAGACAAGAAAAACAGAGGAATGCAAAGAACTGGACATGTTTTTTATGTTAAACAGATGATTTGCAGAAAGTTCAACTGCTGTTGTGCTTCCTGTTCATGCTGCTCGTACAGTAGATTTTTTTTTTTATAAAAAGTCCTAACTACTAGGGCTGCTATATTAGATTTCGAGGACGTTGCTGAATGACCAGCTTGGTTGCTGAAGCAGAATGCCCCCCNNNNACACACACACACACACACACCCCACCCCCAAGCCCAGCACCTTGACCACACACATACTGGAGTTGCAGTGATTCTGAAGGCCGTAAAGGTCAGCTGGCTCCCTGCCCGTTTGCTCTACCTTGAAACAGCCATTTCTAATGCCTAGGTAATTATCGAAATGTCCTAAATGTTTGTCTCAGATTATAAGAAGCGGTGGAGAGCATCGACTGCGTGGCTCTCCATCGTAATTCCCTGGGGTGGGAGTCATGGCGCGTCGAGTGGCCTTCATTCTTTCTCTCTGTTTGGGCTTCTGCTCCCGGACGGTTTTAAAAGAATTAAATAAAATCCATTAAGGTAAAGGCCAGTGCTCTGCCTGCAATTTCAGCCATTATTACTCTGTGCCTGCTTTTTGGAGAAGGACCTGAGTGTGAAATATGAGGTTGTTCACTTATGATAATCCTTTGCATTGATTGTCTAACGACTGGAGTTTTTCTTATGAGTTTACAGACTATTTAACTCATTTTCATAACTATGAAATATGTTTCTTCTCCTTCCTTATCTTTCCCCCTTTTTCACACCCAGCTTAGGGATTCTGTTTTATTGCTGTGTGGGTGACCACAGTTAAATGTGAGATATCCCTTTAAAAGTCTCTACCTGGGCCTTTAATATTAAACATATTGGTCACAGATTGATCCCTAAACCCCTTTGCTACCCACATACCAAACCACGATGGTATAGTGCTAGTTAGCTTGATATGAAAGCAGATGAGTCCCAGGGTGAAACATTAACTTGGATCTGGCTGTTTTTCCCGTAGAAGAACATGCTCAAGGCTGGGCGTGATGAGGACCCTGCTTCTGAGTCACCATGCCAGGACCACCTTCCCGGTAAGGACTCCCCTGTCGATACGCTTCCCGCCACCCAGCACTCAATTACCAGCCCAAAGGCCTTTCTGCCAAGTACTGGCATTCTGATTGGCTGTTCCTATGCCCTGCTTTTCCTGGAAATGGTATGGACTTAGATAGAAGCATTATAGGCACTGGATAAGCATGTTCTAAGTCAAAATGCTCTAAGCGGCTCAGTTTATTGTGTATGTGGATAAACACATGTACGCGTACACACTACAAACATTCTCCGGCATATAAATGCTAATGATCTAGAATCCTTTTTTTTTTCTGCGCCAACAATTGCAATTAGTGCCTAATTAACGTGCAACGGCAGGTCCTGCCAGAATATCCCACTGTCAGGCTTGTTGACTGGATCAATAAGACGACTCGTCAGTAGAAATCGAAGGGAATAAAAAAGGTGTCAGGTAGGTCCAAAGAGCGAGAGGTCTGGTGGCAGCATTACTAAGCTGGCAGATGGGCTTCTAGGATGTCAACCAAGGTGCCAGATGCAGGAGAAAAGTGCGCTGGTTCAACCCGAAGCGAAGAGAGGCAGAACGGCCCGTCTTTTCCTGCCGAGGACACGCCCCCCCTCCTCCAGTAGCGCTTAAGAGCTAGTTTGGCAACACGAGTGCACCCACACATTCTGTCATTAAACAGTTATTAAGGAATTATCTCTGCTTCTATGGAGAGCTGGCCAATTAGGGGCCTTAGCCAAGAAGTTCTTTCATTTAAACACGATCATCATCCAAGAGGAGCTTGCATGCCTCTTTCGATTAAAATGATCAGATTTCCCTCATAATTTAGAAGACGGCACTCAAACAGACTCTGTAATGCTGGGAATCTGGACCATGTGAATAACGGTTGTAACCCTTTCTGCACATATGTGGTCCGGGAGACTTTTGCCCACTAGCAAAGTGGCACTCTGGCATGTCTTGGTGAGTTGGTTCTGTCTAAGGATTTTACTACAGGGGGCTGGGATTCTCTGGTATCAAGTTATATCTTCAGGAAAAATAATAAACAACAAACTTCGTGGTAGAAAGGATCTAAAGCTGGTTTCAACAAGTAGCATATGGTTGGATAGCTATCTCTTAGGATAAAGAAAATCTAAATAACCAAATGTTAATGTGTTAATGCTGAGGTCTTTCTGATATAGAAAATTGGCTTAATGGTTCCCACACGTAATCAGAAACATATCAAAAGCAGATGGTGCAGGTGGGAATGATCGTCAAGCTCTCGGGATAAAATGCATATTTGCATATGCACACAAATTGATGCACAAATGCACACAGTTCATGGAGTGGCCTACATGAGATAATAGAATTTATAATGAGTGTACAAAGCAGGCCACGGAAAATGCCAGCGAAAAGGGTAGCAAAAGTATTGATGTTCCTGAAGATCACTGTAAACATGGTTCACCGTTCAGCGAGACCTGGCCAGCGATGTGCCGCTCGGAGTGAGGGCGTCCATCTGAGCGGAGACTTGCCAGTGCCAGGCACACAGCGACTCCTCCGCAGCTACTCACCAGCCGACCGTCTGCGAACGTGCGAGCAAACGTGGGCTCTGCGGCTTCCCAGTGTGGCACACTATGCCGTCGCCGGGGGCTACTGCCTCAGCGACAAGCGATTCACAACACATCGCACAACCCCCTCACACAGTGCGGGGGTGAGCTGTCAGAGGTGCCGAGTTCTGGCGATTTTCGCCGTCACTCAGCAGGTTAAGATGCTGTACCTGAAAGCGGCAGGTTGTTGGTTCAAATCCCGGTGTTGGCAGAATGATTTCAGCGTTGGGTCCTTGAGGAAGGCCCCGCAATCTTGTGCTTTCTCAAAAAATATGCACCGTTTTAGATAAAAGCATCTACTAAATAAATAATAATAAAAATGTGTGTGATGTAACATAATCCAGAGTTCATCAGGACAATAAACACACAAGATCTAAAGATTAAACCTAGCAATTAGCTGCTGAGCTGAATAAGGTGTGACTGAGGAGGGAAATCTGCAAACTGGCCCTACAGGAATGGAATTGAGGAACCCTGATTCAGACCTTCCTGTAACGTTTTGACTTAGGCCACAAAAACAAGGTCCTTAACAGGGCTTTCAGTTCTTTCTTCTGCATATGGATTCAAGGTCAGGTTTGGGATTCACGGTCACCTGTACCTCAGGGAGGCCTGCCAGGCCATGGGCAAAGGCTACAAAGGGACATTGTGGACATGTGCTTTCACCTTCACTCACCATCTCCAAGGAGACAGACTGAATTAAAGCACCTACAGGAGAGACGCTATCAAGTCAAGGGGCCCTTAACACTGGCAGATCGTTGCAGAAGGTTCCCAGTGAATGACTTTAAGATTCTTAAGTCTTTCCAGAAAGCCCTATCTTCCAGCAGTGAAGGTGGGCCCTCCTATCCTATTATCCAGAGTCCTTGGTTTCCCCCAATGAAGCTATTTCTCATCGCAGCCTCGCATTTTAGGTCTCGCACGCGTATTTTAGGCCATGTTTCTGAAATGTGTAAAATTGCCTCAATTTAGCATATCGCCACATAGGCTGAACCGCAGCCAGAAATAAAATTCCTGATTAGGGCCGTATTTTAATTACCTTGATGCCATTTCCTAGTGCTTTTGAGTATGAATTAAGTATCTCATAAAGATTTTAGCAGTGCCTTGATTTAGCTTCCGAGAGCTAGCCTCGTGCCCGGTTTTATGTGGCTGTGGTGCTGCTGTGACTGCTGATGTCACGCCCATCCCAGCTGCCCTACGGCATACGAGGCGCCTGCCCTATTCCAAGTCGTCCTCATTTTATTGTTCATAATTCAAGCTAATGGTCATGGTTGGAGTTATGGTCATCGATACGTTTGTGGATAGAGGGTCACAACAGGGTTGCATGAAACAAGCATATTTGTGCGATTTAATTTAATTCGTATTATTCAATTTAATTTAACACACACATTGAGCAGGATCTCAGTTATGAATCTCATGACCTGTCTGGTCACAGTGTTTTTAACCTGCTCCCCAAAACTCTTCCCATTAAATTGCAGCTATATTTTCCCCCTGAATAATGGGGGCGTCCTGCAGCCATAACCAAGCCCCCATCCAATCGGCAGCAGCCCCCACCTGCCAGACGTAGTCGGGCACCGGTCTGGCTTTAGCTCTAGGCCCCTCATTCCAAAGACATGCGGATACAAATCTAAGGGGAACGTGGCAGCTTTGTGTTGAAATCAATTTCCAATCGGCCTCTGATGTAGCCTCTCACCAGCACCCCCGGGGGGGGGCAGGGGTGTGTCAGCCCCTGTCTTGCTGGCTGTTCATAGGCAGGGCGTGGGGAACCAGCTAGGTGGGCTTCCATCTCTCCTAACGGTGGATGCGAATGTGGGTTTGCATCAGGGGGCTTTTTCAGGGGCAGGTGCTGAGACGAAGGTCCCCCTCAGTTAAATTTGTGGTTCTTGCTACGTTGGTGGTTGAAAATGGGCACTCAGATACTGAAAAGGTGGCACTTTCTACCATTTGGGCTAATTTGGGCCCCCCCCCCATTTTTCCAGGCAGTGTAGGTCGTCCCTGTGGTGTTTTATGCTCTTTTTGGAATTAGTATGTGATCCTGATGGGGATCCAACTTAAGGATGTCATGTAAAAAAAAAATAAATACTTCAATGCCAATCTAAGTCGAGACATTCTTCTTCCTGTCAAATCACTTTTCGCTCTCCTCGGTGCGGCTCCGTCTCTGTAAGGCCACAGGCCACCGAAGCGGGTCTTTATGGAAGCCGTCAGTAAGGAGAAGTGCTGTCGGATAGCGTGAGCATCGGGGGGAGGAAGCGGAAAGGTCACATGGAAATGCTATGCAGCCGTAGCCCACATCCAGCCGGTGAGATGCCTTAATGCGTGATTTACGGCCAAAGACGTATCATCCTAATTTACGCGGCGTAAGACTAATCAATCTATATTCATCTGGGGAGCACAGGAGGCATGAGGCATTTTGATATGAGCTAAATTCACCATCTGTTGCTTGTGCACCTCCAGATTCCTCTAGTAACGTATCTCCAGCGTGGGAGTGTGGATGGGGAAATGGAAGGAAAAACCCGCCCTCACTGGGTAAACCTAACTGGTACTAGTAATTACATTCACTCAAGTATTAACTACAGATGTGACCATGTGCGTTCTAGTCAGACACCATTCTGCTTGGTACAAATATGAATGTGCGCCTTGATGAGGTGGAAATGGGAGGAGACTTTGTTTGCGATACATACCTACATTAAAATCTTCCAATAAACCTGCTGTACCTGGAGAGGTGCTGAACCATTTAAATCTCACATGTGACCCTGTTTAAGAAATACATTATCATACCTGTACGAAATGTACTGATAAAAATATATCTGCATGAAACACCTTCTACTCCTGATAAGGGATGGATGGATGGATGGATGGATGGATGGATGGATGGATGGATGGAAAGTGCCTACCACACTCGAATATTCACAAATCCATAAATGAAGTTGAGAATACATGTAAGTTTTGGAGTTTTTTGCGCTACCAGCAGATTGTATTTGTCTAATGACCCTGTTCAGTCTTATTGTTTCATCGTGAAAAATGTCACTGCATGCAGAACTTTTTCCGTATTAAATTCTGTGCTCTTCATGGCAATTAGTGTGGAACTGGAAGCCAGAATCTTTCACAGATACTTGTAATTGGATCACAGTGAACAACAATCCATCTGTCACGTTCGGGGGAGGACCCTGTGAAAGAGTCAAATTAAAAAAAAAAAAATAACCATCTGTTGCATAAACGTCCCTGCATTACTACACACTGTCATTTTGTGAGTGTAAATTCTCTGTTGCATGACATAATATTAATGTAGGAGGCGATAGAAAATCAGGAATAAATTGACATTCACTGTAATGCAGCGGACAGAGTTTGTGTGAATTAGATTCGGGATGTATTTCTGCAGGAATTATGCAGAGTGGGGCTCGCCAGGGACCACAACAAGATACAAAACAGGCCAGTTTATTGAGTCTTTGCTTTTCGTACATAGTCGCATAAATACCTCAATGCCATTAAATGACTTCACAAGGACACGGCCTTATTTAAAGTCACTATAACCAAATGAGGTTACAGGGGAAGTAACTCTTGTTCTTCCTTGGTTCTGCTCCGTTATTCGAACCTTTCCAAGATATCATGTATTCCCACAACCCCTCTCCCTGCCTGTGACGCCCACGGATCTGTCCTCCACCTCCTCCTCCTCCTCCTCCTCCTCCTCTATCACACGGTTTTCCTGCACCACAGGCTCCAGCTGTCAGATGCGAACTTTGGACAGTGGAATCGGAACCTTCCCCCTTCCTGAATCCGTCGCTCGGGTGCCCGGGCGGCATCTTCCAAAAACAGAATTCTGCCCCAGGAGGGCATCAGCCGAACCCACTGAGCCCCCCCAGGACCTTCCCCTTCCCTCGCTGCCTAAATCCAAAGTGCCTTCCTGCCCTGGGACCTGCCTCAATCACTCTGTGTCGTCCCCCAACATGTCTGGCGGCAGCACGAAGGACCCCGTGAGCTGGACCCCCAGCACTGAATCCCCAGGTAAGCCGGTGTTATTCTGCTGCTCTGCTGTGGCTTCCAGCGCCGTCCTCCTGTTCACACCTTGGTAGGCCTGGAGCCTAGCTCAGGCACCATGGCCCCTGTCTGCTACATTTTAAACCATGTAAAAATAACCAGCTCCATTGAGGGGTGAATTATTCAGCCTATGAGCTCACAAGTCCTGATCCTACCTTCTGGTACAGAAGAGGCTCACATACATTTTCAATGAAAGTTTCCAGCCACGTACTTAGAGTGGAACTTTAATCAGGTGCTGTCCGATCAGTGAGGTATTTGGAATGCAGTTTTCCTAGTCGAAACAAGCGTGTCACACACAATTGTAACTGTTTCTCGAGATCGTAATGAGATTTTGCTGTGTGAAATGCACATGCTTGTGATTCTGCGTCCTGAATTGATTGGGCTTGAGTGAATTACCGTCAGCAAAAAAATGCTGAGTCAAGCGTGAGGGACGTCAAAGGGAAAACGTCAGGCTTTATCTCACTGGCTTCCATTGTCCTGTTAAGTTCTATGTGAGACGTGAGGACGCAACCGATAGTACCTCAAGGAAGAACCTACTCAATCCCCCAAGTAGAGTTTGACTTACTGCGTTCACAACACACACAACGTTTACTGCGCTGTTTGTACTCGTCGGTGTCAGTTGTCCTGTCTTTTTGCACTTTCCTACAATGTTCTTTTGGAGTTTTTGCACACTATGCACTCTAAGTCGCTAGGTTGTTATGTGTAAATCTTACGTTAGTCTTGTGTTGACTTTATGTAGCACCTCAGTCTGTGGGAAACGCTGTTTTTGTTTTTACCTGTGTACGGTATTCAGCTGTGTGTGGTTAAAAATGAACATCAAAGACCTATTTGACTTGACTCGACAAAATGGGATCCAGTTAGTGATCTGGCTGTGATTTTACGCTCCCTGCATTGTACCTATTTCTATGAAAGATGGCACCTGGAAGATAAACGGTTGCCGACGTTCAGTGAAGTGTCGAGCGATGGGTTTGCTTCAGACCAAATGTAGATTCATGGGCACAGAGTCAGCACATCATCCCTGTCTACTGAAGACCCCCACCCCACCTACGTAGACATGGTATTCAGTTTTAGTAAGAAGCGGTTTACTTAATTAATTGGATAGTAGCTACCCATCTGTAGAACATTATGCTGAAGAGGTTTAGTCATTTATATAAACGTATTATGTGTTCACATAGACACAACACATATAATATTGGACATAAAACAGAGAGTGAGTTAGGGGGTCGTCCTCTCCTCACTGCAATTAATGGCAGTGATCATAGAGCTATAACTCGATGAAGGACTCATACTGGAAGCATTGCAGTTTGACAAAGTAGTTTTTAGCAGCAAGACTGTGTTTAATCTCTAGCCACAAACCCAGATCTGAGTATCACGTATAGAGGCAGAACATTGCTGGATTACGATGGAGTTCATGTTTAAGACCAATACACTGACCTCACTGCAAATTTCACTGCAACATGTATTCGAGGAAATAAGACTATGAAGAGTATAAGACAAAACAAAATACAACAAACGATATTATTGATATTCACAACTATAAATTGAAACACTCTTTTTATCAGTTAATCTTTAAATGGGATTAGTCAGAAAGACACATATTAGTAACAGTAAATGATCATTAATTATCGCAGTCTCCTACTGAGGTCTCTCGGAGAACTGCATCTCAGAGGTCTCTCAGTCAGCTCAGGCAGAAACAGCACATTTATTCATTCATATACTGATGCTTTGTGTCCTGTGATGAGCACCCAGCCAGCCGAGCGTGTGATTTTGCTTGGGTTTCGCTGTGATGCACCTCTCACTGAGCATTCAGACTCAATCTGCGTGACTGTGATGCACCCAGGTGCTGTGCTTCCTAAGCGGCTGAACCAGACGGTATACAACTCAGGCCCGGAAGACCGTAGCAAGTGCACCGAAGCAAGCGGCTCCAGGCTGGACCGCAATGTCTCCACCGTAAGGACCACTCACTCCCGGTACCGCCACTTGCCTCACCTCAGCATAGGTCTGGAGGCATCTACAGTATATGGAGAAAGGTATTGGGACACCCGAGCATTCCAACTGCAGGGACTGTCATGACATCTTAAATCCATAGGCATTCATATAGAGTTCATCCTGCCGTAACAGCTGCCACTCTTCTGGGAAGCCTTTCCGAAAGATCTTATAGTGTGTCTGTGGGACTTTTTGCCCATCCATCCAGAAGAGTATTTATGAGGTACTGATGTTGGATGTGAAGGCCTGGCTCACCGCCTCCATTTTAGGTGGCTTCCTATGATAGTACCGCATCTCAATTCACTGAGCTCCTCAGAACGACCCATTCTTTTACAAATGTTTGCAAACCTGACTGCATGGCTAAGTGCTTTATTTTTATACTCCTGCGGCAATGGGTGTGAATGAAAAACCCGAATTCAGTGGCTGAGAAGTGTGTCCTGATGCTTTTGTCCATATGGTACCTTTTCAGGGGCCCTAGGCAAAGCTTTGGGGGGGGGGCCCTGCCAGCAAAACTGCTGATTATTTCATGTCCTCCACAACACAGGTAATCCAGGGGCCCAAGGCAACTGCTTGTTCTGCATAAAGCTGTTCAGTTCATATTTGTTTAAAATTCACTCTATTCCATTTGTAGTGTTTTCGGAAACTCCATAACAGACAGACAATGAAATACTCACTAATATACAAATAAAAAGTTTGGTTTAAGCATTGGGCGGCTTGTTTTCCTGGTGGCAGTGATGGGTATTTATTAGCTGGGAGGAAGGCTGTACTTCATTGAACTTTTCCCAGATGAATATCTGCTAAGTAGAATCTGTGAAGAAAATGGAAACATGGCAACTATAAGGAGGCACATTTTTTCCCCGTCCTGTTTATTTCGCGGATTACTCATTGAAATGGATGGCCTTAAAATTGTTTCGGCTCCCTCTGAATATTATTTAGATAATGGCGAGATTGCGTTGGGCTTATCGGAGCAGAGCCGTGCCGAGGAGCGAGTCGCGCTGACAGGGGATCGTACATCTTGCCGCCGTCGGACAGGCAGCCGCGAGCGCGCGTTCCGCCTGACGCGCATCCGAGGGTGAAGGTGGTCCCGTCGTCGGGCGAGCGATTCATGCGTGGCGGTAACCGCGGCCTTGCCGCCTCCCCAGGACAAGTCGCTGCGGGTCTGCCTGTATTCCGGCAGCAGCAGTGAGCCCGAGGACGACCCAGAAATTGACGTGGACTTGAGGCGCGGACTTCCACACAGTAAAACCAAGAATCTCACCCAAGGTTGGTTTACCTCATTTGTTTCTGTTTGTTTCTTCATTTCCCTCCATTTTCAGCCCTTGTTTCTGATTCAGTGCCAGGTAAACAGGCTTCTTCATAGCTTCCGGACTCCTGGGCGTGTGTGCCGAATACTTCCAGTATGCCGGGAACACCAAGGGACTGTCTGATCCTTCTGTGTATCCCAGCATCCCTCACGGGAAGGCTTGGCTGCCTCTAATTATCCGGCAGCACGTTATTATTATCAGAACATTCCTGTTCTCTCATGATTGCCTGTTAGATGATGATAAATTTCACTGGAATGTGATTGGCTGTGTGGAGACACCAGCCCCTTCTCTCAGCGATAATGTGTATGGGCCTCTTTTATGGCGGTATGTGTCGGAGACGGCACCGAAGCCCGGCAACCTGCCGCCGGCTCAGACAGCCTGGCCAGAAAACGAGAGACACACCGATGTGCGTCACTCTCCACAGCCGACAGGGACCAGGAAGTGAGAGCCCAAGAGAAGGCGGCCGTTCACTGGTCCATCATGGACTACTACCGACAGGAGTACGAGCACGCGGGAGTCTCTCCGTACGGCTTCCTGAGCAAAGCCGACAGACCAGAGATGGACACCGGTCACTGTGCTGCTGTAAGTGCCTGCATCCCTGCCTCCAGCTTGCACGGGAAGCTCTCCCACCACAGAAGCTTTCGTGGCTCAGGGGCTTCTGAGTAACTCTTGTCTTCTGCTGTGCGACTCATTCATTCCTGGAAAATAATGAAAGTGCAGCGAATGATGCGTTTTCTCCAGTGTTAACCTGCGTTGCCCTGCAGTACATCACTGTTATTTTTGTAGGTTTTAGCTAAAATTACGTTGAGTGCATTTAAAAGGTTGCAATTTAGTAAATAATCATACATTTAATCATACACCAGGAGCCTGTCTCAGGAAGGTAAGTAGTGGAGTGGTCAGATTGTGTACTTCACCACATCCATACTCTTCAGTGTCCTACATGCCTCTGAACTCTATTCCGCACCCTTTCTCTGGGCTCTGTTCTGCACCATTTTTCTGAGCTCTGTTCTGCACCATTTCTCTGAGCTCTGTTCTACACCCTTTCACTAAGGTAATACGCACCCTTTCTCTAAGCTCTGTCTCACACCCATTCACTAAGCTGATATACACCCTTCCTCTGAGCAAATGTATACCCTTTCTCAGAGCTCTGTCCTACACCCTTTCTCAGAGCCCTGTTCTACACCCTTTCCCTGAGCTTTGTTCTACACCCTTTCCCTGAGCTCTGTCCTACACCCTTTCCCTGAGCTCTGTCCTACACCCTTTCTCAGAGCCCTGTCCTACACTCTTTCTCAGAGCCCTGTTCTACACCCTTTCTCAGAGCCCTGTCCTACACCCTTTCTCAGAGCCCTGTCCTACACCCTTTCTCTGAGCTCTGTCCTACACCCTTTCTCAGAGCCCTGTCCTACACCCTTTCCCTGAGCTTTGTTCT
>JAODKF010000040.1:17533008-17553217 GCA_026779585.1 Mormyrus proboscirostris
TATTTGATCTATAATAGAGATTGCTGGGAGTTGGCCTGACTGAGGGCTTGTTGCTGCTGTTGGCTCTTTCCGAAGCGCCGTCATGATGAACATGGATGAAAAAGCCCCCCCGTTTATGGCCATACACACACACAGCAGCCCCCTTAAAGGGAATGTGTCCTCATGAAGTAAGGAGTACAAAGCAGAAAGCCTGTCCTCTTTACTGCGTTCTGAACCAAACCATTAGGGAGTCTCAACAGCGACAGAATCGGGTTTTATTTTTATCTCAGTCTTGGTCTTTTAACTTAGCCAATTAGCCATGGTTACAAAAGACATTGTAGAATCCCAAAGATGTGATTTCTCTTTGAATAGCAATCATTCCAGGGGTTTTAAGTTATGAACTCTCCTATCATTCTGTCATTTTCCTGCGTGTGAAAGGGCATCAATACAGGGGCCGAGATCGACACAGTGTATGAAGATGTACGTTACAGCACTAGAGCATTACTGAGACTCGTCAGGATCACCAATAATATTCAGCAGTAGTATCAGTCACCTCACCATGCCTCACCAGAGATGCTCAGTGATGCCCAGTCCATACTGGGCTAATGATAGCCCTTCTCTTCTTCAATGTCATGGATTATCAGGAACGGGTCAACACTCATGGCGCACACTGAGATATAGTCTGCTCTAAACCCCACCACTGGGACCCTGCGTTCTGGATTGTAATGGCCTTTCTAAGCAGCTGATACTAGGATACTTAGGTCCATTCCAAGCCTGACTGTAAGAGATTAATTGTTTTCTAACGATGGCAGTGACTTGTGAAAGTCATGCGATAGACCCAGTACTTAACTGCAGCCAGCATATTGGAATCCATGTGGCTTCCGCCACGCAGCCTGGTGTTCCGAGTGGAGAGGATAATGGAGGACAATTTAGCATCTCCTGATGAGACTGTTTGCCGTTTTGTGCGTGTCGCCATTCACAGGGGTCACCAGCTTTCTAAGTAGTCTGTGTCTTTGGCTCATTTCTGCTCTGTTTTTCTTAAGATGATGGACCAAATGCAATAAAAAAATTCTCAGCGCGGCTTCTGTCACAGCCCCGGCCTTCCCCGGGCCCGATGGGTCACTCCGCTCCATTTCTGGTGCCATAATAGTAGCTGCTCGTAAATTGCAGGGCTTCCTTCACCTCCATGTGAGTGGTCTGTGTGCTGAGGTTACGCCGCTTCCACGAGCGGTTCGGAGTCGGCCAGTGGGCTGTTTCTTGAGTGATCCCTTCTTCGGCATAACTATAGGTCAGGGCCCTTGAAGAACAGCATGAAACTGATCCATAGGAGAAGCTTTGGAGAGCCCGCAGGCAAACACGAATTAAGTCGTGTCTGAGATGTAAGATGGAAACTGATTTCTTGTTGTCCGCTCTCACACATAATTGTGGACAGAAAAAGACCAGTTATTAGTTCTGAGAATTCCCAACATCCTTTTGTCCACAGAATTTCTGTTTTACAGTCTGCTTTTTAATTGTTAGTAATTCTCGTTAATTAAGGCTCAGTGATTAGAGCATGTGGTAAATTGCTTGATGTTTTAGATGAATAACAGCAGTTGTCTACCTCTAATTAGCTCTTCCTGTTTTTCATTTCAAATGTAATGTCAACATGGCCGCATGCACCAAGCCTGTTTGACTTCCCTTTGGGGAATACGAAGCTGCAAACATGACAAAAATATTATTAAACTATGGAGAATGACACTGAATAACAATTATACTTCTCTTTGAACTCATTTTCACATGAAGGTTTGCTGTCAGGCATACAGAAGTCACACCGTGGTCCTGGGGGAGCATTCTCTTGTACCACTTTAAACCTGTATATGGATGTCTGACAAGAAAGCCCACCTAAGTTCAGTTGAGATGAATGGTTAGAATGTGGTCTGAGTTGCGTTGTATGTAGTGCTCCTTCTAATCCAGAGGACGAGGCAGCCAAGTGAAGTGGCAGATGAGGACATGAGGCTCTCTTGAGTTGAGTTGAGTTGAGTTGAGAAGAATGGTTAAAGTGTGGTCTGAGTTCCATTGTACTTTGTCCTCCTTCCAATCCAGAGGACGAGCCAACCGAGTGAGGTGGTGGATGAGGACATGATGCCTGGCGTCATCGCTTCCCGCTTGGAGTCCCTCAACGAGAGGAACAGCAGTGGCAAGGCGTTCCGGCACAGAGAACACGGCGCCGGTGGAGACGGACCCAGGCCCAGCAGGATGGATGGCCGCTCTGACAAGCCTGTTGGGGAAATCCTGGGCTCGCTGAGCGACTCGCTGTATGATAGCTTCTCGTCCTGTGCCAGTCAGTCCTCCGCTGATGTGTAGGGGTGGTCCGAGGGCTGGCGCCGTGATGCGCACCACTTACAAAATCAGGGTAGGCGGGACCGCTGGTAACCGCAGGAAATCTGAAGATGTTTGAGGACAAATGATGAGCATATCTCACAGACAGAGAATGGGGATGGTTTTAACGTGGAAGCATCATGGACCTGGCCCCGGACCATAGTAAATACAGAGTGACTGCCTGTCGTTGCACTGTGACGAACACTGTACATAGTTTCTTAGGAATTCAAAGTGGAAACATATTCGTAACAACAATAACAAGAAAACACAAAGCAATAGACATTATCAGCTGGTGCTGTCATTCGCGTTTACAAATGAGCCTGTAATAAGGCGGGACATATCTCTTCTCTTTCAATATCATGATAATTACAGGAATAAATCACAGTAATTGGTGTGTTCGGGTGCCACTTCCGGAATTTGTAGCGATGCCACAGCGGTTATCTGAGTGACGTCGGGAGAAAGACCGTCCCTCTGTGAGCTCTCTCACCTGTCTATATACCCCTCTGGGCGTCTGTTTACACATAAATTGCTTTTTTTTGCAATGCAGTCTCCGTAAGGAATGACCTGCCGATATGAGCGGACCTTCACAACCAGCAGAAACGGCGCTAATGCTAGCACTTCATGTTAAGTGACCCGTAGGACCATAAATTCATAAGGCAGCGTCCAATAACTACTGAGCAGTTACGACCTGTGAATTATGTCAAACTGTGCCAACCAAAAGCTTCCTTGTCCTTCAATTGTTAGCTCTTGGTGTTCTGTACCTTATTGTTCTCGCGCACGAGTCACTTGCTGCGTCATTACAGCGTAATTACGTGTCAGTTAGGTCACGCTGCAGGAAGTTTGGACACGGCATTCTCTGGAGAGATCAAGCCCAAGGCTGTAGCTCAGGGATTAAGCAGCTGACATGCTTCTTGGTAGCGACGATGCAGTTACTACGTTCTTCTTCTTGCGCACGTGGGGGTCTGGGTTGAGAACCAGGCAAACATTCATATGCAAGTGCATCAACACTTCTAGCAGGATAGTAACTGCTCTTACCTGCTTCTTATTTAATGTTGTTTTTTTATATATATAATTATTTTCTATGTGAGGGTGTAGATATTTTAAGACAAAAATGCTTTGCTGTCCACCTGTAGAATCTGCTGTCTCCCCGCCTATATCTGATGTATTTGGCCTTGGAGAATGTCACGCCAAAAATGGAACATCTGGCCAATTGAGCCTGGTGCTACTCAACAGTGCGGCCCGTGTCTCTGTCAGACTGTTCATATGTATGGAGAGAGTCTATTTCTTAGGCCAAGCATATTTTTCTAGATGTCATGTATTTATAACCACTTTTGTATATGAAGCTGTATAGGAGTGTAATTGTATTATTTCTTATTCTCCCCTAATGTTCACTTCTTCAGAGGATCCCATATGGACAGTGTTATTTCACCAACGATTTGTGCAATTCCGGCTGTTACATTAGACTTGCTCTATATTTTCTGTAATGATACAAATAAAATTATTTCTGTTTTTAAGTTTCAAAACGCCCAACTTAGCTATGCTTTCTGGCTGGATTCATATGCTTACAGTGTGAGTATGTGTCTGTCTGCGCATGTGCATGCAGGTGTGTGTGTCTGTGTGTGTGTGTGTATGGCTGCAGGTGTTTAAATTAACATTGTGGAGACCAGATGCCCCCAAAATTAGACAAAAATCTGTTATTTTGATCTTGTGGGATATATTTCTGGTCAATTCAACTTAATTTTATGAAAATCTGTGACTGCAATAAAAAAGACCTTTTTTTTTTGGTCCTCACAAGAGGAAATTCAGTTTTACAAAAAAATCTGTAACTAATGAAAAATGCAAAAACTAAAAATGTGTTTGGTTACTTATGGTTAATGTTAGCAGGGCTGGGTAGGTGTCAGGGTGTCATAGTTGGGACTAGTAGGATTGAATGGAGATTCCCCATAAAGTTTTGAGTACAGGTCTGTGTGTGTGTGTGTGTGTGTGTGTGTGTGTGTTTGTGTGTGTGTGTGTGTGTGCGCCACGGTATGGTTGTTCCTGGTTAGAACATAGTGCAGGTATATCTGTGGGTCTTTACTATGTGAATGTTTGCTGAACATCTGTCTTATTTCTATAATAATTTATTTTAAAATATTCCCTTTTGACTCCCCATTCCCTTTGGGTGTTTGCACCCACTGGAGTAGACATCATAAATATTCATATTTAGTATAAATCTTCTGGCCAGACTATTAATTGCACAGTTCAAGCAAGATATATGTAAATGTGTTTAAATGTGTGTGTGTGTGTGTGTGTGTGTGTGTGTGTGTGTGTAATATATTTTATACGTTTCCTTTAGTTCATACAGGAATGATTAAAATATAGATTAAATGTTTCGCCATCTATGATTGAGCAATGTACAAATGTTCATCACTGGTTCCTATGTAAAAGGTGTGACTTTCCAGGCTGTTCTGAGATGTTCTCTGGGCGATAATTGCATGCGCTCCCCCAGTCTTGGCCACTGACTCCTCTGGCGCCTCTGCTCCTCTCCTCCTCCTCCTACTCCTCCACCTCCTCCTCTTGCTCTTGCCCCGGCTGCTCTAACATCCCCGGTCCTGGCTGTTAATGAGTTATGGAGTCGGATCTCATCCGTGCCGCGTGGTGGGCCTTTTCATCTAATGGGTTTACATTCATTAACATATTTCTATTATGTAGCCCTGTACATTTTCAGAATACGCTATTGTCATATACGGATACCAGTGGAAAATTGGAAACGACTGAAGGGCGGTGACATCAGCGTGTTATTTGGGAGGGGTCAAACACGGGTCCTCACTTGGCTGTAACACAGGTCCCATCCAGCGGTTCACATAGGTGACAGCGCAAGCCTCCCAAATACAGCCTGATTGCCGGTGACAGACGATGTTATTTTTTTTTCCTCTCCCTGCTGAATCGCTATACTTGTTCGTTAGTTTGTTATTGCTAGTGATCGTTAGCGTTTCATATGTGACTCACGGATTGGCCACATGTCCCACATGTGGTCTGGAAGCTCAGAGACTCACAGAACAGCTTTGTTTCTTAATTCTGCTCAGGCAAGACTTGGACGACTTGCATCGGTCTCTACATTTTGTGACATGTGCGTGGGGTGCGATGCCCATTCCTGTCAGAGACCCTGTGCTTTTTAAGCACAAGGCCCAGGGCAGCCTGTCACTGCAGCTGTCACATTAACTTGGTCCCCATCAGATATGTGTCACCTCTTATTCCATTCTGCACACTTACAGCTGCTGTTGTTGGTAGCAACAAACACACTTAAATGTGATCATTAGTACTAACTGGCCACTAACAAACTGTACGTGTCGCTATATATCCCTGGAATTCCATGGGTGGTTGGGGAGGTGGTGGGACGGGGGGGGGGGGGCTGTTTGCAGGAATTAATTGCCGTTAACCTGGAAGATCAATTAGACCTTGACGATTCTTTTCAATAAGCTGTCGTACATTGATTCTGTGTTCTGTTTGCACAAATAATGGAAAATAAGTGATAGCAAGAAACACGACCTGCCTTTTATTACACAGAAACAACACTGAATTCCCGGCAGTCTGTTTAGCCTTCGTTAATTAATCTGTTTAGCCACACAGCTTAATTAAATTAAGAAGCCAACGTATTTTGTAATTTAGCATTTTTGTTTAACACACAGATATCCATACGAAATGGGGCGGCTAAACTTCCTCAGCACAAGCTGAGCCCGGGAGCCTAAAAGATCACAGGCTCTTTAGCTGCGTGTTTCTCGAGTGCATTAAAATCATCTGCAGCTGCCGAATTCTCCACAAAACGATAACATGGCAAAGGGTAGTCGGAAGTCAGACAGTCCGTTGGTGGCTGACTCTCTGAGTAGTCGACGGACCCTCAGTGCCCTTTCCATGCAGATAATTCACCAAGCAAACAATAAGATTATCAAGCTAAAGCATGACAGATAAGCGCCGCGTTAAATATTTCATTTACACCCGTTTCTCATGTTGTTTCGGTAACGAGTCCTACAACCGGCGTGACTCAGTCACGATGACACACTGAACGCTGTACAAGACGAGCACAAAATGGATGGGCGCTATGACTGCACTAAAGGGCGACAATTTCTGTTCAAATGCTCAAAATATTCTCCCAAAGTGGCAATTTACTCATTCATTGCGTTGCCAAAAAACTGAAATAGATAAGTGAATTCATTCTTTGTTTTTCCCATGGACCTGTAGGCCTATGTATAGAATATCTACCCCCTTACAACATATTTAATATTTTATTTGCATAATAAAATCTGGCCTACACGTTTCTTTTCATTTTGGGATGTCTCCTAATTGTTTTTCTGTTATACAAATTGTGCCTCAGAGCTGATCAACTTTATGAGCTGAGTATTAGTCTACATAATATCCTGACTGAGTGCTGCTGGTTTCCTAACGCAGCCGCGAATAAAATTGAACTCAGGCAGCAAGTACAGATCTTGCTTGGATCTTCACCCAGAAACTATGGCATGTATTTATTTACTTGATTTGGCTATATGTGCCCTATCCCGCGTTCCTGACCGACTCCAGGGTGTGCAGGGTCAGGCCGAGTTATCAGTAATCAAAGCATGTTATGTTTAAAGGTCTCCCATTTGGCTTCTGCTCCCCCAGTTTGCAAACAGGAGGTCTCCAAATGTCTCATCATTACAGCATCATGCAGCTTGAGCGACAGCGCCAAATGATTTATAGTCCCCGTAAAACAATGTGCATAATCGCCGTTTACGCAATTACCGCATATTTTAGGCGCAGCCTTACGTTTAAGCCGGATGCTTTTCAGATGCTGATCATTTAAAATATTCTCCATTATTGTTCTTGCCTAATAGTGCAGTTGTACTGTAAGTACATAATTCACACGCGTTGTCAAAATGTCCTTCGAATTTGTAAAATTATTATTTTTTTTTTTTAATTATGAGGTCTATGAATATTTTAATAAATGTTAAGAGCGGTCAACTATTTGGGCACAAAATGAGAGGAATGAGGAACCTGTCAAGCGTCATTCGGCGCGCATAATGCGGTACCGGGGCGGTGTTCGGAAGAAAGCAGGAGACACTATAACTGTATATACATGAATATATAAATAAGATGTAAAAGACCGCTGCTCAGGTGTATGAAGACCAGCTCGGGTCTGTAAGTTCCACGCCGATCCACCGGATCATTCTGAGCTCAGCGTGTTCTCCATCCTAAATCAGCTCATCCTCTAATACAGGTGGTGAGCCGGTAAAAGCTGCACGAAATGCGCCACCACCCGCACCCCTCTACAGGCTGTGCTCAGCATCAGTATCCTGCAGGAAAAGCCCCCACCTGCCCCGGCAGAGCTCATCCCAGGTGTTTGATCTAAGGTGGCGTTCATTTAGGAGGCGGTGTGTCTTTTAGGGGCTGATCGGCGCGGTCACATGGGCCGGCTTTTAAGCCCCTGCCTCTCCGCTTTGCCTCCGATGGTGACGAACTGGGCGGCTGCGGGACTTATAACGGAGCGGAGTAACTGCGCTCACATCGCCGCACGAATCTGGCTCGGATGTTTCCTCCACAAGCGGCCCCTGGAAAAGGATGCGGCGTTTTATCTGCACAACTTTTTTAGGATTTCTGCTCAAAACAGGTAGGTCTCGCAATCCTTTCGAATTCGCCTTGCCTTTTACCTACCTTTAAAATTTCGGGCGATGACTTTCTTGCTTTTCATGTTGTGCTCGTTTTAAAATGAAGATGTTTGATGCTCACCTCTAAACACGAGAACTTTCCTAATTACAGTTTACTGGTGTTATTGATGATTGCCTTGACAGAAGAATGTATAACGAAAATAAAGCTTCGCAGAGACATCTTACATTCCGCTGTAAATGATATACAGCGCGAATGAAATAAGTGCCTCTGAAACAGCGATATGGCTGGATAAAGTTATTTGCGCGATGATGCGATGCAACACGTAACCGTGGTCCCGAAGCTCAGCTCGCATCCCCCCGGACAAAGACGGGCAAAACGGCATGCAGCGGCTCATATTTTCACCATAACTCGGTTATCTGTCGTTAGTCATTCACGCCAAGTGCACAGACTGTACATCCAGTCTTAAAAGTGAATTATTATTTTATGACCAGTTAAGTTTCTAGCAATATTTTCTGAGTGAACTGAATGTTAATTTATCATATTTTGCTTTTCCTGTAACCGTCTCCTCTAATTCATCTTCTAGTAAGTCAAATTCATTCGTTGGAACTGATTCTTTCATTAAATGTAGATTTATTTTTAATGTAAATGACATTCAAATAAATATGTTAAAATCAGAGTGGCAGACGAAAGACTGCTATTTTGCTCTTAGCTAAATTGGTTTACAGTGTAACTCATATATACAGCTGAACATCCCATGACTGGGATCTGTGTTGCCTACTCATCCATAATCTTTCCTGAAGATTCATTATACCAGAACTAAAAACCCTGAGGTTATGAGTCTTTAACCATTATGCCACCTGCTGGCTTCCTCTTTTTTTTTTTTTTTTTTTTTTTTTAACAAGAAAGAATAATTACTTGCGTAAGAAGATTTGCTTCTGTGGAAAAGAATATTGTATGTCTCTTTCATTAACAAACAGTAGCAACCAGTTACTCAGGTGAAGCGGCCGTTCTCTCCTGCTGCGGCTGTGTAATCCTCATGAATTTTGTCAAAAACATGTGATGATGGAAGACGCCTGGGCTTTACATATCGGAGGCAAATTAATTTTTGTCACGAGCGGAGGTAGTCACTCGTGCGGCCGTTGACTGCCTCTGGGCAATGTCCCTTCCTGGTCATTCCCAGCCGATGGCGTGACACTCCAAAGGGTCACAGGGGATGTGGGAAATGTGACACGCGGGGGGGGGACGTGCTCACACACGTGTGCACGTGTGGGTCCGCACTCACACAAACACAAATGGAGGTACGCACAACACGGCAGGGATGGGTCTCCTTTTAGTGAAACGGTAAGGTAAGAGTATCTGTGTGTGTGTAGGTGAGGTAGGTGTGTGTGCCAAACAACTCCTACAGGGAGGGGGGGCTGTGTTTGTGTGTGGGCCGTGTTACTAGGATATGCTTTTACAGTCCTGTAAGGCGTAATTATTTAGTGATTTTTAAAATCGCATTAGTCCATCCCAGTCCTACCAGGCTCACAACGAAGCATCAGCTGCTCTATATCTTTTTCTTTTGGAGATTTTACCGGCTGTGTCTTTCTTGCAGGCCCAAGCATGCTTTGTTTAAACGACCATGTGCTAGCAGAGAAAACGCATGAGCTTTAGCTGATACCGATGTTTCCCGTGCGGCCGAACACAGCTGCAACGCAGTTCAGGTGTTTTGCTAAGTACTGTAGGACTGTTAGAAGCAGTGGTGTTAGAACCAGCTCACGGTGTATGGCTCAGTGAGTTAGGAGTTCGGTGCTTGTGGTCAGAAGGTTGTTGAATTGAATCCCAGGGCTGGCAGGCTGATTTTGCAGTTGGGCCTCAGAGTACGGCCCTTAGCCCCCAGCTCCAGGGGCGCTGGATGCTCGCTGACCCTGTGCTGTGACCCCCCCCAGCTTATTCTTGTGTGTGTCAGGGAGAGCAAGATGGAGAAGGAGAACAGGGAATTTCCCCGCAGGACTGAATCAAATCTCACTATTCCATTCCAAGTGTTACACTGTACGTAGAGACTTTGCCAAACAATTCAGGTCAAGTCAGATACGGTAACAATGTAACCAGAAAACCCTGAAGCTGCTCATTTTTACATCTGTAACCCGGCTAAACTGTTGGCCTGCGGTCTGTCGGGGAGGGGAACTTCTGTGCTGCGGCCCTGCAGGGCTGCGTGTGACACTGACCTTTCTTGGTCTCCCCCAGGCATCGCTTTGCAAATCCAGTGCTACCAGTGCGAGGAAGTGAAGCACAACGACTGCTCCACGCCCGAGTTCATCGTCAACTGCACGGTCAACGTGCAAGACATGTGCCAGAAGGAGGTGCTGGTGAAGGAGGATGGTAGGTCAGCTATGCTTGTGGGTGCCACCAGGGGGCTCCCTTCTGATGCATAAGCTCAGTGCGTTTTATATTATTTGCTACAATATTTTATGTTAACATATAAGCCAAGCTGGCTTCTATGGTTTCTTAAGACTGTTCCTGGCCTTACCCTGTTATAAAAAAACCATCATTTCTGTTCCTCATTTATCTAATATATTAAACTTCTAAATGTCACGGCTTATCATAGAAGAAAACCTGTTAAATGAATATTTCTATTCTGAAATTATGCTCTTATGCGAAAAGCTTTGCACTTATTTATTTAAAAAAATGGGAAATGGGAGTTTAATTTTAATTCAGTAACTAATTAGGTTTATTAAACAGCAACTTTAAAATATATAGACAGACAGAAAGTGAGGAAGATTAAACTGTCACAGTCTGACCAGGTTAGTTATGTTTAATCAAAAGGTGTTCATTCAGTGCAGTCAGTAAAAGCAAGAAGCTCAGTGTTTCTCACTGTGAAATTTAACTGGCTTCAGCTGGTTTTGTAAATGGCCTCAAAATCACTGGCCAGAAAAGACAGGAAAGTAATCTACTTCGTTCCACTGAAAGAGAAAGCGCAGACCTGAAATCAGCCCTCTTGACTCAGGTAATAGCCACTTTGTTTTTGATAACAATCTCATAGCAGGCAGCTCTGTCCAATCACTTCATTTTTAAGCACCGAGATACCGCCTTTTTTGAAGGCTTGTCTCTCTGGGTTTGTGTCCTGATCCCAGCACAGATACTTTCGCTGAAGTAGATTTCCTGCCACATACGGCGCTGCTCAGCGACAGCGAAGTTATCTGTCAGAAGTCAGGATGACACCAGTTTCAAAATGCCTCTTGCGTTATAAGCGATTATGTGTCGTCTTCCCTCGTGACATCGCTAACACACTTCCTGACGCGAAATACAAAAGACCCGCGGTTTTGCCTCAGGTTGTTTTCTTGCATTTTTAATGAGCTCAGTTCTGCACGTCGGTGTCCTAATCAAAGAGGAGAGCGACTGCATGGTTACCATCTGCACCTTAGACTCAACCTGACACGAGACTTCGTAGGTATGTAAATTTTCTGACATAATGCCACAGTATACGGTATTTTGTTGCCATTTTCAAATGCGACACTAAGCCGATATTTTGAGATGTCGGCGATAAAATTTGCGGCGGGGGGCCCCACATGATCATTTACCCCCTACTCTAATTTTGTCGCCTGTATACCCAAAATAGTACCCGAAGTATTACCGTAATACCACCCAAGCCTGCGTGACAAGTTTCCTCAGCCCGGCGAAATGCTAAACACTTCAGTTCCCGCTTCCCTTGACCCGTGGCAGTCGTCGACCCTGCAGCGCATTTCATCCTGGTAACTATAGGTTGCAGTTTTTGTGTGGCAGAGTTAATCAGGCAGTCCTTGCAGCATGAATTTGCCTGTCAGTGTGAAGACATTTTATTGGTTGTAAGCATCTTCTGACTTATTGCAGATGAAGGAATGTATTAAATAATAGCGGTTCAAGGATAGGGTGTCGGTGAAGAACTCCAGTGGTCATGAGTGATTCTCTGCGCTCTGGAAATGTATGCGCTGTTCTTTTCTGGACAAACTGTTGTCTCACTTGAGCAAGGACAATGGCTCTGATGTGATTACCTATCTGTGGAAATCAACCATGGACACAGTTCCAGGGACTGTGTATCAATCAGCCAGATTGTAGTGTTAGATGAGGCTGGGGCCCCAGACTCCATTAAATATGCCCCTGTTATGTAATGTTGACAAATGTCCCCCACCCACAAATCACCGCTAGTGTTAACACTTCTGTCACGGAAGATAGAAATCACCGTACAGGAAAATTACTTTCGGCGGCTGAGTAGGGGGCACTTTCCCAGAGACGCCGCAGAGTCCTTGTGCACTGTCTGCTTAAACTGGTAGATTACAGCACAAACATTAGGATGGCCCTGCTTCAGCACGACCTCTCACCCGGGGGATTGTGCTCCCAGTCCAGCTGCAGGTCCATCACATTCACCTTTGCTGTTTACTGTTTAGTGTAAATTGATTCCAGAGATTTCTGATCCTCCATTATGTTATTAAGATGAGATGCTTCATTGCTGGAGACTGAAGTCATAGTAAGGATTACACAGACACATTTTTATGCTCATGGGACACAAAAATGTTCTGAGGGAAGAATGAAAAATGATTGGCTCAGAGAGATAACCAAGCATACTGTAGAGGAGGTAGGTCTAGGCAACTATAGGAGGCAGGGCCAACCAATCAGAAGTCTTAGTCCTGCCTCCTCTAGTTGCTTGGGCCCACCTTTGCTATCTGATTTGTTATATCTCTGAACCAATCATTATTCATTCTTCCCTCCAAATATTTTTTGCATATGTAAAACTCCCACGAGCCATTTTGATCAATCCATCCATCCATCCATCCATCCATCCATCCATCCATCTGTCCTGATCAAGGTTATGGTGATTTCTTATTCATTCTGCAGAAAAACACATTTCTCTCGTTTATTTAAATATGTGTATTAATTTTTAATGAATGATTCTATCAGTCCATCCATCCATTTCAGCAGCAGCTTATGCAGGATCCAGGATGTAATGAACAGATAAATATTTCATAACATCGTATTTGAACTTTAAATAGATTTCCTCTCTTTTGTGAAGGGCCCTTTCTTCACTGTGGCAATACATATCAAAGCATTTCCTATATTTACTCATTCACATGGATCTCATGTTTACTGGAGCAGCTCAGATTGAGTGTTTCACAAGTGTTTAATAAGCAGCTTTGCTCCTACTCGTCCGTTATTACACATTTCCTCTCCTGCACACACCTTTTATGTATTGTTCTGTCAGCCAGTGGACTTTTGTTTTATGAACCACTTATACTTGATTTCTTGGCTCAGAGCTGCTTATCACAGAGGATGATGGTGTATTTGAGTACTTGATGTTGTGCCACAAAAAAATTCCTTATAGGTCACAAACAATTCGAGGCTGCCGGCTTCACCTCCATAACTGTTACTCTTGTACTCAATTCTTGGGGGAGAATCTGCAAGAGCCTCAGGAGTTCCAGGTTATCCCAGTGATCCCAGTGACAGAATTAACCACTGATCATGAGCTACTGGGACACCCAGGACCAGGTTAAGGCTAATAAGTGCGCATATGACAACACACATGACATCAGAAGGAGACAGAGGTGATTGGTGGCTCCCGGAATTCAGAAATGTAGCATAAGGAAAACGTTGCATAAGCTTTTCAGTGAGTGCCATATTAAAAGAACAATATACATTACTTTTTAAAGTATATTAGATATTAAATTGCGGTAACTTGGTAAAAGGCACTTGTGAATGGGATGGGGGGGGGGGGTGGAGGGCTCATTGGGGTCCTGCTCCGCTTAGTGCCCCCCCACCTAAGGACGTGATACCCCGAAATGCCCCAAATATAATTAATTAAGGCCTATTCCACTTGCGACACGCGTGTGCTGCTCTGACGTGACATGGCAGTTGTGGAACAGACACGCAAGAATGTCCACGAGGATGATTTCAGCCTTTCAGCTCAGCTCAGACGTGTTATTTCTCTTTTCGTCGTGCAGTTATGTAAATATTCACTTGATCAACTTGCTATTTGCTGTATTGGCATATTGTGTTTCAGCAGAGCCACGTAGAACTGGCTGGATTTCACTGTGGACATGAGCGAGAGTCTGCAGTGGGTTGGTCCAGATCGGATCAAGCTAAGAAAGGTGTTATGCCAGCCTGAGTACCGAGGGAGGCGGAGGACAGGTCGCCACGGGGATGAGAGTCAGCTGAGCTTCAGTTTTTCCAGACACGAGGTTCACTGTGGGCACATCCTCAGGGTTAAGAGGACTGACACATTCAGAAATGCACACTGATGAATCCTGGACTGTCCCATGTGTGAAAATTAGAGAACACTCTCGGTCTTTATTGTTGTTGTGCTGTATCTGCTGTAAGCCAGACTCTGGATTACCCCTAATGTGTGTGTTTGTGAGTGTGTGTGTGTGTGTGTGTGTCTGTGTGTATGAGAGAGAGAGAGAGAGAGAGAGAGAGAGAGAGAAATCGAGGGCATACACTAAATAAGCTCCAGACCCTGTGTTCCTGACTGTACAGGATATTACAAATAGAGGTCAGTCTTAGACTTCCAGCATACTGCCTTTGGTTTCAGGAGATAGTAGGTCTGCGTCGCAGACTCTGCGGATGTGTGCACCTCCCTGAAAGTGCAGCTAATCACGCCAACATCTCATAAGAAACATTACCATTTTTAGTACCATACTTTTTAAATACTACTTCAACTCAGTCATATATTTAGGTATTTATATATCATTGATTCCAGTTTTACCCTGATTGATTCCCAGTTTTAACTGAACTCTTTTGAACTGTATATAACGTATGACAGGTGACAAGATTTTATTTCTCATGACTTTGTTATTTGGCAAAGGAGAAGCTCATCTTCCTGATTGGATTTCACAGGACTTCAGCTATGATGCTTAAATCTTCATGTCTCACGGAAATAAAGCAGGAACGTGAATGGACCTTGATTAATCATGGTGCTAAATCCTACGGGCATCTCTTTACCACAGATCTGGAGAGCTAAATTAAAGAACAGCAGACAGTAAAATAAATCAGTGTGCCTTTCACTAATCGCCATCCTGTCCCTTCTTAATGCCTGAGCTAACTAGGCATATCAGATTAGAACCCTAACCCTCCAAAGCCCCGGCGTAGCCACGCGCTTTGCCTGCTCCTGATATTTATCAGGCTTTTCATCTGTACAATGTATTCAGGCAGAAAATGAGAGTGTACAAAACGATACATTGAGCTGTATGCAAGCGGCCCAGTGTTTGCACATTATGTCTGAACAGACACTGTTGCCCATGCAGATGTTTGCACACGTGACTGTATCATTGGCTGTTTAGGACGTGTGAAACTCCACCCACTGGAACATCATATTTACGGTTTATTCCCAGGTTGAGTCATCAGCTGGAAGAGCTGTATATAATTGCATTTCCTGTCATTTGAATTTGAGCATTTTGCTAAGTTTGCAATTACCATAAGTAAATCACACTCGGAAATCAAACTCAAGTGTAGTTCTACTTAATTATGGGCCGTAATTATGCTTAAATAACTGAATTTAACTTTAATTGCTTTTTAATGTGCTGCAAAATCTTCGGTTTTTCTTCAGAATAATAATTTGAATTGGAGTGTTATTTCAATGTTAATATGGACATCCTGTAAATGCATTAGAATCTATTTTTATTTTTTGCAGTGTATTCAATTTAGAGTACCCTCAAATAATTGGTGCCCCTGAAATAGCCTGGCAAAGCTAAATTATGGTTTAGTTATGGAAATTCGTTAATGATACTAAGCAGAAGACTTTGCTAGTTTATCTATTTTCTGTTCTTGTTGCACGGATTTCATTTCTCTCATTCTTTGGAATGTAACCAAAGCTAATGTTATGTGCGTCACCCCCTAGATGATCCGCTCATTTTTATTTACAGGGAAGTTTTTAAAAATGTATGTTTGTATTGTGTATTTCTATATGGAACAACTGAAATTTTCATGTAAAAATTGGCCAGTAAAGTAATTCAAGTAAGTAATTAATTATGGTACACTATATACTAATTAAAGGCTGGTTGCGCTTGCTGCAGAGTAAGTAATAAAATTGTTAGATAATACAAATGTAAATGATAGCATTGTAATTAGCTGAATGCTGTGCATTTTGCCCCCATACAGATGAAAAAGAAAACTGCTGGATTTGTGTTTTAACGTGTCCCCATAATGCATAGACTGAACTACTAAGACTCAACTGTGACCGTAATGAATACGGTGGCTGCCTGAACGATATAGCGCTAGATTTTTTTTGTTATTATTTTTAAATAGATGAAACGCCTACGTAATATAAAACAGTGATAATGTAAGAAAGCTAGCTTTAAAAAGCCCAGGCCCCCTGTCAAAAAGACTTCATAACACTTCTTTAATTATGGATAGATATTTCTCCTGCAGTCGGATGGATAGAGACGGGAATCCCTCTCCCCTAACAAAAATCGCACAGTCGCAGGGATCCAGATCCTATGCCGGAAGCTACAGGCACCAGGCAGGGAATAAGCCAGGACTGGGTTGACCAGCAAATCCGTGTCAGGGAGGACACTGTGAACTGCTTCACATTTTACAATCTGCTTTAAAACTGAAAGGCTCCTGTGCTCAGCGAAATTGGCTGGTTCATCTTGTACTTCCTCGATTGAAAGACTAATTCAGCTGTTTCCCCTTAACATTAGTGACACATGCATGATTATCGGAAGCTGACCAATCAGCACACAGCAAGAGCTCAATCCAGGTCATTCTAAATGATCGATGTAAATGGAAGTTTACAAATCCTGTCCTTGCTCAGACCGTCCCCCCTAACATGGATGAAGTGGTCACCCTACCCAGGACAAGGCACAAGCTAATGGTAGGGTACACACATCATTCACACACATAGACAAGTTGGTGACTCCAGTTCTCCTTAGCATGTTTTTGGGCTGTAGAGGAAACCCCACCATGACATGGGGAGAACATGCTAACTTCGCACACGTAGAGCTGGGGTAGAGACACAAACCCCAGGGGGTGTAGGGTCCAGGGGGCCATGCGGGATGTATCCCACAATGATTCATTTGGCTTAATTCGTCCCCCCTATAAATGCACCTTTTGCCTTTAAATGATTAAATTGTGTCCCTTCCAATACCAAATTCTCCCCAATGGTATTGGAGGCAACAATGCTGACCTCTGCACCACCATGCTACCCACACAACTAATTATAAAATGAAAATAAGCAATGACTTCAAGTGCATCAGAGACCTAACTATAGTCTGACTGCGAGCATGACCTTTGTCGATTTAATAAGGCTTTGTTAAGTAACATTTACAAAGAAGCATGAGGACGAGCGCAGGAGTTGCGGGTGACTGCATGTTCTTCAGCGTTATGGGCTGTGACAGAACAATGTTTAGAAAGGATAAGAGCAGGCAGAGTAAGGAAACAAATGCACTGCTTTCAAATTCATTAGAGAAAGCAGCCACTGGTGAATCCCTTCTGCTTTTTCTGGGCTTCTTATTTTTCTCCATCCTGCCTGGAACGGTAATGGGCACTTCGCTGCCGTTAACAGGATCTTTGGAGATCTCCCGGTTTGTTTGCTTGGTTTGTTTCGTTCACGGGCTGGTGGTCACAAGGTCTGTACAGGATTTGTGCTAAGTATTTTTCATGTAAATTTATACCAGTAATTTAAAAAAAAAAAAATGTGCTTATGTAATGTTAAATAAAGCAAAACAAAATAAAGCATACTGAAATTAAAATGGCTTTGCTAATGTACACAATGAAAAGCCTTTTGTCGGTTTAATATGTCAGTATTTTACATATTAAAATGTTGTTCCTGAAGATGAAAATGTAAACATGTAAAATCCAGAGCATCTCAGCCAAATGTGTCGAGAGGAGAACGGTGCTGTTTGGTTGCTATGTTTATTTGCGCATGATGAATCCACTTTAGTATTAAGAATCAGACGCAGTTGTCTCAGGTAACGATGATGGATGGTGTGTCTGGCCCTGAAGCCTGTCACTGTCATATCACTGCTCTAACTTCTCGCATACCAAGGACATCAGCTAAAGACCTGCTGCCCATTTTATAAAGTGTGGCTCACACTTTAAACACCGGAAGCTTTGTTTGGTGATGCCACATGTATTTCTCAACGGCAAGAAAGGGAAAAGGGGAAGCCAGAAACTCCCAGAGGGGATCTAGAAACTGCCGACATACATTTTTAATGCATGTGCTAACATTGGTTTAGTTGCATATACTTCAGGAAACTGACATCCTCGATTTAATTGCCCAACAAAGTTGGTAAAGCCATATCATCCGACAGTTATTTTCCCATCACTGTTGACTGACGGTTCATTTTAAAATAAACATCTTTACAATGGCATTAGTACATTCTTTACATTTTTCCTCCGGGAAACTTTTAAAATAGTTTAATCATCTTCATTTTTTTTTCTGTTATACACATTTACAGAGATTCATCAGTTTTTAGTCATTGTTGTCATTTTTACATATATTAGCATATATATTAAGACCTTCGAAAATATGAAAAGGAGAAACGTCCCAGTTCGCCTGAAGCAGCATGAGGGTGACGCTTTCAGTTAAAAACTTAAAGCATATTGCAAAAAAAAGAGGGTGGTATCACCGGAATTAGCAGACAGAGAGATTGTTACCACTGTCAGGCCAAATTGCAGTCATCTGAAGCAATAATTGCCGGCTTGCTCCGGCTGTTCCTGCTTGACTCTGCAAAGCACACACAGGCATTGTCTTGTATTAGCAGACTTCACATTCCCTGACAGCTGAGAATGACCTTCCTGCACCACGATGTCCAATCTGTGCCTAAAAAGGTCTATTTCTTTCTTTTTACATTTTCTGTTTGTCTTTCATATTTAATCAAATTGATGAATTTGTTCATTGCAGCTCTGCTGTTAAGAAGTTGTGTGAACCTGCCTTCCTGTCAAGAGCTATTTCCCATAAGGACTTCTAACTTAGTGGCTTAGTGCAGTCGGCACTGAACTTGCATCATTTGATACCTTTGCGATGATACCACTAATTAAATCTCTACCGGTGAAAGTATAAGGCAGCGGATTCATTTTCAGCAAATGGGTCTGCAGTGGTATCTATGGTGGAAAGAGCAGGAGTGGCACAATTAAAATTCCTTATAATTTACTGTTTTCATAAAGTAATATAAAACCTCCAAATACGTTTTGTGCTTACATGACTAGAATTTATCACAACTTCACAGAGGTTTGCAAAATTTCTTGAGGCCTGAGTAACTTAGAACTTTTACCAAATAAAAATGACTGCAAAAGATGGTTCAGACCAATTTTACCACAATGGTCTAAAGTATACTAATGAAACATGTTCTGTTAAATGTTGCATGTCTGTCCTCAGGCCCCTTATTTTAATCTGCTGGTACGTGTATGCTTATGTGTTTAAATTAATACTGTTATCTAAGGATATTGTACCGAAAGACTGACCGATTTGTTTATTAGTAAAAATAATACCAACTATCAAGAAAAACAACTGATTGAATAAATGAATAAGGTTATTGACTTTCTTTTCGGAACTAAGTCTCCTGTAGATTAATTGCAATGCTGATGATGGTGCTCGGTGTTCTGCTGCATGAGAAGCCATTCTCCCCTGCCCAGAGGATTGTGGGTCATTTTAATTGCCCAATTCTTTGGACAGTAATAGCTTGGCGTTGCGAAGCATCATATAGGAATTCACTAACTGGGCCGAGTGTAGTGTGTGGCCGGGCGCAGGACGGGGCAGCATGGGATTGCCTGGGGTCCTGGATGGGTCCTATGAGTGTATCAGTCAGTGGCTTTCTGGGTAAAAAGTCAACTTAATTAGACTGTTAATTAAAGGCCTCACAGAGGTGGTGGGGGGGGGGGAGTCTAGCCGACACCGCAGGGTGTTCAGCCGGCTTGCAGCCGCTCCCCGGCCCGCGTGACCGGGACACATTGGCTTTAAATGAGATGCTAATTGAAGTCTGTGAATCAGGCTGGTGGACGGAGTGCTGGAGCTAGCCAGCCGTGACCTAACTGCCACTGACAGGCTTCCTGTGTCCCTGCAGGTATTCATTACCGCAAGTCCTGTGCTTCATCCGGGGCCTGCCTCATCGCCTCCTCGGGCTACCAGCAGTTCTGCACAGGGAAGCTGCACTCGGTCTGCATCAGCTGCTGCAACACGCCGCTGTGCAACGGGCCCCGCCAGAAGAAGCGGCCCATCCCAGCAGCGGCGCCCCCTGCTGGGGGGAGCACTGCCCTCCACGCAGCCTTTTTTTTACTGCCCTTTCTGTTGACGTAAGCCCCCCACCCC
>JAODKF010000040.1:17559397-17586244 GCA_026779585.1 Mormyrus proboscirostris
TAAAAAATAATAAAAAAAAAACTTTGCAAAACAAGAACTTTACTTTGTGAAACAGAACCATTACTTAGTAAAAATAACCTCAGTGCTGTGCCAAACATGGAGTGTTAGCCTGAATCCCTCTATTACTGCAACTTAACACATGCAAGCCTCTACCAACATGTTCAGATGACACTGGTGTGCCTGTTTCGTGAGGTGCCGGGTCAAAGGTCTCCCAAAATGTTACACATACTGTCCACACTGCAGGCTGCAGTTTGAATCAAGGGCTTAAATATTACATGGAGGGTTTAGAACGTTGAGTGAAACGTGGTGGAAGCCTGCAGAAGACATGCTGGGCCCCAGGAAGCACTTCCAGCGCGTCAGGTCACCCCGTACGAGAGAGGACTGATTAAAGGGCACGTTTTGAGGGATGGGAGTCTCTCGAAGTGCATGAAGGTCCGTGAGCTATATGCCTCTCACATGGCCCAAGATTGCAGCGCACAGACATCTCGTGTCAGGAGGAAAACAAAAACGAGTGTACCTGATATAAGACATCGTGCCGCTTTGAGGAAATTAATTACTCCTGAGATGATAATCAAAGAATCACCGTGACAGCCGTACTGAAGCGGGAAAAAAATAACATAAAAACCCGGAACATTCTTTGGGATATCTGACGGCTGGAACAAAGGCGACTGTCATGCTCTGGCTAATGACTTCACAAAAGGAAACGTTTCCCTTTGACAGCCCATAATCTACTCCAGTGGTTGTCACAATAATTTATTAATCTACTGACAATCAGCCCCGGAAAAGTGGCTTTTTTGGGAATGTGACTGAATATGAGCAGCAAGACTAAATACTTGTTATAAGTTATTTTGTGTCTGCGTGTGCAGTTCTTGTATGTGTCCTTGAAATGTCCCCAGAAAGACAGCCAGGTCCTCATAAAACACAAGTAACACTGAATTACCTAACGCTTTAAAGTAACTTTGTATTTGGGAGGCTTAATGGTCACTCCGAGGGATTTGGAGTAGAAATGTGGGCCTTGTTCTCATTTTAAAATCTGTTCGGCTACGCAGCTCTTATTGACGTCCTGTTCACATTGCTATTGATTGGTGTGTCGGGATTAACAAAAAATCCATTGTGCCGTAAATACTATGGCAAACGTATCGTACAACCCCAGATAATCCATGTGTGAATGGGCTTATGGTGGACTGCAGTCCACCTCCCATAAAAAAGAATATAGCGAGAAAAATCGATAAAACAGAGATGATATATGATTTATGCCCAGTCCTGGTAGACCACTCAGTTATACACCGAGCTTCTTCTCCCCCGGATGAGTAAAAATAAACAGAACAGCCTCCCCTGCTAAAAGCCAGTATAAGATGTTTAATAACCACCTCCTTCCTCCTCTTGAAACAGCGCTGCATTTAGCATCAGGCTAAATCAGAGAAGATCTGAGGGTTCTGCCCCATTCCCTTACCTCTTACCAGAGCTAATTCGACGTTACCACAAGTTAAATACTGTGTAAGGTGAACATTCCTCAATGAGACATTAATGTAATGAGCTGAGCTGTAATGCATCCCTAAGAGCTGTAACACTGGGGAATTTGCCAACTGTTGTACCTGACATCACCTCCTACATCACCTCCATGTGAGGGATACTTTTATTTATTTCAAACAAGTTCAGGTAAACCTCAGTGCTGCAATGGCAGTCTCACGTGGAACAGGACCGGACCTAGACTGTGGGATGCACAATTGGTCATAAAAACTCCTTTTTTTACTGGCATTTATATAATAATTCTGACAGATGAGCAGTTTGGATAGAAAGAATTAGCTGAACCACCTGATGTTAAAACCTGCAGTCAAAAGCCAGCATCGGAAACACATGCGGCGCGCGCGCGCGCATACGCAATTTGAACATGCATGACTTACGTGTCAACGGTGCTGAATTGTCAATATGAATACCAACGGACATGGCAACAGCAGTTAGAATATATTAATAATGACGATGTCCTATCATAAATAAACGAATTGAACATGGCTGTAGTAAATTTATTATTTTACTTTGACGTCTTTAAATTAATCCAAGCTGCTGAATTATGATGCAACAGTGACTAAGCGAATTACTGCTCCATCTTAATTAACACCCACGCTAAGTGTTATTGGAGGCCAGTGGTTCACCGAAAGGTGGCCGAGTTCTCCTGCAGTCGAAGCATGTTTTCTCCATATGAGAGCGGTGGAGAGCATATGGCGAGACCCGCCTGGAGAGCCGAGCAGCCGCCGCCGGCCGCGCATTGCTAAGTCAGCTCAGGAATGGAGCTCCGGAGCCATCTGAATAAGTCATCGTTAGCGCTGCTCATTAGAATACACCGGCGCTGCTTGGGACGTGCATCCGATCTCCCACCCCCGGCCGTCTGAGGCGCACCTGGCCGCAGCAGCATCCACCGGTCGAGGTACGCGGCTCGGCTCAAAGCGCATCCCAGAGGAGGCGTCATTAATCACGCACACACGTGAGCTCCGAGCCGATGAGGAGCAGCGTTCGGGCTGCTCTTATCCTGAAGGTGCATCGAGGCTGCCATTCACCGCTGGTATAATGTGCATGCATTCATAGCCTCCGATGGCAAATTGGGAGATTGCAGCTACTGGTTTCCCGTGACCTACTGCATACAGGCGAGAGGGGCCGGCAGCCTATGAATAAAAACATCGTGGGAAAGGGGGAATACTGAGTGGGGAGTGATTGAACTCCCTCGCCAAACGCTGTTTTATTCTTTCTTGTAATCAGTCCTAGTCTCTCCCTCAAGTGTTTTTCTGTGGGGATGTGCTGGAATTTTAAGCACCTGACAAAAGGGACAAAGACAAAGGAATTTCAGCTAAAGGACAGCCTGACCCTCTATATCAAACTGAGCAGCTTCAGTTGAAATATCTATCCAAAGAGAAGCCGGAGACCAGCAATCTGTCATTGTGCCGGTTAATTCCGCAGACTTACCTTTAAAAAAAAGGAATCAAAATAAATACTGCTAGAAACCACAGCTGGTGGATGCTAATTCCCACAGCTGTGTGACATCCAGGGGTAAAGCTTGTTGGACCTTTGACTGGGGTCAAATGCATCTCTTATTTTCCTCATATTTTCAGAAGCACTTATGAACACTCACATTTCAGGTATGGCACTTGGTAAAAATCTTTACAGTGCAGGTACTTTTTAGGTGCCCCAATGAAATGGAGAAATAATTTAAAATCATATTTTTAAATAAAATAAAATACTACACATATATTATGTTTGTATTGTAAAACCTGGATGTTTCTGTGTGAAATGACTGTAGATTTATTTATTTTTTTCTACCGTGCCCACAATGTGACCTAGAATGTTTTCTTGACACTGGAGGGCTGGCATTTCCCAGAATCCCCTTCCATCTCAAAATGATTTGCTTATCTATGCGGTGTGTGAAACGGCCATAAATTTGATGATTTATGTATTTAAATTTCGAAGGCACAGCGTAGTCAATTCAATAGGAACCTATGTGAGATAATGCAATTCTTACTGAAGGATAATCCAGTTCTATATATTCCATGTAGAGTTTGTGTAAATCAGGAAGATCTGGACTTGGGTATGAGCCTCTGGATCATCTGTGATCTTGTTAGTGAGTGGAGATATGAGAGGAATGGAGGCTCGTGGGTTACGTGCCTCCGGTTACGTGCCTCCGGTTACGTGCCTCTTGTTTTAACAGTAACCGTATCTGTGTTACTTCTCAGTGATGGTTTGCAGCCAACATAGCAGAGTAAGGAAATTGGAAGTTTATCTTAAAATAATGCTGCCTTTATTTGGAATGAGCACAGAAATGTATCTCTAAAAGCATTGTCCAGAGTTCAGATGGCGTCATACCACAGAGGGAGAGTATCCGTCAGGCTAGCAAGCACATTTAATTAAATACAAATGTAGCCCATCACAAATAAATTGCGTACACAAGGACAGTATAAATAGCATCTTAGTGGGCAGACCAAACTGTGGCTGTTGGATTGTTGAATAAAACGGCCCTTAATATTCTTTGCTAGATTAATCAAATCGGTTAATTTGTTATTTCGTAATGCACCAAGGTACAGCTACGCTAAAATAGACGACGGACTAAGGGATACAGTTTAATGTCAGAGTGAGACCATTCTGACTCAATGCTGCTTTAGCTCAGGGGTGTTTATCACACTGTATATATTGAGATGCTAACACCTGCAAATGGAGGAGTAAAGGGACATGAGGACAATATCAGAATCTCATAGCAGTTTATTCATAGAATCGCCGATGTGGTGCAGGGTCGCTGTGAGCCTGGAACCCACTGCAGGTCAGTATATGGGGCACATGGCTCCGGGATGCCAGTCCATCAGAGGGCATGAAGCAGGGGACACCCAGAATACGATACCAGTCCGGAGTCACTCACTGTCAGACTATGAGGAAAAATTGGAGGACCTGAATGAAACCCAATGCAAATTGTACGCATTCATAGGCTGGGGCCGGAGCCAAGCCCCTCGCCCAAGGTGTGTGGGGTCGCGGCCCTACCTGGCAGGCTGTGCAAGCCGTATTTCCTGTTAAGCAACAATATTTAATGATGGCTAATCCACCAGCCAACGGGCCTGTTCTCTGCGGTGTAGGTGGTCATAAATCTTTTCGCTCCCCTTGAAGGCCCATTAATCAGACCGCCCTTATGCAGGGAAATAGTGCGGTGACACATTTAGAGCCCTTCATATTAATACATATGACAGAGATAAAATAATGAAAGGAAAGGTCTATTGTCCGTCTGTCTAATGTTATAAGTGATCTCCTGTATGTGGGGAATGAAGGCCAGCTGATTTCTCCCTTATTTATACTCTGCCAAAAGCAGCTACTGTTCAAAGCTCAATTGATTCGGCACAAAGAAAATTTCCGTGTATTTTTTTTTTCCCCATAGTCCCCATGAGTGTGTGCGAAAGGTTGGGAGGGGGGGGGGGGGACCGTGGACAATTCCAATAAGGACACTTTGCGAATTTATGGGGATGCAGCTTTTTGATGCTAAATGCGATGAGGCCGGTTTTCAGAATGCGGCAGCCGGATGCGGCGAGTGCATCACCCTTGCGTGTCAAGCTGACTTATGGGACTCGTGTTTCTCATCTGAATCGGAGTCCTGTGGCGTGATGAATCCTTTGGTGGCGTGTCCGGGAGTGAGGCCGTCCGATGCGGCTGGCTCTGTCGAGATGAGCAGGGTGATTGGGTGGGGGGTACGAGAGCAGGTTTCTGTTTTATAGGATATCGTGGACAACGCATGACTCACAGCAGATTAGTGAAACCCCCGCCAGCAAAGGTCAGAACTCCACAACAAGCCGATTGCTTGTCTTTCAGGCATACAAGTGACAAGAAAAACAATAACAGCAGTATGGTGGTTGGAAAAACTTGAGTAACAGATGTTTGATGAGCTTTCTGAATGGGATTACTGAAACTGTAAGGTCAATAAAATCTTCTTTACAGCGTTCGCTGTCTCTTGTAACTCCTTTATATGGAGGTTCTTTGTGTAGGAGTATTTTCTATTACAATGTTAAAAGCTTTTGCTGTGTTTTGATGCCTGGTGTGAAACCAGAACAACAACCTTATTCGCAAAGGGATCATGGCTGAATGAAATCATCGTGCAGAAGATGGTGACACACGTGTGACAGTGGGTCACACAGCAGACTTTTGGTCACCATCGTAGCTTCTCTTATCCTGGGCTGTCTTCAGCAGTCCTCTACACCAAAATACTTCAGGACCAATAAGGACCTTTTAAAACACAATCTTATCTGCAAATGGCCGGTGTGTATGCGGGTTTTTGGGATAACCTTTAAGTCACCTGTTCAAACCCAATTGTGAGGACTCTTCACCCACTCTATCCTCTACTTAGTGATCTAATTAGGGAGTTGTAGTGAAAACCCTCATAGCCAACGGCCCTTTCTGGATATGATTGCCCGTCCCTGTTCTAAAAGATAGTGTTCCTCTTGTGACCAGCCATCTACCCTCCAAAGCAAGAGGCAGAAGAACTGTCAAGTTAAAATGGGCAAATACTTAGGGTTGATTGCAGATATTCCAGATCAAAGATGATTTGCGAAGCCACAGATCTCCTGGGTTTCAGATACACAGACGAAAATATTCAAAATAGTAAGACAAACTCGCAGGATTCATTAAAAATGCCTAATGATCTGTGCCAATTCTAGCCATTTTGGGTTCCGGCACATTTCAATTGATTTACTTGCTGCGAAAGTTGTTTACTGTATGAGTGTGCTAGCTGTGATGGCAGAATTATTAATTTTGTGTGAAGAAAGCATGCAGGGTAGATGCCATGTTTTTAACAGATTAGCAGATGAGACAAGGTCCACAAGGATCTGATTAAAGATGCATCAGCTGAACTAATTAAGACTATCAGAAAATTGTCATTACCATGCTTATTCTACTTCATATAATTAGAGGAGCATTTTGAGTAGATGTTTACATGTTCTTCTGCTTGCTTACACGTTTCAGTTCCGTCCGCTTGTCTAGTGAGTTGATAAAATAGTTTATGAAAATATAAACATATAAGCAGCGAGACATCTGCAGTCATGTCCTCCCACAGAACGGAGGATTTAGCTCTGAACTCTGAAAGTCTGTCGTGTGTTGGGGCTTGTTTTTCACAGACAGAGGACACTGGGGGAAACTCAGTGGGTATATCGCTTAAAACGGGCTTCATCGTGCTTTCATTCTTTCAGCCGATATTCTTTTCAGTTTCCAGCAAAGATTTTGCTGTTGGGGGGGGGGTCCCCTGAACTATCCAGTCAATAATGAAAATAATAAGCCACAGACCTATGAGATATTAGCATCTAACTCAATCTCACCCCCTAACTCTGTTCATGGGTTGTGACTCCAAATCAAATAGGTATCACCCAAAATCCTAGCTTCAAGAATCCAGACTTACCATGCATAAACAACTCCTGTCTGGCTATATTCACATCTCAAAAAAATACCGTCTTAGCTGATAGTCTGCTACCATGACCCTGACTGACTAACTGGTAAACAAAAACTAGCAGACTGATGATGGGATCTGTTTGGGTGAAATCAACATGTCGCATGAAGTACTGTACAATGGTCCCATAAGCCCGTGTCTGACAGATGTGTTTTTGCTGTTGCTTAAGGCACTTGTGGTGCAGAAATATTCACAGCCAGCCATTATATGGCTGCCTGCGTGAGGAAACATCACAGTTCTTCTGCTGTCAGGATTGCTTATAGAGCTTTAGGGAATAAAGTCTTCATGTTCTCCTGACATTTTCATTTCTCTTCCTTCAGACCTGTTCAGCCATGCTGCTAATTGATGTTTTTTTCTTTCTTTCTTTTTTTCCTGTTAAGAAAAAAAAGTGACCTATGAAGGTGTGATAAAGGCTATGGATTTTGCTGGATAAAACCTTGCTTTCTTTATGAGACTTGGAACTTGCCTGTCATTTTGCATCTCAGCTTAATGGGCCATAAATGTGCGGCTTCTCTTTTCTTGGAATGTGATTCAGAAGACATTATTTATGTCTGGAGAAACGCAATTAATCCAGTGAGTGAGCATAATGAATCCGTTGCTTAAGAGAAATCGGCAGACAGAAAGCTCGTACAGCAGCTGCCTTCAGCTGGAGTAAGGCCTTACAAGTAATTTCATTTTCCGAACAATTTCGTAACAAACAAGTGTGGATTTATTTAGACTGATCACCATCGGCGCTGCAGCAAACCTTAAACCCCAAGCAGCATTCCTGGCCCCATGGAGAAATCTGGGCCTTGTATCACTAATGGCCTTGATTATTGCACTTGAATCGCATGAGTAAATGTCCTGCTCAGCTTTTACCACGATGGAAAATCACAAACATTTGCACTGCATATTATCATTATTTACTACATTACTTAGGAAGAATGGCCCAGCAGGAGATACTATTGCACCAGATCCCCAGGGAGGTTTGAATTTGGTACCATCTGTGCAAGTTCATGTGAATTTTCAGTGAGTCCTCCAATTTCTAGTACCTCAAAGTGCTCTGTTCAGTAGCTCTAAACAGCTCGGTTGTGTGTGTGTGTGTGTGTGTGTGTTAGATTCCATCTAACGCTGTATAAAATGCTGCCTGTCTTGCTTGTTTGCTCATCATTTCTTGCTACTGTCCACTGTTTCCAGTCCATTGGCATTTTCATTCTTTTTGTCCATTTTGATTGATCTGTATCGGGCCCTTAGCCCTTCAACATTAAGCAGGATCATTATTGTGCTTCACCAATTCACAGATTCACTAATATCACTGTGTAAGGTTCAGAAATAACCAAATAAAGGGGGATGCTATGTTAACAGACCTGAGGAGTAAATGAACAAATTCATCATCATCCCGCAGTTAACAATTACACATAAATCAAGTAATCAACAGAGATGTTCAAATGGTTCAACAATGATAAATGTTACATAAAACACAAAGATGTTGGATTAAAAAAAAAAGGATCTTTTTCTATTTAGAGAGAGTTTTCAGTTTCCAGTTTGTGTTATAACAAGAAATTTTTATGTTGTATTCATGCCCAATTGGTTTAAACAGAACAGGGTTTATTTAAGTATCATTACTAATAAATCATAGTCAGAACATTAAAGGTCTTTCATGACAATCAGCGATTGCCTCTGAAATCTGTCCCCACAGCGAAATAAACAGGAAAATAAAAATAAACGGGTGTGTCCCTGTGCAAGTGGCTCCCCCACAGCTTATATATACTGTAGTGTTTATCAAGGTGTCTGCACCTTGTACTGACATTAATTGCATTTTGTTTATCGTGAGAAGGAAACTTTACAATTGGACATCCCCAAACTAAGCTGTCAAAGTGATCTAAAATACTGTGTTAATTAAAATGTCCCATTTTAACTCCTTAAAACATTTTGTTGACAAATTGTGTCTCCTTATCAGACAAGGGTCATACAGGCAATAAAACAAAAAGAAAAAAAAAAACTTGCAAAATTAGATTTTTGATAGATTTGGCCTGAGTCCTAGGGGACAGGGACAGATGAATCTATATCTCTGAGCCAAAAATCACATTAATAAGAAGCGAACTGACAGTGAATAGATCACACACAGGAATGGAGATGATAAGGGGTCTGTATTCATCACAGTAATGTTTCCCAGACAGGACACGTGCAATGAGAAGCAATGTTACACTGATTAAATGGAGACGATAGCTCAGAGCCTAATAATGATCCTGTATGGCAACAGTGACTGGAGGACCAATGACTGCTTCATTCAGTCAGCATTGAGGTCTGCACACATATATATGTTTGTATTCATATCTTTGTGGGGACTCTCCATTCATTTCTATGGGGAAAACTCTAACTCCAACATTGACAACTTTAACCCCCACCCAGCCCAAACTTACCCATAAGTAACCAAACAAAATACGTGACTTTTGGCATTTTTGATTGCGGTCACAGATTTTTGTGGGGACCTGAAAAATGGACCCCACAATGAGAGAGAATAGGAATACAAGACTTTTCGCATTTTTGTTTTTTGATTTTCATTCGTGGATTTTTATAAATTTTAGTTTCCCTTTGTGGGCACCGGAAAAATGTCCAGACGAGGTCAGAAAACAGATTTTTATCACAGGTCATATATAAACAGCCACACCTACACACACACAGGCCATACCTCGACCTTGAAGCAAGCAATTTACTGACCCCTGATGCTGACCTACAACAGTGTCACCCCTTTGAAAACGATAAATATAGCGCTGTATATGTATAGGAGATGACTTTGTCTGTTTGGTTAGTGAGGCATGTGTAGCAAAACATGCAGTCAGTCGATTTAAAGAAAGGCATGTAAGGCTACTGTATTCTTGACAGTTACCTGCAGTGGATTGTGGGATATCCAGCAGAAAGTGTTTAGCAAAGTTCCACCCTAACTGCGTCTGTGGAAGAACTGGGGTGAAAATGTGTCTCAGGCTGCCTTAACCTTCAGTCGACGACCACAGTGCAAAAGTCGTCCATTATTATATTTGATATGGTTCCATATTCTGTGTACTGGATAATCAGAATGGATCTGAAGTCCACCCCTTCAAAAAGTAAACAGTTCTCAAAAAATCAGTGTTGAACCTGCGTAATATATCATTACTTGACTGCTTCATTTTAAACAAGGGGGCCATTAATCAAGCTGTCCCAGAATTCACTTCAGTGTACATCAGCTACTCCCAAAGTTAGTGGTTCATTCGGACTCAACGGACAGCAATCATTTGGGAACCACAGATACCTTTGTCAGGGTTTATTTCCTGTGGTCCGTATGGCATTAGAAAATGTATGAGCTTAGGAACATAAATGGACCTGTCACTCTGATAATATGGTTTCTGCTGGGATGTGTGTGACAGATACAAGTAACATCACCACGTCAAAGAAGTTACCCCGAAGTTCCCATAGAAACAGCAGATATTTTAGTCACCGCCTGAGTAAAGTGCATTTACTGTCTGAATTTTATTATTATTCCTTAAACTGCTATTGTAAAGATTAAATTAAACATGAGTTGGTCACATAATAAATGAGATTTTGGGCTGATATTTATATTAAATGGAGAGAAGGACAATGAAAAGAAGCGGCCTTGGTGTGACCTAATTTTAAGATTCTCTGAGATACTGAGAGTCTGGGATGAAATGAATGACTTGCTGAATACCCTGCAGAGATCTGTCTTTTAGATCCACTGAAGCCGTCTGTGATAGTTTCAGTGATAATCTCTCATGAGAAAAATGTTAATGCAAATGAAAGCAGCCAGTCTCATCTCTCTGCTGTAGTGATCGTTTAATCTAGGAAACACAGAACACAAAAAACACAGAATTTATTAAATCATATTCCAGAATCATTTAACATTAGTTGTTTGCTTTCTTTAATTCTTACTTGATACTAATGTCAGGCTTACTATACTGCACAGACTAACGTCAAGCTGGACTGCACCATGCAGATTAATGTCAGGCTTACTGTGCTGCACAGACTAACGTCAGGCTTAGACTGCACCATGAAGACTAATGTCAGGGTTACTATACTGCACAGACTAACGTCAAGCTGGACTGCACCATGCAGATTAATGTCAGGCTTACTGTGCTGCACAGACTAACATCAGGCTAGACTACACCATGCAGACTAATGTCAGGCTTACTATACTGCACAGACTAACATCAGGCTAGACTACACCATGCAGACTGTCAGGCTTACTATACTGCACAGACTAATATCAGGCTAGACTACACCATGCAGAGTAATCTCAGGCTTACTATACTGCACAGACTAACATCAGGCTAGATTACACCATGCAGAGTATTGTCAGGCTTACTATACTGCACAGACTAATATCAGGCTGGACTGCACCATGCAGAGTATTGTCAGGCTTACTATACTGCACAGACTAACATCAGGCTGGACTACACCATGCAGAGTAATGTCAGGCTTACTATACTGCACAGACTAACATCAGGCTAGACTACACCATGCAGAGTAATGTCAGGCTTACTATACTGCACAGACTAACAGGCTAGACTACACCATGCAGAGTAATGTCAGGCTTACTATACTGCACAGACTAATATCAGGCTGGACTGCACCCTGCAGACTGATGTGCTGATTGTTATCTTGCAGAATGGCACTTCTTTTCCCTACCGAGTACTGCAGCCCTTAAGCATCAGATAATGAATGTTGTTTGTGACCTACTGAGCCAGCCGTGCGTAATTAGACTGACAGCTGTAGCCTTCTCACTCCCGTAAGAACCTCTCGAATCACGTCAAAGCGGACGCTGCCTTGCACAGCGCAGACCACCATAAACAACAGATTATTATCTATTCAGATCTATTATTCATGACTCTGGATAAGTGAAGGTCTATTTAAATTCACCTTATATGTCATCTCCCATGGCAATTCTCAATGATCTTTGGGAGACATGACAAGTTCCAAGCTAAACTTTTTCAGTACTGTGTAAATGGACAATGAATTAAATAACATGATATGCTTCTTCTTCAATTTTAAATATTTCCCTCTGGATTTAAATTATTAAATGCATAGAAAAAACTCATAAATGCCACTTCTAACATTGAATTAAAACTTGGATGTTTGTTTATGGATAACAAATTGATTGACGGTTCAATTGGCACAATGCAGGATTAATTTAAATTCAGTGTTCCCCAGTGAAGTCCTCAATTTTGACGAGTTTAATTAGCTTTTTTGATAATTCACTTTAAGCTTTAAAAGAACCTGTTCTGTGTTATTTAACTTGACATTGGTGATCTCAATGAGCACAACTAATTGACTCCCAGTAGGTTTGTAAATGTCATTGTGGAGTCTTTTGGTGATGCATAAAGGCAGTTCACCCACCTTCTGTGTGCAGGAGGAAGGGAGAGCTTCCAACATTGTTCTATCCATCCATCCATCCATCCATCCATCCAACCATCCATCCTGGTCAAGATCATGGAGGAGAACTGGAACCAGTCCCAGACAGTACAGGGTAATGGCTGGGGTACACCCTGGCTGTGTTGCCAGTCCACTACAGGACAGCTGTACATCTTCATATTGGTACTATTATTATTTTTGCAGTTGACGTTCTATTGCTTTCAGATTCACACATGGATATCAAACTCTATATGACTCTGTTTTCCACGGCAGAATAAACATCCCATGCAAAAATGCCAAATTTCAATGAAGACAATCCTCTTATCAGAATGGGGGAAAAATACACAATTGCAATCCAATTAACTTCATACTTTTCTGATGTGTTTTGAATAAATTTGAACTCATAAAAGTGTTTGCAATGCAAAGTCAATTTATTAGTGTAACAGATTTTACAAATATATCGGCAATTAATGCCGTAATTTAGAAGGTGAATTTGCATGAAATGCATTCCTGGATTAATGAATTCTGAAATGCATCCATCCATAAATCAAGTGAGGCCCTCAAGGGCTGAGATAACAGTGCCACCTACGGGTGCAACCTTCTGGAACCATAAACGGAACGAAATGGCACACGCTTAAAAAATATTTCTGAGGAGCATAAATGTGCATAAATGAAAGTCCCCCATATAACTGATCTTTTGTATTATTCAAATCATCAGGAAGAACTTTAAAACCAAAGTGTGGTTCTCCTCCTCCTCCATCTGGCTCTCACTGTGGGGCATCTGGCACCAAGCTTTTAGGCCGTCAACCAGATCTGGACATGTCTCACGAGAGCCAGCCGCACTGAAGGAGGTGGCGGGATTCCCTCCACCCTCTGCTTCCTTGACCAAGTTGAAGCCAACTGTTGTTGTTGTTGTTCTTGTTCTTGTTGTGTTATCTTGGTATTTTAAGCAAACAACACTATTATTATTGTTAACATGTATCTTGATATGTGTCTTTGATACACATTTAAATACAAGATGTATTTGGCAATAATATACAAATTACTTTGGTCTTTGGTCCCAAATGAACATGGATGAGCTGCGCCTGACTGCTTATCGCCATCTGCTGGCCACACTGCATATGTTGCTCATGCACATTAAAGTCAAAAGTAGACTTACAATTTTATGAATGCGAATTATTACAAAAGGTACTTCAAAGCATATGAGCTTGTGCACGAGCCTTAAAAACGTGAAAGAAACATAAAGTGAACAGTGTTGCCCAAAGGCTGAAGGTCATCCTGGATCGTCAGGATTGGAATATGCATGCCTCCTGTATCTTCCTGCCGAAATGCTGGCTGGCAGAAGCGGGTTATTTTAATCTCCTGGCATCTGTATCTGCTATTTATGAAGAGTGTCAGCCTGAGATGGGAGGACAGCAGGTTCTGCTGGCTGCTGAGAGCCCGCAGGCAAACACAAAGAGCAGAAGTGTACACAAATTCAGAATAATCAGCCTCTCTGTGGAATGCATCTCCGCACAGTTACCAGAAGGTTCCGCTACTGTTATATGTCAGTCCTCCTGCTGAGCGCAGTACCTTACAGCACATCTATGAGAAGAATAATGTGGGCTTTCTATTGCGAATCATATCAAACTGTCAAATAACCATTTGTTTAAATAACTGAGTACATCTGAGTACAGAGGATCTTATCCATGATCTTAAACATGCTCCAACTGTACCCATTTTTAAAACCAGGCTAAGAACCTTTTTATTTAACTGAGCTTATGGCTAATTGTGCTGCAATCATAACTTTTAGCAATTTGTTTGGTTGTTAGTTTGTTCTGTCTACCTAATTTCTATACATTTCTAAATCTTGGAACTGACCTTAATGTAATTTGTGTTTTGACCTGCTGAGACCTCATTTTATGTTCAGTTAAATTTTCTTAACATATATACAGTATGTTTTAGTCTTCTGTAAAGCACTTTGAAATACCCATGGTGCTGTATAAATATATTTGCCTTGCTGCATGAAACCCCAAGATGACACAGGGAGAACATGCAAATCGCACACACACACGGAGCAATGGCGGGGACTCAAACCCCAGTCCCAGAGGTATGACATAGCAGTGTTAGCCTCTGTGCTACTGGGCCGCCTGATCCAGGCACGGTAGGTACCATACGAATCTCCTAATAAACAACACACAGCCAGACAATTAATAATTCACCTGTACATCTTCTGAAACCACTTTTTAGGGTCATGGGGGGTCTGGAGCCTATAGGCCAGGCGTGTCAGACTCCAGTCCTGGGGGGGCAGAGCCCTGCACATTTTTGGGTTTCCCCTCATTTAACACACCTGATTCAGCTCCTTGTGCTAATTACCACACAGCTCTTGAGCTGAATCATTTATGGTGGAACAGGGAAAGAACTAAGCTACACTGGGCTCTGCCCCCCCAGGACTGCAGTTTGACACCCCTGCTATCGGCACAAGTCAAGGAAACACCCATTATGTGGTGCCAACCCATCACACCTAAAGACAATTTAGCAACACCAATTAATGTCAGCGTGTTTCTGGACAGCGGGGTGAAACAAGAGTACCTAGGGGGAACCTCATGATGACACGGGAAGAACATGCAAAGTCCACAAACATGGAACCACAGTGGACACAGGAACCCTGATCCCAGAGGTGTAACCACTGCACTACTGTGTCACCATCCCACCCACAATTTATCCTATATTATCATATTACATATTAACCAAAGAGGAAAAAAATCATCACATATAAAGTTTTATATTTACTCAGACAGTTTTGGTGTGTGATTTCCATAAAGTACAACAATAGCAAAATCCCGCTTCCTATTAACAATGTCTGCAGTCCTGCTCTTTTTCCAAGGATGCTCTTTGTGAGTTTCAGCTCAAAGAGAAAATAGCAGTCATTTGTCTCAGAGGATCCAAGGCTTTCAAATGAGTTAAATTAATTTTCTGTCTAAGGGTTTACAGCAACATTTCCATTCCAAACAGAAGCTTCAGCAGCAATAATAATGAACAGGGATAAAAGCACTTTAATGGACAATCAGTGGAAACAGGCCTTAATGATACGGTCTTTGTAAAGTAGTGTCTATTGCATTTTTTTTGTAGGTTTGTTGCTGGAGCGAAGTTTATTTCGGAATCGATTACCCTAGTTTGGATTGGGTAAGGCTCACCTTTGAAATGCCAATGTCTTCAGTGTGAAGAGACAAATTCGACAAGCCTGGGAGAATCATGCAGGTTTGACAGCCACGCTGTGATATGTGAACTTCTACTCAGGGCGCTGAGATCTGCTGAGGCAGAATCACAATAAAGTCTCGACGTAAACCTGAAGTCCCTGATGAAGAGCATCTAACACTGCACGGTTAGCGGGCTAGTAAATCCTACAGCGTGAACGACGAGCATGCACTTCATCTCTGGGTATTTTCATGAGGATATACGGTGAGGGTGAAATAAAAATGACATTTGTGTTGGAGATATGAATTTGTCCTTCTCAGCTTCAATGGATGCAGAGAAACCCACTGGAGAAGTAGAGATTCTAACAGAAAGGTTTTGTGGATTTCTCCGTTGTATTTTTTAGTTACTAGAATATTACATAAGTCAAGGAATCATTGTCGACATCCACGTCCACAGATATCTAATCATTCGAGGTCTCCTTCTCTCCTAACGCCCACTCAGGGGCGTTTTGCCACCAGCACACCGTTCAGAGATGGAACTCAGAGCTCTGGCCAGAGCAGCGCCGACCGCTGAGGCTGAACCCACTGCCGTCGTGCTCCCCCGAGTTTGCTCACCGAGCTGAAAATGTCATGCTCTCGGCCTGTAAGCTCAGAGCGAGGACGTCAAGGTCCTGAAAGCGGGGCTCGGAACCTGGCTGGAAAAGCGACGCAAAACCAGACGAAAAAAAAACAGGCTACTGAGTAAAATCCAAGCTGAGAACCAGTGAACAGAAAGGGGTCAAAGGACGGGGCAGTCAACCAGATCCGAGCCGGCTCAGTCATGGTGACGAACACATAGAAGCGTGTGGGGATACTGTGCGAGCTTGACCAATAAGGAATAATGCCTGAATATTCAGAGGCAGAGTACGGAGCAGTTGATCCAGGCATAGTGTGAGGGCTGGACTGAATAGAAGAGGTGGATTCCTGCGACATAACAGAAACAGGCATTTATAATCTCACTGTTACTCAGCCATCTTCCTCACAGGGGCTCACGGAATCACTACTGGGCTCTTTCATTAGCAATTCGTGGACTCAATTTAGTGATGAATTTACTGGCAAGGGTTTTGTGACATTTTGACTGTGAAAACGTGTCATATTTGAAGTCGATCGGTGATTGATGAACAGATGATGATAACAGATTGATTTACAGGAAATGACAAACAGCCTGATGAGCAGAGATGTATAGTTCATTTGCAGAAAGTCAACATCACAGATCAAGATTTTGTTTCAGCCAACCAGTTGGGCATAAAGAGTCATCGCCACAGACTCAAAAGTTTGGTGCAGACAAAATCATGGGCTGGATTAATAACTTTCTGGACCTGAGCTACTCATCTCTGCTGGTGAGTTGCACATATAATAGGGACTTGCCTTGGCTAGTTTGAGGTACGTTTGGATGTTTCGAGAGCAACATTGACGGATGACCGGTTCTAGTCAAATCCTGGCACTAAACCACTAAACAGAGATTGTAAGTTAACATGATACTCATGCCAACATTAGCAGGTCAAGAGTCATCTGAATGGTGACCTCTGACATGAAGAGCTTCTCACATCTGTGATCTGTATAGCCTCTCTATCTGCAGAACGTTACTCAAACTTTACTGCATTCTTTTTGATTTTCTTTCAGCCAGACAGAGACATAACATGACCGTTTACGTTTTTACATTGTTTTTTAAACAAGTCAGTGCCAGCCATATGTGGCACCCGCACTTCTCATTCTCTGACAGAGTGTACAGGCCGACGATCCAGCTTCATTATAATTCACAGGGATTCACTCACCAGGCTAAGTTCCTCTAGAAAAAAACACAACCTTTTACGCCCCTGCCTACAGCTGATTCCAGTCCAGCCTACGCATTCCAACGATGTGTCATAAGTCAACAGGAAGTGTCAGAATTTAAACGATATTTCAGCGCACAGGCAGCTATAAACTTCTGACTCCTACAGACGGAAGATAAATTCCCTCCTCATGACGTTCAAACTACTTGAAAATGATCATCAGTCATGGACAACATCAAAAGCTACAGCAGAGGTGAAGACAAATCCATGGAAAGTGCCTGGTTGTACAGAACATCTCCATGATCCAAACGTCCACAAGAGGATCTCTGTTCACAGCTTTAGCCCTGCTCCACAAATTCACCACATAATGTTATACCCAGTACTGATAACCGAGTACAGTTATAATAACCACACATTCTCATCATGGGTTAAAATGCGATAATAAGTAATAAGAACTGTTGCACGGAATGGCGCTGGAAAGGTTTATCTCACAAGCTGCCGTGTCTTGAATTATAAGAAAAGGTCACAAACCACACATGGCACTGGGTGAGGTGTTTTCGGGAAATTAGTGCGGGCCCTTGCGGATGCTGTAATCCAAACAAAGCTTAACAAGTCAGAAAACCACTTCAAACCTAAATTAACTTCCATGCGATGTTTCACTATTTTCTACGATAGACTGATGGTAAAAATCTGCTCCAGTTCTGAGGAATCTGGGTGGGTGTCCTTGTCTTGCCTGTTCCCTAAAAACAAATTCATGCATAATTCACCTAAAGGTTGATCGGAGAAGCCTCATCCTTCTAAGCTATTGGCTGAACATTGAGAATTACTTAGAGTGAACAAAAATAGACCTCTAATGTACAGTAGATCAATTAATTTTAAGCATGATTTATCACACTGGGAGTCAAACTGAATTCATTTGAGCTGCAACTTTGCTTAGTTGACGTTCATATGACAGAACTTTGAAGCCATCCCGTAAGTAACTCGGTTAGCTTATGAAAATCCCATGTTAGTCACCATATCGCTGAAAAACCTCTTTCTGTTACTTCATATAAATACAAGGGGGATTCATCCTGCATGACTTCAGCTTTCCACAGGCTGCTCTACACGGCTGATGTGTCATTTGTTGCGTCAGTTTAAACATGCTGGTGAATGACAGATACAAATGTGTAAAAATGGATGAATGAGTCGACACTTGTGTGATGTCATCTGTGACTAAGTCCTGCTTAACACAGTGAAGCAGCTCTTCACAGACGGCTCCTGATAATCACAAGTACACAAAACCTTGATGTAAACTTCAGCAGCGTGACTCGGCGTATTCTTCTCGTCACTGATTACAACTCCACTAGTTACGGTTGGCGACTCAGCCTGCATCCTCCGTGGCCTTGACTGGGGGGGGTGGGGGAACTCCATCACCCTCATCACCTACCTACACCTGCTGACTGACCCACTGAGTCTCCGCAAAGGTCTGAAGCCACAGAAGCTTAAGGAACTGCATTTTATCAAACTATTATAAAAGCCGTTTCCTCTTCTAGTCCAAATGCGTACAGTTAGGTGAACTGGCCTCTTTAAATTGTTTGTAGTGTGTATTTGAATGTATGACATTCTGTCCATATATCTGTCCATTAAAATCCATATATAGATGGATTATACAGTCAGTGACTGGTTCACTGCTCATAACGTGGGTCTATAGACAGAATAAAAAAGGGGGTCTGGCAACTCAACCCCTCAGTTGATTTTTCCAGCCGGGGGCTGAAGCAAATTTCGAAGGGGGTGTAGACTTGTAATTTTACTACCTGGATGATCTGGAGCGAAACATTTCATATTTTTCTACATGGCTAGGTGCCTGGTATATCTTCTTGTTAATGAAAATGGCCTGCACATCTGAACGGAATCCATGCATGCAGGTGGGCTAAGCGGGTTCGTCATGCATGTTGTCGGAAGCATTTGAGGTGCCAGTTTCTTACTTCCAGAGTCTCAGAGTCGTCTTAGGAGTTTCACACAGAACAGTGTCTAGGGTTTACCGAAAATGGTGCAATGAGGAAGAAAAAAAAACCGAAAACATCCAGTCAGCGGTAGTTCTGTGGGTGAAAACACCCTGTTAATGAGAGGTCAGAGGAGAATGGTCAGACTTATTAAAGCTAGACCACAAGGGGGGAAATAACAAGCTCAGTACAGCAGTGATGTGCAGAAAGGCTTTCATGAATGCAGTTGTCTGCCCTTGAAGTATTACTGGAAGCGAGTGTGGGATCCTTCCCAAAAAGTACCTAAAAAGCAGCAAGTGAATGGACAGGAGCGTCTGTCCCTTTAATTAGCTGGAGCCAATAATGGAAGGTGAATCACACAACTGGAAGCCAGTTACTGACCAGAAACTCAATAGCTCTTCATGATATGCACAAAATAAAAATCATGTATATATCAGGTGGCATAATGCTTGCTATGCTCAGCTATATGAAAAAAATAATTCTTGATAGCACCTAGATTTTTTTTGTTGTTGTTGTTTTTAGATGTAACCCACCGACTGCAGTATTTTCTATAAAAATGTAGTTACATTCAGTCCTCTAAAATCTATTTTAAGAGACCAAAATGATACCTACGGCACAACGAGACTGATAAAATGATTTCTGAAACAAGCACTGAGATGTGAAAATACCAGTCTGCCCTCCAATGGTGGATCCAAGATCCAAGCAGCTATTAGGTGTCATGTTCCAACAGGGGATGAAGAGCCATCATTTTACTGCTTCTCTTTAATTACTTAATTACTAGTTTACTGAAATGCGATCTAATGTGAATATTCATGGCCTCACACATGATTGCAAAAATGTGAATGCTGCAGTAATTTAGAAAATAAAAAACAGTGTAAAAATTAACAAAATGTGCACCCCACTTCCATTTACCAGATTAAGAGAGAGTAACATAAGTAAGTGTGATATAAAAGGTGGTGCAGTCAGAATGGAGAAACTCTGTGAAGGTAAAAGAGGAAGAGGATGACGAGGATGACCAATCACGTGGTGGACGGATTCAGCCATCACAAGCATAAAAGTCAAATGTCTGAAAACATAGAAAATGGAACATTCCAGAAGAGTTCCAGACTCGAAATAGACTTGACAGCATCCTAATAATTATAACATGGATCTGATGAGCCAGTGTGGTGGTAAATAAAGTAGCATTAGAATTTACAGGTTTAAGTCCTGGGTAGGTCCCTATATACCTGTACAATTCTCACCACGAGTAGTTCCTGGACGTAGGTGAAACTGTAAGCAGCTTTGAATAAAGGTTTCCAAGTATTACCAGAGAATGAGACATTTACAGATATGATTAAAAATACATGCATGAGGGCACAAGTAAAGCTGAATACTTTTACACGTCAAGACGATCTTAAATGCAGTCATTTAGAGTAAACGATGTATTGTAAATCTGGGAGAGCCACCTGCTTTGTGCAGTCCTGGATCCTGGGCTTGCTGGCGTTTAAGGCATTTGTCATAAGCTGTTGACCAAACTCCTGTTCTCTAAATGAGGGATGAATTCTGCAGATGTGCGACGCTGAATAGCTCTGCTAATCCAGCAAGCCGCACACGTCTCCAAGTTCATTAAAAAACCTAGCAACACCCAAGCCTTTAGACAGAGATGTTAGATGTACTGTCACACACAGTCTAGGGAACTCGTTGACAGCCAAAACAAGAGGTTTTGATATAAATAGACTGAGATCTATGTTATTGGAACAAAGTGTATATTTTTTTTTTCTGTAAATACGCAATAAGACTTTTTTTTAAATTCCCTCTAAACATTCTAAATCAAGTAAACCATGCTTATGGAAAGGATTCACAAAAACCAAAAAGAAAATTCACAAGTCTTGCATTAAATGCATTTGTCTATTTATATGGAATTCCATGTAAAGTTGAACTTCTCCCAAGCATTGACAAGCATCTCAAGCCTGTTATTTTATGCAGGGACCTCTGCTTCTCCCTGCACAACAAAGTATTGTTACTGAGTCTTTTTTAGCATGCTGCTAGCAGTTCTGTTAGCGTCGGGGATCTCTGAAGAAGTAAGCCTTCCCATGCACTTGTTGCATGTGGCCAATAAAACATCTTGCATATGTGTTTACATGCGAGTGCTGGTGATATTACCTTGCAGGTATTTCTGCTGACAGCAGGTGGAAGCAGCTGACATATGCAGCGTTAAAGGGCTCTAAGAAGGATGTTATAGTACGATATACAGGAATGTTAGACTAGGGCCAAATCCGGGGATAAAGTGAAAATCGCAGTGTCAAAAATGACAGCTGTACCCTGTGGTAGTTATGAAGGAGCTGTCAAAACAGCAAAGAGGGGAGGAACACTTTTAAAAACAGCACGCTAAAAGCTCTTCGTAAGGATCACCCATAACAGCAGATACTCCCCAGGGTCCTGGCTCCGTCTTTCGCAGAGAAGCGTGTCGTCTGAGACGGTATCATGCCAAGAACAGCCCGAGCTCCTCACTGCTGCTATATAAACTGCTGTCAAAATGTTTTCAGTCTGTTTTGCTCAAAGTTTTCTGCAGAATCTCGGTTAATTTTGATCTCCTCCTCTGGGCAAATTAGCAACAAAACTTAGCAAGGATTTAACACCTCAAAAAAGCCTTTGAATAATAACTAGATTTTGTACACAGTTTCAAACCTCTTAAGACACTGGCAAACTATACCCTGTACATACAAATCATCTGCAACTCACCTATGTCTATACGACACACCTGAGCTTTAGAGATACTATTACACCTAAAACCACAATATCGGGGGAAAGCCGCCACCACGGGGAGGACATGTGAAATGCACACAAACTGGGGGGGGGGGGGGCGCTGTTTCAAAACGCCGCCCCTGGAGACCCATCGATACAGTCCGATAGCTCAAAAATATTATTACAAAACAAAGCCTCTCTTACTCAAACAGCACAAAGTTATTGGTTACACTAGCATGTACAGCACTGTGCAAAAGTCTTAGGCAGTCAAAGAAAATGATGTCTAAATGATCTTCTTGCTGGTGTATGACTATGATATTATGTCTGTAAAAGTGTGCCAACTTAGCCATTTCAAACCTTTCCTAAAGTCACTCCAATATTTGCACTTACCAGCCAATGCACCAATATATTTCATAACTCAACCACCTTGTATGGCTGATCAATACCTGATTGAGTTATTTAACTCATGAGGCTAATTAACTAATTGAGCTGGTGGTGAAATTTAAAGAACGCATGGAATGGCTGAGGTGCCCCTGAGGAGAGGTTTGGGAACTGAAGTGGTGTTCATCTAGCCATCCAACAAGATATCAGTTTACTTCTTGGAGAACGGAAGAGATTCTTGTTAGTTTTTATTGTATTATCGTAAATTTGAATAGAATCTAACGTTAAATTGATATATCTACCTGCTACCAAGAATAATAGCATTAAACATTTTCTTAGACCACCTTCTGTATTTACGAAATCCACAGAAAAACATGAAGTAACAGCCATTGGCAAGCTTACCTAGAAATATAATGCTTTGCTTTCGGGATTCTCTGGCCTGGGAGCTCTCGTGTTTAGGCAGGGCTTCCACCCGTTTGTCATCTGCTTTGCTTGAAATCCTCTTTGTACCTGACAGCACATTGATCATACTTCTGCACATGAAGCCTACACTGACCAGGACACCAATATACACAATGAATGCCACAAAAATACTGCTCCTATACATCGTCCACATGGAGTTGAGGTTTGTGCAAAAAGTCATGTTCCGCGTTGCGCTATTGTTTACTGCGGATCCCCATTGGGACGGTTGTTTGTTCAGATCCAGAATGTTCTCGACCCTTTCCGTTCCCATGGCATACAGTAAGGGAAGGGCCACCAGCACTGAGGTGACCCAGACGAAAATGATGAGCTTCACAGTTCTGGCGCTGGAGAGCGTCTGGTACTTCAGGGGGTGGCAGATGGCCACGTACCTCTCGAAACTGAGAGTGGCTACATTCAGGATGGTCGAGTAGCTGCATGCCTCAAAGAGGAACTTGTAGATCTTGCAGGAGATCTTCCCAGAGGTGGATGATAAGGGAAACCAGGTGGCGCTGTACAGCTCCACAGGCATGCCGATGAGAAGCACGAGGAGGTCTGAGCAGGCCAGGCTCACCATGTGGTCGGTGACATTCTTCTGCAAGTAGCCCTTCCTCAGGAGCACCTGCGTCACCTTGATGGTGATGCCGTTTCCCACGATCCCCAGTACTAAAATGGTGGTATACAGAATGGTCAGGAAGATCTTTATGGGTGTTTCATACTCCAGTTCTTGCCAGTGCTTCAGCTTCAGCTCCATGGCAGCGTTGTATTCTGACGCCATGAGTTACTCCAGACCTATCCCTGCTGTTTGCTTATCTTTTCAGAAGTTTCTCCAGTGAACCCTGTGATTGGTGTTGCGCATGGGCTGCTGGAGGACGTCCCGGCTGTAGAGGTTCCTGAAGTGGCCAGGAGTCAGCCAAGCTTCCTCCTCCTCCTCCTCCTCCTCCTCCTCCCGCCAGCGCAGGCTCAGGGATCGCTCAGCCTCAGTGGGCGAACCGTTCATGTGATTCGCCGTCAACACCGTGTGTTTTAGTACTTGTCACAACAAGCCGGACGAGATTCTCTGAGTGTCTGGGCCATTTCGAACACGCGGCAAGGAGCAGATGTACTTTATGACGGCAGCAAGGGGAGAGGAAGTTAAAAATTAAGCCCAGTGCTCATAAAAAGAAGAGAACTCGTCATTCCTGTTGCTATCAGTGGTATCTGGACTTTTCGTTTTGGAGGAATTTCCCAAGATGAAACATTGATGAGTCTCATAAAAAATATAAACATATACAAAGCAGTGGTTAAACCTGGGACTGAGATGTATCACAGGTCACTTTGATTTCACAGATTTCCTCAACCCTCTGTGAGGTTAATAATGGCAGACATATCAGCTATGTATAACGCCGTTCAACGTTGACCCGAACACGCGTGTCTATAGGATACATAAATAATAACATATTTCATATTACATAAGTAATACAAAACTGCACTGGCAAGCATCCGCAGTTTAGTAATGATAACAGCAAGAAGAATGTGAAGCCACTGTATAATTGTTTATTTACACTACTTATATTACACCCCGTACTGTAAGTAATAATTTAATCATCTTAGGAGTTTGGTTGAATGCCAAACTGTTCATACATGTCAGGGGTTGAAATGCCTTATGTCTTTACCCTGTTCATATCGTCATGCCAACGACATTTTATTCACTGAAAAATAGTTTTTCTATGAGGACAATAAAGTGTCTATCCTATCACACATTTTCCAGAGAGCACGCTGCTTTTAAGCTGACTGGATACTGACATGAGGATCAAGGCTATGCATTTCCAGGGTGACCAGTGAATTCTGAAATAAACCTGCCACTAAAAATGATCTCATAACATTTGGAGGTAGCCAAGTACTCCTAAAACAAACAGGAAAGGTATGTTTAAACAGAAACGCCATGTATCTTTCCAGCAGGCTGAACGGCTGGCCGCGGCCATTTAATTCAATCAGATTTATGTGCTACATCTGTGGTCTTATCAAAAACTGAATGATAATAATAACAAACAGCACGGTGTGCAAGCCGGGATGTTAAGTTCATGTGTTGCACACAGACAGTGAAGGAATTATTATGTTGAGTAAGAGTAAAGATTACGTAGCAAACAAAACAACATGATGTGAGTCTGGAATTAGTCACTTTGGAGACTGGAAAAACATACCCCCAGATTGCCCAAAAAGAGTTTGTACCAGCCACTCCCTGTTACAAGCCTTCTAAAAGCGCTATGGAGGGTCACCCAAACTGCTTCATTAATAATGGGTGGTAGGTCACCAGGTATGTGGGAAACTTTAACATTTTCGCCGCAGCAATATTTTAATGTATATATTGGGGGTTACGGACCTGATCTTTTGAGGTGAACATAGACTAGCATTACATATGCTGTTCCTTTCATGTTCGTTTTGTCCTTGCATTATCATTTATACTTCTGTAGTGTCCCCGAAGCCAGCAAGTCCCCTTGGGGACCCCGGACAGTCCACATTTTGGGGTAGTTGGGAAGGAGCAAAAATGTTGACTGTCTGGCATTTTTGCTGTCTCTCATCCAATCAAGAATGTCGAATGTCGAATACCTGGTATGGGTGTGTTGTGAGCTGGAAGACTGCAAACATGTATACTGTCTGGAGAAACACTGCCCTGTGCCGTTTTCCCTCTCATGTCTTCATTCTGCTCCTCATCCGTCTTTTCTCACTTCTTCGGCCGCTACGCCATAACCCCGCCAGTGCCACAGCCCCATATTTGGTCCGGACTTCCTGAATGACTTACATCCCCATATCCGTCAGCGGCAGGTCTTGCCAAAGGCTTTCGTGCTGTTTAGCGGCTATATCTGATAGCGCGCTGAAAATACTCAGCTGTCCGGCCAGACTGCTTTGGATAATCGCCACCCAAAATACCTTATTCTACAATATCAAAACAGTCAGGAAACTAGCCGTGTAAGTCTGTCCAACATCCCTGTTATATCCAAAACTGAAGTGTTTAAATGGCTTCAGCCTCATATACAAATGACCAGCCAAAGATGACAGTCTGCTGTTACATATAGCATTATGTGCGGTTATATATTATATAGCTGCAGTGCTTTGGTATACAACACAATCAAACTTGGCATCTCTCTCAGGATAGATAATATAGCTTTCAAATACATTGTCCACTGTTTTATCCAACCAACCATCTTATTACTGCCTGTGCTGGTCAGGGTCACGGGGCTGATCTGTCTGGTTATAAAAATGATACGTGACAAAATTGTGGTAAGGTACTGATTTATGGTTAGGAAAAAATATATAATTTAACATGATGGAGAGGAACAGAAAATAAAGAATAATAAGAAAAAAGATTAGTAATTATATCAGCTGGAAGGATTAGGATTCTAGCACCACTGGAAGTGGCAGTAATTTCAGGAAAGAAGATGATTTTATTTGTAATTTACTGAAAGAAAAAAATAGTTCAAATATGAAAGTAAAACAGAAATTCAACAACAAATCCTGTGAATAACAATTGAAAATGTTCACAAGATGAGTCTTATCTCACAATTAAATTCATCCACATTATCACTTAAATATTTACAATTAAAGATGAATGTTCAACAGATGTTTAGCTATAAATTGTAACTTTTTAAAAATGTAACGCTTTGCATTCAACAAATACGCACTTTTATTTTAGCATTATTTAGACACAGACAGAGCCCCTGTTCAGATACGGAAGCTGAAATGGGAGCTGAAGCCGGTGCGGAGGGACCGTGCATCTGCAGCACGTCGAGACAGAGATCCCATTTAGCGCAGGATTCCTTATCACCTGGGTGTGCATTACACCACTGAACAGGGACGTGCGGGGGGGCTGAGCACCTACCCCTTTTACATGAACGATTGATAGTGACTCCCTTCTGAATCCTCACTGCCCCATTCCAGTTGTTACCGAGGGGGACCAAGTCAGGAAATTTGACTAAAAACCCGTTTTAGATCAC
>JAODKF010000040.1:17600021-17620603 GCA_026779585.1 Mormyrus proboscirostris
CCACCCACCCCCCGACAGCAGTCGCTAACCTGCACTTGCGTGTGTTTCTTCCACCCGTCCAGGCGGAGGGCTATGTGATCGGCAGCTGTATAAAGCACATCCCCATCGCGGGCCGTGACATCACCTACTTCACACAGCAGCTCCTGAGAGAGAGGGAGGTGGGGATTCCGCCGGAGCAGTCACTGGAGACCGCAAAGGCCGTCAAGGTACGCCAGCCTCAGCGCAAGGCGGAATCCTATCTGCTTATGGTATCTACACCTGTCTGCAGCCATAATACCTGTTCGGGGTTGGGCTTAGCACTTACAATCATATTCTTCATGTGTGTAATCTTTTGCTGGTGTAGCATTGATGCACCACAAGGGGGTGCTATTGCTCCAGTTCCCCTGGTACAGTAATTGGGACCTAGTTCAGTTCAGGGTTACATGCTGTGGGTCAGATGTCAAACAGGTGATCTGAATTCTGTTTTCTGCCTGAACGACACTGGTGTTAATCAGTGCCGCGGCCAAATTCCCCAGTCAGGCTGGCTAATCGCTCCCCGAGTCAGAGTTGACTTGTGGTGGGATCACGAGTCATGAGTGTATCAGTGGGGTGGAATCTGTACCATAATAAGTCGTTCGGCACCGTGTGACCAGGAGGGCGGCTCTACGTGAAGACGGTTATGAATTAATATATATTAGTACTGTGCAAAAGTCTTAGGCAGCCAAAGAAAATTATCTTTATGTTGGTATAAAACTATGTTGTTATGCCTGTCAGAGACAAAACTTCTGCAAAAATCACCCTATTATTTCCAGGAAGCATGTAGTGTACCCGTGTATTTTTATACTCGACCACTAACACACCACACTAATCAATGTGTCATTGACCTTTTTTATCTAAGTTATGTGAGCTGGTGGTTAAATTTAACAAATACATGGAACGGCTGAGGTGCCCCTGAGGAGAGGTTTGGGACCTGAAGTGGTGTTCATCTAGCTATCCAGCAAGATGTCAGTATTCTTTTGGCAGAGCGGAAGAGATTCTTGTTAGTTTTTGTTGTGTTACTCTTAATTTGCATATGTTTTATATTATTAAATGATATAACATATTTAATAATATAAGCGAATATGCGCTTACTGCCCAGTTAAAAAGCTTTACATTTCCTCTGACTTGTTCAGACTTTTGCGCAGTGCTGTGTGTGTATATTTCCTCTCTCCTTTTCCTGCCATCCGCATTCATCCAGCGAGATGTTTCAGATGCATCCGACTTCACGCCCATTTTATGCTTAACCCCCAAAGTCGACCCAGTCGCGTCTTCTGGAGCAAGATCTTTCGTGCTGCTCGCGGGGGACTAACGGCCGAGCTGTCCTCAACTTTCAGAGACACGCTATTCACGATAAATCAACCGCTTTTGTCTAATTTAACATGGTGTATTTTTATAATCGGGCCATTAATGTGTTTTTTATTAAGGGGGCAGCAAATTACGCTTGTAAAATCTCAGATGACGATTGTAGACATAGCACTTAGTACCCAAAGGTCAGCTCTGGCTCTCGTAATATACTATTCACAAGGAAAGCGGTTTTCTAATCGTAAATGATTTGACGTTAAAAACCCATTAAAAGCGGCACATTCAGGGTTTGTAAATGTAACCGGCGCTGCAGGAGATGCTGCTGACCAGGCCTTGATATTGCTAGAGAATGGAGAGCTGGTCATCCCACCTGGGCGGGGGGAGTCCAGGCTGGGGGCGGCCATGGCTTTGGCCAGTGCAGATCAACGGAAAGGCTCCGGAGTGAGGAACGTGCTCGGCTTTGCCGAGGCGAGGGCTGCCCTGAGCTCGCGGGACTGCCTTGTGTTACGGTGGACGGCGTGCAGCGAGAACGAGAGGTCATGACTCACTCCGCATGAGCCGCGGGCGAGATATCTGAAGAGGTGCATCGGGGTGTCGAGGAACAGCTCTGCTGACGGGGAAGCGGGTATCTGGAAGCGCGTCTTCAGACAAGGCTCATTCTCAGGCTTTTTGAATCCGTAACTCTGAAGCCTTTGGTGGTGTTAGGCTTCGTTGTGCGAAACGTTCAGCTGCCTGTCTTATAGGATGCTTCCCTTGGTTATTCTGCTTCGCAAGGCTGGTAGGAGGTGGTGTATTAAGGCTGAATTACCATGGTTACATGCTGGATTGGCCCTGTTCTGCCTTGGTGCCTCAGAGAAAAAGCTGTTAGGCCAGAATGTATGGCCTTTGATGGGGCTGTGTTCTAACAGGGAAGCCCCGGGCTTGGTTGAAATTTAGGTTTGACACGGTCAGGGGGTTTATACGATCGAATCCTGCCAACGGCACGGTTTAGGGGTTTTATGAGTTCTAATCCCACTGAGTATGCAGCTGTTGTAATTCGCGTCATCAGTTTAAATAAATCTCATATGGGACTGGGTGTTGGGATTGACACAAATTTAGAAATCCTTGTGGTGTGATTTTCAATTAATGGCAACGACCCTTTTGTAAAGGGAAAGTCATAAAGCATCTGGGGAGAAAAAGTACAATTTGTTTTTTTTTTCCCCCCCTTGTATTTCTTCGACTGACCAGCAGAGGTCAGTGTCGCAGTGTCAGTTACTGTTGAGTTCTAGGTTGTGCATTCTGTGTAGCAGCCATGCGTATGACAGGCAAATTATTTTGCATAGCAACAAAGTTGAACAGAAATGCATAACAAACAATTTAATTTTGAGTATCTTAGACTAATTTGTCATGGCGAACTCTCTAGTGACTTTAAGATGCCATTTATATTTCATGTTGCGCTTGTGTCGGCGCCATGGCATATACACATAGTGGAGCGTAGCACAAGGAATCGTAAGCTATTGCTGATGGCGATTCTCTTGGTTTTGCTTTTAATCCCAGGAGCGCTTCAGCTACGTCTGCCCAGATTTAGTGAAAGAATTTAACAAGTATGACACGGACGGGTCCAAGTGGATCAAGCAGTACACAGGGATCAACGCCATCAGCAAGAAGGAGTTCACCATCGACGTGGGTTATGAGCGTTTCCTGGGTCCGGAGATCTTCTTCCATCCAGAGGTATCCAGCTGCGCCGGATGGGCTTCGGACAGTCATGCTTACATGGGAAGATGTCTGTGTCGTTTTCGGCGATACGGGCGCAGTCCTTGGAAGTTTAGATCCTGATGCTGGGCCCAGCATGTCTATAGATGATAAAAGGGAAACACCGATGGGTGAATCCTTGGATTTCATCCAGTCCCTCCATGAATTTCTTGCAGTTTGCCAACCCTGACTTCACTCAGCCCATATCGGAGGTCGTGGATGAGGTGATCCAGAACTGCCCCATCGACGTCAGGCGCCCACTGTACAAGGTAAATCGCAGCGCATCCAGAGATAGCTGGCGGGAACACGGGTGCCGATTCGGAAGGTCGTCTTGCGAAGTGGCGTGCCCATGGTTCAGCTCGCTGTCGCCGTGTCTCGCAGAACGTCGTCCTCTCTGGAGGCTCCACCATGTTCAGGGACTTCGGCCGCCGTCTGCAGAGGGACCTGAAGAGGACGGTGGACGCCCGGCTGAAGATGAGCGAGGAGCTCAGTGGCGGGAAGCTGAAGGTAGGATGCTGTCCAGCCCGATGGCAGCAGTAGACGCTCTGAAGCCGACTTCCAGTTGGAGCTCTGCTGTATCTCACTCCTGTGCTTTTGTTTGCAGCCCAAGCCTATTGATGTCCAGGTCATCACTCACCACATGCAGAGATACGCCGTGTGGTTTGGAGGTTCCATGTTGGCTTCTACTGTAAGTTTGAGCCTGAGTTTGAGGCCCCACAGTGTGATTTTGACAGTATCAATAACTAAGGCTTTTGGTTTTGTGAACGTCTTCTGATGACGTCCATGTTTTTAATTAAGCTTATAGTTCGATTCTACTTTAATGCGGGGCTATTCAACTCTGAAATCCAGGCTGTTTTCAGTTCTCCTATGTAGTTTTAATAATTACTGATTCTGATTGGCTAGAGGCTTCTTTCCTTCCTAAGTAAAGGAAACCTGGAAAATCAGCAGTACTTGGCCCTTGAGGGTTGTGAGTTGCAAAGCCCTGCTTTAATGACTTAATTGAAGAAATTTGTAGGACGATAAGTACGACATCAAGGTGGTGGCTCCTTCTTTCCTGGCCAGCCGGAGTTTTACCAGGTGTGCCACACCAAGAAGGACTACGAGGAGATGGGGCCCAGCATCTGCCGTCACAACCCCGTGTTCGGAGTGATGTCCTAAGCGGCTCGCGGGGCTCGCCTGGGAGACGGCCGGCGGAAGGTCTGCTCATGCTTCAAGTTCTCTGTTGCTAGGGAGGAGCCCCAAAATACGCATCGAGCACCGTAAGGTTCCTAAATCAGAACAGAACCAAATGCGAATCAGGCTGGGAAATTGTAGCAGAAGTTCTCTCTGGTGCGGAAAATGGCTTCTAAGCCAAAACTAGATGTTTATTCTTCACTTCCCCAGAGATACATTTGAATGGGGGGAAAAAAGTAATGATAATGGTCAATTTCTAAAATGCAGTGTTTGGTAAATGGAAAAAATGTGCTGTTCTTTTTTTCTTTTTTATAATTTTATACATCCAGATCCCCTTCCAGGGTTCAAATATATTTACGCATCTGCTCCCCCCCCCCCCCTCCCCCAAGTGCACTGTTCAGTCTACAGGATGAGAATTTTATATTTCATACGACGTTTTTATACATAAACCTGGGGACGTCTGGAGACCTAAAATGTGACCAACAGTAATATGGTTGTAATTTCTGAATAGATGTGCTTTTTCTTCCGATATTTGAATTCCACCCCCCCATTAAGACCACTTGTTAAGGGCTCCAGTACGTGTTCTGCATCGTTAACATACTTACGAGGCCAACTGCTTTGACTTGGCCTCTTTTTTTTTTTTTTATTTTATTTTTTTTCAAATCTGCCAGTAGTCCTCTCTCTTTATCCTGCCTCTGTTTGTTTTGCTGCAGACTTGATACTAAGCAAAAAAATACCGATGATAATGATGAAATTTAAACATTTAAGAAGCAAATGTTTAAAGGACCAGAGTTCTGTAATCAATCCCGCAGAACGTTCTAACAAAGGCATTCGGATATTTCGTTCCTCGATGCTTCATCTTCCTCTTCAGATTGGCATTAAATACCTGTCGCGTGGAGAACCCTCTTGTCATTCCGATTGGACCGTGCATCAGTAATTAAATCCTCGCCGGGCCAGAAATGCTTTTTGTCCCTCTTGTATGAATAACAACAACTCCGGCCATTTAAATGCAGAGTGAGGAACATCTTGAAAACTGTATGCTGCCATTCCGAGAAGAGATTAAATTTGTTGAACTTTGCTCCCCAGCCTGTGTGTCTGCTTTCATCCATGACTTTAAACTACACATTAAACCTGCCCCTGGACACCGTCTAATACCTTTTGTCATTTCAAGCATGCGTGTGTCAGCGCAGTGACAAGCTTTTATGCAGACAGACAAAATTCCAAACTCATCCTAATGTTTCTAAACCTTGTAATCAATTAGTGATACTTTATTCATCTCCTTGGAGGATCGTCTTCGCTTATGCCTGCTCTCCAGGAGACGTAGAGACACAGAGAGGTGAAAGCCAGCTTGGGGTCACGGCACTGGACCAGCCGTGTCCCTGGAGCTTAGTCTCAAGGGCCTCGGACTGATATCCCGCTGAACTGAACAGCCCTAATTAGACCGGGATGATTTAAAAGCAGACATTAACCACAATATGTGATACTAGCATTTATGAATAATTCTGTTCACAAGACAATAGCTTTGTACTCGTGTGGGTAATGGGCATAATTGCATATTATGTATGGAACTGTAAACTGTCAGAAAGCACATCTGAGATGAGCATACTGAAAATGTATTAATATTTTAATAATGTGATTCCACCTGGTGTGGTTCCTTGAAGATTCGTTTGCAAAAAATTAATCAGTCAGAGCTGCAAATGGTCTTATAGGCTGCATATGTACACCAATTGAACGTGCCACGTGCAGAATACCTCTGCAAATTATCGATCTCGATGCATTCACGTTGTGTCTATACGTCGGTTTGTCCTAAATCAAAGCAAAATTAAACACAAATAAAAAACGAGGCTCAACATGTGAAGGATCTGAAACAGTATGATGACTAATTTAATCTAGTCAGGAGGATTTGACAAGGAAATTAATCTTCCCTCTTGTTTCCAGACAGGAACTGCAACGTGATCCTTTCTGCATCTTGCAGGGAGTTTTAATGGCCACAGTGAATGTTTTTGAATGACCCTTCGGTTTCTCTGCCTGTTAGCTGATCAGACTGGCTTAAAGCTGCCTGTCTGACAAGCCCATAAGCAGTATAAAGGGCTAATTTATAACTTTACTTTTCATTGCCTTAGAAAGTACCATGGCAATGAGTTCTGCTGAAAATCACCCATTATTGTGTGAAGGATGAGGTGTGATCTTGACTGGAATCCCAAAATCGTGGATGACTCTTCCACACCAAAGTGTGCATAGTAGTGCTTCAGTGTGAAGTTATTTTGCATTGCTGGTGCAAGCCTTCACTGTTTGGGCGGGATCAGGACGTGGTATATGACTGTGGTCGCTCCCTCTCGTAAATCTACTGTGGCATCGGCTTTTTGGAAGCTTCATCGCGTTGCTCCTTCATGAATTGAGAATGCATTTTAGCACTCATACACCTCGAGTCAAACCTGCTCTGCTCCACGTTGTACATTGATTTGGACTGTTGCCCTATATTTGAGTAACCCCTTTTTATCCCAGCATTGAATATTGAATAGATATGTCTTTGTGTTACGATTTGATGTTCCCTGCTAAATAATACCGAACAAGAGTTTGCAGAAACCACACTTCTGAAGGCTCTTCTCATGCGTGTCCTGAAGGAAGCCTCAGATATTCCCTCTTACAACCTCAGGCGCATGCAGACAAGCTTCTGCTGTGCTCTTCGGTCACAGACAGGATGACATTTCTCTTCAGGAGACGGGGTTGCCTGCAGGAGCGCCAGCAAGCACTGTCATCTGTTGCCCCTTTTATTTACGTTGAATAATTAATCACTTTTCACGTGACAAACATAATTATCCATGCGCCATAAACGGAATTTGCCAACATAGGGAGGGGTTCTGGCGATGGGAAGGTTTTGGAGACTGACTGTGCCCTGTCACACAGAGCTGATGAGCTTTGTTTGGGGCCAGATGAAACCCAGTGTGCCAGCATAGAAACAGCGCGCTTTCCTGGGATGAAAGTCAGGGTTCTGGGGCTGTAAACCCATTAGGGGCGGGGGGCAGTGATACCCCAACATGAAGCTTGGACACCTCCATATTGTTATTGTTGCATGACAATAAGAGTCAGGTTTTTTGTCATTAGTATGTACCCAATTACTACCCCAGGAAAATTGCTTGTAAAAGATCTGGCTACGTCCCTGAGTAACATTAGCACTGCCTTCCACCAAGTGGAGCATTTATTGCAGAACAGTTGAGCCTCCTGTACAGGATTTTTCTGAAATGTCCTCTAAGCACAGTTATTGATTAATTGGACGAGAGATGGATGAGAGCGATATGTCTGACATAAGCCACTGGGGCTCTTTTTGGAGACCAGTCACTGATCATTGAGGTGATCAACCAAGAAATTACTAAATTTGTTTAATTTTCCCGTTATCGACTTTGCCTTTTCCTGTTCTTATTAGCTATCTTATCTAATTAACTGTCGTGACATTTATTAGCTGAATCAATTATATCAGCTTTGTTGATGTTTTTTTGTATTTATTCATGCTAAAATATTAAAATACAACTAAATTTTATGTTTATCTGTGAAAAATACAGCATCATGTTTAAAACTGGTTCAGCTGATGGTATATGCTTATTGTGGCACCAAAGACACGCTGGCCTTTTTACGGAAAATAAAATCGACCATCCGCATCATCACAAACACTCCAATGAAATGGTGAAGTTCGACTGAGAGAAGGCAGAGTGAGGCTTTCCTCAGATAAATATCTGTGATCCACGGTGATCTAGGGAGTCACGCACACGCCGCCCACAATTACAGGTGGAGCTGTGCAATGTGGGCGCTTGTCACGATCTTCAATCAAACGAGCAATGCTCTAAGAGCACAAGCGAAGTCCTCCACAACACCGCTGCTTGCGGCTGGAGCATCTCTTACTTCTGTTTGAGAAGATCCATTGCTAATTCAGATCCTTGAACAATTTCAATCGTTACAACTTCAGAAGCTCGGTACATTGGAAATTACATTTCAGCGACCTTGGTAACCTCTAATGCTGAATGCTTAAGTACTTGAATACTTGATTTATTCTCAGATGTATTAGTTTAAAAAATGAGCAGCAGACATTACGAGTGAAAAGCAGCTTTCTTGACTGAATCCCACTCTAAATAGAAGCATAATCTACATGCTTTACCAATGATTTCTTCCCAAAGCCAATTACATTTCAAGGTCTGTGGATGAGCTGCACTGCATTCTACAGCTCATGGACAGACCTCCCAGCTGCCATTTCCGCTACCGAAACTGGCTGCGTTCTTGGTAACTACCGAGTGGCGTCATTTTAGGAAAGGCGAATGGAGCGTGAGCTGTGTCCTGAGGTGCCTGTCAAGGCACTGAGTCTCATTTATGCGGAGGCGGAGGTCTGACGCTCCGCTTTCCAGGGTTCGTTCCACGCCGGGATCCATCCGAAGCTTTAGAGTCAGCCCTCAGCGTTTAGATCAAATGCCACACATCTCATCAGTAGGCAAGGCAAAGTACGTCAGAGCAAACAGGGACTCGATGGGGCCGCGGGCTACAGAGACTGTAAATGCTGTGAGATATTGGTTTGCAGCAGTGTAAATTTACACAAGTATATGGAGACTCAATAAATCCCTCAGTGCTTCATGAGCCCTTTCAGATTCCGACAGCGGTAGCGAGAGATCCGCAGTTTTGGGACAGATGAAGGTCTTCATAGGCCAACGCTCATAGAAGTATATCAGTGCTCGTCAGTAGAGGCAACGGGAGACCTTTGTAGCGTCTTCAACATTCATTCGTATCTCCATTAGCCACAATAGGCACCTTCAGCTTGCGGACGTTCCTATGGTGGCTGTAGTAGTGGCTGTGCAGCCCTGCAGCACATTGTGTGAAGAATGATGGAAGCTTCAGGCTTTACTGACCTCTGTATACATGAGCCTTCATCTCTCATGGAGAGCAAGCGAGGATACCCACTTTCCCAACCATCATGAATAAAGTGCCTCTTCTGTGTACAGTAGAATCCGCTTATAGTGATCACGTCTGTCTGGGTGAAATTGATCACTGTAAGCAGATGATCATTATAACCAATTTTTTCATTTTTCTTCCATTTTCAGGCAGATTACCACCTAATTCACATTTGTGTACTTATTACACAAATATAAGGAAATAAAATGGACAGTGTCGCTATTTACCTGATTTTATCGATGATTTCAAAATATAGTACAGCTGATTCAAATGCTTTTCAAATTAAAATTAAGTACTGTACAAATTAAATTATTGAACTGTATAATTGAAATACATTATAATACAGTACAGTACTGCACATAATATTCAAATTCAATTTTATACATACAGCGCATTTTCTCAATCTTACATTGTAACAAAGCACAGTTTCACTACTGCATCTCATTAGCTTGTTTTTGATGATTTTTCATAAGCTTTAATGAGTCTATAATTGTCTTTCAGAGAAAATGACTTTTTCTCTCTTTGCTTTCTATGCACACAGAATTAGCCTCAGGTAGCTAGCCAGGAGCAGACGGGTTCCTGCAAGGCAAAGTAGGACAATCAAAGAAAAGTAAAAGAAAAAAAAAAGCAGTTTTAATTATTTCTGTATGTTCTCAGGTTTAAAAATACCCAAAATGAACATCGTAAGTGGACTAATTGATTACCATAAGCAAATTATTTAAACAATATTTGTACAAGATGCCACGTTGCAGGTAAAGACGGAAGCAGAAGCAGGTATGAGGAAAATCAAGAGAAGCTTTATCAAATGAAACAACAAACAGGGGAGGGAGGATTATGGACAATCGACACACTAGGGTGCACATACAGGCAGCAACATCAATGACTGGCCTGGGGAGTTCAAGACAGGGAGGAACTATATACATCACTGATGAGGATGCAGACGAGAGGCACCTGGGGTGATCCACACGAGGGCTGTAGCAAGAGGAAACATTAAACAAGCAACTGCAGTGGCTCGTCACGAACAAGGCACACAAGGGAGGGAACGAGGGGCGAACGGATGAGGGGTGTGACACAAGAATGAGTATGTCCAAAGCTTTTTGATTCAATGTAAGGCGTTGATCACTATAATCACAAGCAGTATATGCAGTTTCTGCTATTTTCTTTGTTCTCTGCTCGAAATAAAAAGTGTACGGATAAAATACACTTTGCAGAATATGAATAAAGGAAAGGCATCCAGCTGAGCAGACCACAAAATCATCTGGTTTCAAGGTTATGGAAACTTCCCTGGGGCTATCTGGAAACTCCCTTCAAAATAGGTATGTAACTTCATTGCTGTTTGAGAATGGTGCCTATTTAGCTCGTGCTGCTGTATTCACTCTCTGGCAGGGCCTCTTCACCTTAAAGCTATGTGCATGTCTGCTTGGCTATAGAAACAGGAGTTCGAGGGCAGCTTCCTGCATAGTCTTCTGGCTGCTTTCCTGAGTTGCCATTCAGAGTTTTATTGTTATTGTTTCTGAGTCTCCAGGCTTCAGCTGCCCTCATGTCTTTTTTAATTACTACCTGTTCATCTGCTGGCCTTGTGCGACGACATGGTTCCTCTTTCTCTCCGTCTGCTTCGCTCTTTTGTGATCTGCGTCTTCCTGACCCTCGCTGCTGCTGAGCTGCAAGCACGTCTCTCGTTCGCCTACGGCGGCTGACTTTTACCTGGAGATGCATATGGCAGACTGATGGTAAGCAAGGCCCAAAAGCAGGAGCAAAACACAAAGTTATCCCAACCGTGCAGTTAACACTCTACCTGTAGTGTTCCCTGCCTCGTGCCCATTGGCTCCAGACCCCCTGTGACCCTGAATAGGACAAGCGGTTACAGAAGATGGATGGATGGATGGATAATTTGGTTACACTGCCAAACAGTATAATTCTTTGTTCTTCTGAATATGACAAACAAGGTTTCACACCGTTTGTCATGTTTCACTAACACTCCTTTTTTCACCTTGGTTTGTGGCATCGATCTCAAAAAAATGGGGTGAGTTTTATGAACCAAAAAACTAAATCTACAACCCTTTTGGAAAACGGCTCTAAAATCAGAAATTTGACAACCATTAAACATGTTTAAAAAGACCCTCATTTTAAGGTATTGGCCTTCAAAAAAATAAATATTGCAAATGACAATATTTTTGACATTTTTTCAAAAACATAATGACCCAAATGACAATGATTTCCCGGCTTTTCCCTTCTGTCAGCTTCTTCACTGGATACATCCAGCTGAATACATTGAATCTAGCTGTGAATTCTGGGATTCTGTGAATGGCTGAAGTTCTCACGCTCTTTACAACTAGGAACTAAGGCCTTAATTTAACAGTTAAAGTATCTCAACATAAACGGTATGTGTCGTCCAATATCTCATTTTGAAAAAATATCGAAATACAGTACCGTAAAAATTTATTTCAGGCTACTGCCCACACCCCGCTTCAGCAATGTCGTATTTTTTGTGCGCTTTTCAATTAAATTGCCTCTCTTGGTCCTTGCTGAGGTCCTCTAGTGGAATGTGCCCCCCCGGTTAAGAACCACTGCTCTAGAGGACTTAATCTGTGTAAAAATCCTCATTTTTCTCTTTTAATTATTCCTTGTCCTTCAGTATTACTGTTTTTCTTTTGTTCCGATTAAAAGTGTACATTTATTCTTTGCATTATAAATCATGACGGACTGCCAGATTCGTAATTAACTGAGGGTGAGATGAAGCCAACTGGTGCAAACTAGTCCGTACAGCAAGGGTGAAATATTCAGCTCTCTAGGTCACCTAGCTGCATCTAGCAGACAAACAAGCAAACTCATCTGCAATGGCATGTGCACTAATTGCAAGTCGAAGATGGTCACATATTATACAAACAAAATGAGAGAACTCATTTAGATGTTTGTCTCTGGGTAATACTGAGCTATTTGCAAAAATATCATTATTCTTTGTTGATTATCTATAAAGAAATACAATGTAATATGTATTAAATGTGCTTTTGGCAGGGAACTGATTGTTCAGTCTCCGTCCTCTTTATGGGTCCACAACCCAGATGGCCAATGATTGGTCTTCCCTGTTTAGCTACTGGGCTCCTACTGGTAGGGGCTTTGATGGGCTACAGCTGGAGCTGTAGGACCTGGGTTGAGGCTATGAGGAGCTTCAGTAGACCTCGTAGCACCTTCAGATGAGCTCTTGCTTCATTTTTAACCACTAACATCTGAAGTATCATTTGATTGCATAATTCAGCTGTTTTCATATTAAGCGTATTAATATGAGCGGTAAGTGCATTTCTGTTGGCATGCTTTCCAGTAGGCCGTCATTCCGAATATCGGCTGCAGGTGTGATTCGAAAAGCACAGTTCAGGCAAGTGACTGCAATTAGGCTGAGGTTGGCAAAAAGATTATAGTGTGTTTTCAGGGAGATATCAGCGATGTACATGGAAATGGGCACTGAAGTCATAAGAATAAATGTTAAAAAATTCCAGACGGGCATTGTGGCCGGACAGCTGACCTTGTGATACATGCCAGTCTTGCGAAATGACTGGAAATAGGAGGTGAGAGGGTTTTTTTGTTGAGGAGTCTGCCATCTTGGATAATATATTAATTCCAGGGTCGTAAAAAACACATCACTTTGCCAAGGGAGCCCAAGAAACAGAGATACAAGAATGTTTAATAACCTCTGTGACTCCACTAAATCGCACATTAGCCATTTACATGATATGAACGTGCTATGATATGGTTAAAACCGCACAAATAAATAAAACTCCGCCAGTTTGCAATAACTGAGTGCCTGCTTTTAAAGTTGTCTGTTAGCCTCTGGAGGAAAAGAGCATAATTTAGCCACAGGCTCTGGTCATACATTTTCTTCCTTCTCAAAAACACCTAATTAAAAAAAAAAAAAAAAAAAAAGACACATCAACTAGCCTTTTTTATTGCAAGAAAACCTCAGTAAAAGTCTCCACATTGCTGCATTGCCAGCTTTTACACATGTGGGGAGAATTGGACTGCACAGGTTCAAATCCTGTTCGCGACGTGCTGATGCGTTTATTAACTGCAAGCCTTTCTACTCTCCCTGGGAATTTTCATTTATTGTACTGATTGGAGTGTACATACATCCTGTCTCAATTGCACATTATGCACAACAACAGCTAGCAGTTGACCTCAAACACTCAGATTCCCCAGTGGTCGTCGTGGGAGACTTCAACCACACTAATTTGACTCCGGAACCGCCAAAATATAAACAACTGATCAACGGTCAAAACTCTGGACCACTGTTATAGCACTATTAAAAATGCTTACCAGACAAATATACGTGCCCCACTGGGCAACTCTGACCACTCGCTCATCCACCTCATCCCCTCATACATAAGAAAACTCAAAACTACAAAACCCGAAAGCATTCCGGTGAAAACATGGACCGTTTTAGCCGCAGATGCTCTGAAGGACTGCTTAGACACCACTGCAGGTCTGACATGACTGGGACATATTTAAATCCACGAACAACAACCTGGATGATCCTACATCAGCTTTGGTGAAGAGACTTGTATTCCAAGAAAGGCCAAACATAAATACAATAACAACAAACAATGGCTTACAGCTGAGTTGGGAAGACTGTGCTTCGCCAAAGAAGAAGCCCATAAGAGTGGCGACATATTGGAATGCAAAAAGGCCAGGCATGCTCTCAATAAGGCAGTCAAAGCTGAATAAAACTAGCTGACTATCACCGACCTCAAACCAAAACCACCATTCACTGAGGCAGACTCTTCACTGCCAAACCAGCTAAACAACTTCTATGCAAGATTTGAGGAACAAAGGACTGACACCCCCTCCCCCAAATCTGACCACATTCATCTTGTTCGCCCCCCCCCCTCCCCCACTGCCAGCTCTCTCTTCAAAGGTCCCGACGAGCCCCCACTCATCACAATCACTGATCAACAAGTGACGCATACTCCTGGAAAAAAAAGATCAGCAAAGCAGCTGGCCCTGACCACATCTCACCCGCCACACTCAAGCGCTGTGCTGATCCACTGGCCCCCATTTTTGCTGACCTGTTTAATTGGAGCCTGAGTCAGTGCACAATAACTGCCTGCTTCTTCGGTCATCATTCCAGTTCCAAAAAAAAATCTCCTGCCCGGATGACTACAGACCGGTAGCTCTAACCTCTGTAGTTATGAAGTATTTTGAGAAAATCATCCAGCAATTTCTCAAATCCACTACTGAGACTTCTACAGTTTGCTTACAGATCAAACAGATCTGTTGATGACGTCATCAACATGGATGGCCCTGCACTACCCTCTGCAACACCTGGACGTCCCTCAGACTTCTGCTCGGATTCTATTTGTGGACTTCAGCTCTGCTTTCAATACGCAATCAACCCAGATCTATTATTTGAGAAAGTGATGTTCCGCCATCTATCTGCTACTAGATCCATGACTTCTTAACTGGGAGGAAACAAGTTGTGAAGACATATAACCACATTTCAGATCCCAGATGTATTTATTTATTTATTTATATTGTCCACATGCTTGAATCGGCATTGCACATCTCCTGTAAAAAAAATCCTTGTATGTTTACTTTTAGATGTTTATTTGCGTGTGTGTTTTGTTTATGCCATGATACCACCAAAAGAAATTCCTTGTACTTCTCTGTACTTGGTGAAGAAAAAGATTCTGATTCTGATTCTGATTCTGGCAGGGCTGGACAGGACAAGACAAGCATAGCATAGCATAGCATAGCATAGCATAGCATAGCATAGAACATTTATGATCCCCCAAGGGGGAAATTCCCTACCCACCTCTCTTAAACAAACGATTTGTCTGCGGGTAACAGGATTGCACTTTCATTCCTATTTCTTCAGTAATGAAGTTACATATCATTGACAGGAATGTCCAATATAAATTTCATAGTGAAACATACCTGAACAGCTTTGATAATGTTGATCACGAATCCTGTTTTAACAGAACAAAACTGACGAGGTCAGTCTACTATCCTGACAATGCCATTTATTAAAACACCCACTTCCCCAAATGCCAAAACGTCTGCTTTTATGCCTGTTTTTGGTTCACTTGACAGTTTTTGTTAGAATAGGAAAGGCAAATATAAGTGTTCCAGACTCACTTACTATACGCAAGGCTTTTGCCTGATTAATGATTAGGCATTAAATCATAGGTCTCATTTCTCTCTATTTCACTACTGCTTATGTAAGAGCTCTTATGCCCAAACCGCTGCCTGTGAGACTGTCTGCAGATGTTTGCTGTTGTGCAGTAACCATTTGTTCCCTCATATCTCACGTTTTATCTGTTAGAATTTGTCAGTTTCTGCTGCTATGGTAGAAGCCAGGCGGTGGGATTTTCGAGCCCGCGTCGTTGGCAATTTTCGCAGTTCCAATTAGCCTCTGACCATCATCACCTAGAACTCCAGCAGATTTGGGGGGGAGGGGGGGGTTCTGCACAGAGGACTCTGAAGTGGAACAGGCAGGACTGTTAGTTTTCACATAAACATCATGATATTCATATTTTAGCAAACACATGACCCTCCACCAAAAAAGGTGATAACTGGCACTCAAAGATGAATTCTTTTTAGCTAGAGTTTCCCTCTTAGCTGAAATAATAAATCAGAATGACCTCTGCATGGATATAAGCCAGGCACCCAACAAAAGGGGTCTGTGTTACAATTCAGCTTTGAGTGTAATATTAACACAGGTCATCTTGCACCGGACTGTCTGCACAGCCAGCGTAGGTCAGTGGGTTTGTTAGTAAAATACACCATGCAACATCTACATACATATATTCGTCTTTTTTTTTTTTGTAAATTTTTTTTTCTACTTACCTTTATGCAAGCTTGAAATCTGACAGCCTGGATACGTAGGAGAACATACACAATGGACACAATGAGGTACAATGAAGTTCAGTCTTGATGATCCTAAAGTAAGTTTGGCAAAACAAGCTTTGCCAGCTAAGGGTCACTGTCAACTATGCACTCAGGCTGCTGCAGCTGTTGTGTTTCAATTGTCTTATTAGCATAAGGTCCTTTAGCATGCTCACTCCACCCCAACTGCCGTAACCTTCCTAACTCGTCCTGTTGTCTAGACAAAACCTTCCATTAAGCACTGCCAATTATCTTTCACTTCAGACCATGTTTATCCCCTTTCTACATCAATTTGCAGTCTGTAGTGTGGTGTCCTGGATTGGATGCAATTTGCTTTCACGCTAATTCTGTTGCTTCTGCTGTACGTTGGATCTGGGCTCCCTTTATGGTGGGGGTGACATTGTTTGTTTGTCCCACCCTGGAGCATCTTGCTATTTTTGCTTAGCAACCGCAGGAAGCATGCGGCTCTAAGACACGGGAAAACCATCAGTGAAATTGATGTCACTCCATGTGGGGTGTTAGGACACTGCATTGTACAGGCATCTGTGCCTTTACCAGTCTCAGATTTGACTCATTTCCCACGAAGGAATGGCTGGTTTGTGAGCTGGGCACTAAACCAAACATTTGGTTAAATGCTAGCAAAAAGGCATGCATAAATTTAATTTGGTGAGCCAAGAAGCTCAAAACGTGCTCAAGTGTGAATGTAGGATTTTCCCCAGCAGAGGCGGCAAACAGCTAAATGTGATATGAGGCGTTGGAGGTAGGAACACAGCAAGGAGGACAGAAGGCAGAAGGAGCCAGAGGGAGACCAGCTCGGCCGACGTCTCTCCACTTGGTCTTTGGGGACTCCCAGGAACTCTACGTTTTTGCTCTCTCCCAGCTCTCTACCAAGGAACCAAGATTTTTACATAACCCATGGTGTTGAGTGCAGGTTAAAAGGGGCTTGTTACTTGGCTCCCCTCCACAGAAAGTCCATGGCCTCTCTCTGTCTTATAGTAACATTTTCAGGTTTTAAGAAATACCATGAAAGACTCTGGGGTATTTGTCAGGCAAACCACGAAATAGGGGTGTGGCAGCTCTCTTTCTATGATCTATTTCCTTCGACCTCTTCATCCGCCATGCTAATTTACAGTCACTGCTCTGGTGATATTGCATGATGAACTCCTGTAAAACTGAATGTCACTTTTAATGATGAAGGTTGGTAGATGATTGCATTAGGCAGAACTCACAGACCCAGAACCAAGAGGAGGACAGAAGTACTCAATTAGAAAAGGAGAGAATGCACGACGGAGATGCTTTCCAATCATCGCCGGCAGGGCGGAGGGAAAAATTCAAGATGGCAGACGTCAGACTTGCAGTGATTAGAAAGCCTCAGAGATGTCAAACTGCTGACACCATGGTAAACAATGACGGGGTTCGGGAGATGGTAACGGGAGCGCCGAAAACATCGGGGTGTTTGCATCTTGAGCTACATGTGGCATAAGACTGACTGGGAACTGAAAGAAAAACTAGCTGCTTTCAGATAGAAAGCGGAGGATGAGGAGATTAAACAGTGTCAGAACGTGGGAGCACCTTTGAGATGGGGGGGTGTGGGGGGGCTTGTGTACGCGGGTGCATCTGCATGACTACTGAGATGCATCCTGCAAAGATCAAGAGAACAATCCAGGACTAAGGACACAAAATGTCTCTGCATTTCAAAATGTCTCCTTCAAGGACCGCTGAGGTGAAGCGGGATCAGGGAGCTGGTGGCTCAGTATCTCATTCCTTTTACTCTATAAAAAAGTAGTACTCCAGAGTTCCTGTGAGGCTTCTATGGTTTCTGTACACTCTCTCCACCTGCGCAGGTGGGGACTCGGTGACTGACGTAAGCTGTTTGTGCCCATGATTTGCCATCAGGCTTAGAAAATGACAAAACTTGCATAACTACTGTTGCTTGAGATGTAAACATGGTTAACGATGCGATAAAAACAGGGGAAGAGAGTCTTGGGCAGCAGGGGACTACTTAGACATTCTGGGCCCTGTCTGTGACTGTGACTTTTTATTTATAACCAGCTGGTTGGTTGAAATGAAACCTTAATCTGGATTTGTACTTTCTGGACCTGAACTTTCCACTTCTGTCTGTAACAGATGAGTTTTGTGACTAACTCCACCCCCCCCACCCTTCACTGGGGGCTAAGGTCATGCTATAAAGTTGAATTAATATCATGCACGATGTGGAAGTTACCTTTCGTTAATGTTTAGCCCACTAGCTAAGATGGTGACCCATGCATCTACTGAATTTGACACAATTGGCATTTCTTGAAATTATACAATGTGGCCTCAGATGATAACACATCTCACTACTTGTCACATCACAAAGCCAACTGGTGTTTAGTTTTAGTCACATGATAATGGCAGCTAGTAACGGGCAGTTCCTGTATCCAGCCATACCTGGCACAGTCCTTGCTGCCGGCATACAGAATACGCTTGCACACGGAGGCTCAATCGATCCGATCTGTTATATGGGAGATTCATTAAGTACTGCGTATACAGTGAGGCTACCAGGGACGGAATGACTGGACAGTGACACTGGTAAATGAGTTTTTTCCTGACTCATTCATTTCCCATACAGTCGACCCTCGTTTATCGCGGTTAATCAGTTCCAGACTCTACCGCGATAAGTGAATTTCAGCAAAGTAGGATTCTTTTTTTATAAATCGAATATTTTCATAGTTAGACCATTAAAACCCTGTTTTCGACCTTCTAAATACATTTTTGTAACATTATTAGAGCCCTCTAGAAATGAAATAACACCCTTTAGTCACCATTACTGTTATGATTGCTGGACACAGAAGCAGGAACTGGGAGATGAGGAATCAGGATCGAAGGGTTTACTTGGAATCACTACAAATGCACGACACGGGAACACTTAACATCGAAACGCCAATGACAGACCTGAGGTTACAGACTCTGACGTGGACTTAAATACACCAGATGAATCAAACTGACAGAAAACAGTTGGTCACAATCGGGGGTTGCACACGTGGTTAATAAGCAGGCTAGGAATGTACAGGCAGGTCATTTTACCCAATATATTAGACAAAATAAGACATATTAGATGTTACAAATATCATATTATTAATGTACGTTTAATTATGAAGAGCAAAGATGCTTCTGATGCATAGCGATGTATCATTTTCAGCGACTCAATCAACATTTTAATGAACATACAAAAAAACCGCAATAGAGTGAAGTCGAAGCATGAAGTGGCAACGGACAACTGTGTATATATATATATATATATATATATATATGTGTGTGTGTGTGTCTGTGTGTGTCTGGGTGTATAGTTGGGTAGGAAAAATGCTGCTACATTTTCAAACAAACACTTAGCTAAAAATTGAAAAAAATATGATCATAATACTGAGAAGACACTGAGTCATACAGTAGATGTCTAGGTTACTGTTTGATAGTGAAAAGTAATATTGTATACTGAGTGATACACTGGGCAAAATAGTTCCTACTGGGGGCTATGTTTGTATAATGAAGGATAAGAATGGCAACTAAAAACAGAAACTCCAAACAAGACCTTCAAATGGGCTTGGCTGACAGCCCTTTCTGATTGGTTGCTGTGAAAATAAAGCAGTCCAAATGGGAACCGTTCTTCCAGAATTGAAATGAGAGGCATTGTCCTTCTTTACAACCGGGGAAGACACCAGGACATAATAGGGGACCATATCTTCAAAGCAATTACCTAGATTTTGGAGGAATTTTCAGTCCCATCATCTGTGAGTCTTGGCTGAAATAGTACTTATTCATAAGAATGGAAAGGATCCTGAACTTCGTGACCCATAAAGGCCAGTTAATTTATGTTGATATGAAGGCGTTAAGTGGATAGAGAAAATAATGACCAGAATTGCAGATTCATACCAAACAGCTTCATTATGGGACAAAAGGTGTTTCTCGGCACCAGCAACCCTGTCGAGACGTCGACCCCAGTGCCCCTGCTTTCCATTATTGCATTAGAACCACTGGCTGAGACCATTAAGGACCGTGTTGGTGTTTTAGGTCACATCTGGGGAGTTTGGGGTCTCCCACGTCCCCCACGCAGATTATGGTCTAATTAAGCACGATCCATGCTGCACATTCCCTACCTGGAATTACTACTAGCATATATTTGCGGCATTATTGGGTTATAAGGCTAATTTTACCCATTCGATGGCAATGTAAATGGGAGATATGGGACGCGGCTGTTGGGCTGGGCGTCAGGAAGCTAACAGAGCTTGGCAGATCGTCTCCATGTCAGAACCAGTCCCTGGGGATACTGGGTAAATATAAAGGCAGCAATTCATGCACGCTACTGTGCTACCAGAATAAGTAATCAGCGGATGGATGGATGGATGGATGGATGGATGTTCTGTCCGACAGAAATATCAGAGAGCCTATAAGGGATGGTAGAGGCTCAGCAGGTTAAGCTTCTCTACTCATGAGCAGAAGGTCATTAGTTTGATCCCCAACCTTGGTGGAACAATCGCATATCCATGGGCCCTTGGCCAAAACTGAAAAATCCG
>JAODKF010000040.1:17667385-17677536 GCA_026779585.1 Mormyrus proboscirostris
GCGTAGAAATGTCTGAGACCTCAAGCGTTATTTTCTGTAATATTAATGCCGTGGATGTATGACACCTGTTTAAAAGCAAATCGCAAAGAAATGACGGTTACTTTTGAATATGTCCTACATTTATTTATTTGTTTGTTTGTGATGTTGAGAGATGCCGCTGATATAGGTGTTGTGGTTGAGTGTACTACGTGTCATTTCCTCCGTGTTGATCGTCGGTTTTAGAAGAGAACAGAGCAATGAATGCCATTTACAAACTGGGACATTCTCTTCGTTTCCAAGTTGAATAATTGAATTTTGGACTGATTTTATCTAGCGCTGACTTTTTTTCTTGATCTGAATGAATCTTCCATCGGCGCTCCTACTTCACTTGTAGGCAGCTTCTTCCTTGATCTAATTTGGACCTCAGCTAGTGTCCATTTGTGCTCTTGTCATTTTGAATAAGCGCTAATATCAATAAAGTCTGCTGGGTTGACCTTTTCTGTGTGGCTGAGGACTTTTTGCACTTTGATAAGTCACCTTTGCTCGAGACTCAAGACATTTATACCTGCAAACCTGTCTTCCTTTAGTAACCGTTGACGATCTGGGTATCATTATTGTCGCAAGCCTGCCTGGCATGCAATGAAATGATTTTGATGTGATATGATCAGATCTGTACGCTCTGTTCTATGTGGGCATATTCTGCTGGATCAGTGCGAGACACCTGAATTTCACAGGAGTTTGGATCCATCCTTCCTACCATTGTGAGCACTGTGATGCAGATTTGCAGATGTTTGTGATTTGAAAAGTCAGTTTCGCAACTTGGATATTTATCTGCATGCACCCTTGTAGACTTTTGCAGGTGTTTCTGAAAAATCCCCTGCCTGTTTGCTGCTGCGTTGCATTAAAATTGTCCTTTGCATGGTACCAGTATTCTGCTCAAATGGAGCTCATAATCTTATTTACACTCAGCTAGTTTTATATACATACACAAAGCCTTGGAATACCTTGCTTTGCTTTGTCAATTTCATGTATTATTTTGTTTTAGATGCATTTTTGACCATGATCAGCTTGGTTACTTTTTGCTTGGTGGCTTTTCGCTCTCTTGTATTACAAAAGGGTCACATCTGACCCATTTTGGAGTCATATTCGATATATTTGTGTATCTGTGTAGTTCTCCACATGTGCTTTTTTTCTGCAAACATTCACATCATTTGCATATGATTCAATTTTCCATACACAGTTTTGGTTTCTAAAGCTGAGTCCTTTTTAAAATACGGTTCTTTGGCAATAATCTGGATAACAGCATCATCATTCGCAGAATATCTGTGGTGCAGAAAATTATTCCTGAACACCACTGATGTCACTAATCAGATTGTTAATTTTTCTGCCTTAGGTAAAGTTGAAGGGAGCCAATATTTATTATGTGTTTATACTGTGTGGTGGTGCTATGCATTTTCTAAACAGATGCTCCAGTATCTCAGCCTATTCTGGTGAGGGATCATTCCAGCCATGAATAAGAGACTCTACCACAGTGTATTGCTTCTTCTCCTGGAGATGGCAGCAAGCCAGAGGCCAGTGTTTCTGTTTCACAGCACTTTGCATTGCTGAAATATTCAGCCTTAAAACATAAGACGTTCTCATTATTTTTATTGACATTTTGTTATCAGCATTTTCATTACCCTTCACTGTTTCCGATGGCATTTGAAAGCCTTTGGACACCTTCTGAATAATCAGTTTACCCAGATAAATCCCACAATGCCTGGATTTCATTTAGACACTAAATTTCAAAAATGGCTCATAACCAGATAGAGGTGTAGCATTTACTCCATATTAAACTAACTACAGATGGACAAAAGTAAATTGAACTGTGTGCATTTTTTATAGGTGTATGTAAGCAATGAGTGCTCTCCATAAGTTTCCAGATTTGAGGAATTCACCTGTCCACTAGAGGGCAGTCCCCAGCAAAAGCCTGGTAGTAACAATCCACACTTTTGTTGACTATAGCTTACATGCCATTATTAATTGTAATCTCTGCGGTATAACTAACTTCACTTCATTATACAAGATTTAAGATTCGGCTGAGATTTACAGCTGCAATACTGCGATACTTCTTGCCACTTAATCTAATGACCCTATTACACAGCTCTGCTACATTCCAATGAAGTCATTGATGTAAATTATTTGTAGACAGGAAGCAGGTTCCATTATACTTTGTGCATATTTTGAATTGACCAAACCCATTAGCAGTTTTACCTATTAGGCTTCTATGTCATATCTGCTATGACCCTAAACTACTGAAAAGTCCATATATGATCTCTTTAGAAGACCCCCATGGCGGAGCTGCTGAGTTTTTAATCACAGATTGTTCACAGTGATGACATGATGGTGGGAGGCTGTCTGGCTCCTTTGGTCCGGATTCTGTGTCTGTGACCGGAAGGTGGTCGGTTCAGTGATGAGCGAGACCCTGAATCTCCAGGTTGTCCAGGGAGCGACTGACCCTGCTTCGGATAAAAGAGTCTGATAAATAAATGCGAACAAGGTTTCTTTTCTTTTCCCTCTTCCGGTGAAGTCGATGGTGAGTTCTGGTGCGGAACTCGTGCATGTGGGAACCCCCGGTCTGCCTTTTTCAGACTTTCCCGACTTTTTAACCCCGCTTGTAATCACACGTGCACATGCGTCTGTGCAATACAGGCATTTATCACCCCCTGCCATTGACCTGATATTTCAGAATAGCTCAGCCAGGCTCATCTCAGTGATTCAGGGTCCCTGGTCGAAATGAAATGGTAGCCCCGTGTGTTTCTGTAATATCTGTTTCAGACAGCTGGCAGCAGGAAATGCTGATAGTTCTTATCAGGATTACTTCTCCACCGCTTCCACGTCTTACAGTAGATTATCTTCCATGTCTACCCTTCTGTCTTCTCGGAGTCTTAATCATCTGCTGTATCCCCTTAAATTGCACTGACTTCTGACAGTAATCAAGACAGTCTCGCCAAAAGAAAATCCAGTTCATCTGTGCTGGGTTACGACTTTGTCTTCATGCGGCCCGTCAGCCCTCCGGATGTAAGGGATCCATCCACGCGCCGCTGGTGATAAACGGACCCGATGACAGGAGACCCTTCCAAAGGCTTGAGTCTTCCGTGCGCCTGATGTCTTCCGATAAGAGCGGCGTGCCTTGTGGTGCCCGCAGTGCTGCGACGGCTCAGCGGGGGGGGCGCGGGGAATCACTTAGCGTTGGTGCGGGAGAATCTCTTATCTGAGGCTCCCACTGGCTGCAGCTGAGCAGTGAGAAAAGGGGCAGAGTGACCAGGTCATTGCCGGTGCCACGCATTTAGGATTATCACACTCCTTTGAACCATTTAAAGCACTAATGTTGGAAGGCGCCTCAGATAAAGCAGTTTCGGGATTGGCTAATGCCTGATCGACTGACAAGACTTTGTTGATTCCTGATGGGATGTTTTTTTTTCCTTAATGCAGCACCAATAATATACAGGAGGGCAAAATACATGCAAAATAATTATGTAGATCAGTTCTGAGTGATAGACTGAGATTTGGATCAATCTGTTTTACCAACAAGTTAACCACTAGCTGGGGAGCAGAAATTCTAATGGTTCCAGCTTCTAATCCTGGCCATATTCATGGGATGGGATGGGGTGTGGTGTGGTGGGGGGGTGGAGCTTATTCCAGGCAGCAGAGCGTGTGAGACAGGGACATGCCTGCACATTCATATACCATTACAGATGGTATTAACGTCGGGCATAAAACACATCGTTATGTGATTTCGTGCTTTTGCTGTTCATTTTGTTTCGGTGCCTGAAGGGGGGCAGTGGAGAGTGCATTTCAAATGCAGAGCATCAGCGGCGGGGGAGGGGGGTAGCTGGGCCATTGAGAAATTAACGGTGCATGATTACGACCCTTTCAGGAGAAGCTGTTTGGGTTCCATTTCTGAAACACTAATAACTCAACCTTCGAAAGACATTGCAGTGTGAGTACAGGAGCGGCGATTGACCGCTGACTCCCCCAGGAAAAGCGTTTTCTAGCATTTCAGTTACACTGCAGAGTAACTAACTGCACCTCACTACACAAGATTTACGTTTTGGCTGAGAGTCGCATGTACAATTCCAAAAGTAATAAATAAGCAGGGAATTATGCAAATAAATTAAATTTACTGAGAGAAGCAGGCATGTCCCTGGATGTAACGCTAATTTGAATGTTCATGAGATGACCGTAATGAGCAGTAAATGGTGAGCCCTACTCAAATCATATCATTTTCTCAGTTATTAATTTTCATTCTGCATTTTAATAATAGCTTTACAGACCTGGCTGCAGCTTCTAAATGCTCTTGGCATTAAATGCTAGTTTCTCCTTAGCTTTGGGTGATGGAGTGTTGACTCGTGTATGAATATATCATGAAGCCCAAATGGAGGGTATTCTCAGATGCACAGTGCCGGTAATGAAATGATGCAACGTGTCGATTTTGCGGCCAGAGGAAAGATCTCCGGTACCCAACCACAGTACAGGAAGCTGTCAGTGATGCAGGCCAAGGGATTACAGGTAATTTTAGGTAGATGCCTTTTCTCACATTACCCAAATGACATGCACATGGGTACGTGCACAAAACGTGTTCGAGAGCTTTAAACAGTTTGTTAGCCTCCAACCGGTGGTGAAATACGCCCTAGATAGACTGTGTGCCTTTGATGGGGTTCGGGGGGTCGGCCATACCTCGGGGGGAGGAAGGTGAGCCAGAGTGCAAATGCACTCGGGGTGTTTTATTTACATACGAAAAATGTTCTTAGGGCTGAATGAAAAATGAGTGATTAACAGCGATAACCAATCTGATGTCTCGTCCCGCCTCCTCTAGTTGGTTGAACCCACCTCTCTGAACCAATCATATTTCGTTCTGCCCTCAGAACATTCTTCTGTAAAGAAAACTCCCGCGAGCTATGTGTGCTGAACACAAACACACACATTAGATTGTGGCCATGCAGACTCACCACTTCCCCAGTCGAGTTATAATATTCATTAAAGATACACATTTACTTATCCATGCATATTCTTTGGTTGTTATGCAGAGCAAACATCAGACCACAGGACGGATCCTCACAATGTGGGCTGAAGACGCCTTTCGACTTTCTCCCATCCTAATGTGCAAAGTGACTCATCAGTGCGGGGCATGTGAGATGGGCATAGATGCCATGCCAGGGGTGGGAGTTTTTATAAAGTACTGTGCCCCCGAATTAGGTTAAATGTGCTGGGGGGGGGGGGGCCTAGGTGACTTTTGTCTGACTTTCTAGCTACACCCCTGTTCATTATCGCTTTAATTCCCTCGCTCCAGTCCCAGGTTAAGCACTTCATGCGCTTCTGTGTTTGTACAATGACTTTGGGTTCAAGTTGTTTTTCAATGGCGGCTCTGCCAGAAATCCCAGCTTTGTGTAGCTCGCAGTCTACACTGTTTGCTGAGACTGGGTCCCAAAGGTGCTGATTCAGTTCTCTGGTTATTCGTTGGGAGCCCAGAGTCCCATTAAGTGTCCAGCTCTTCCAGTTAGTCAGCTTTGAATTGTGACCAAGATTCCCCTCTGCGGATCCGGTCTGACCAGGTTTGGCGCATTCTGGCATCATTTTGTACCTCTGCACCCCTTGACACGTAAAGTCATTTAGCAGCTCTTGGGACTGTAATGCACCTACAGCTCAGGCTGGTCTCCTTGGAAGCCAGTAGGCTGCCTAATGTCATCAAAGTATCGATTGTGAGAGCTCTTTAATATCTGTCATGCACTGCTAACTGGCTGCTAACTGGCTGCTTCAGCTTGGAATGTCCCCGCCCCCGAAAATATGCGACTGTAGTTGAGATTTAGTTACAGTGTTATAGTCCTTCCTCATGTTCCCATTCTGCAAATAATCTAAAAAGGAAAATACTGAGTCAGCTGTTGTCAAAGAACTAAAGAATGTCGCCGGAACAAGCGCCGATCATTGATGTGCATAGTGAAGAAATATTTCTCTGGTTTATTAATAATTAATAGCTCTTTATCTGGCTGTCCATGTGACAGATGTAATGTAAGCAGTTATATTTGATGGATGTTGTATAGGGATTAAATACAGATGATTAAATTAAGAAATTGAGACGCTCTGTGGGTGTTGATTGGGCAGGAGAGAGATGCTGATGTTCATGCGTGATGCTCAAACGCTCCGTTATATGGGGGGAATAAAACAACAGACCGCCACCCCACGTCCCACGTCACCTCCAGTGGCCGTCTGCTGGTGTGGGGCTGGAATGAGGAGGGGAGAGAAAGAAAACGAAATGTCGTGAAGCAGCACGCTTGACGTAGTATAATGATGGTGCAGGTCTACTGGCTGTGAAAGATTTCTGCTCCAGCAACCCCTGGGACGAGCGAGGCCTGTAATTATGATGAGAAAAGGCTCCTATTTGGCCAGCCTGAAGTCGCCGTTGCTATGGCTGATAATAGTAAATGCCTGAACAAGAAGGTGCCGATGGAAGGCAAAACAGACAAAGGGAATATAGAGGTCCAGCTGTAAGGAGGATTCTTCATCAGACTGGGTATAAATATACAGGAAATTTCAGCATTTCCCCAGCAGTCTCAGTCAAGCGTGTGATTAGCGTGGGGGCAGCAAGACGTCCTGTTTACTGAATCGGGTTTCAGCGCCTGTTGGTTTGGACAGTACAGTTGAGATGACATCAAGGGAAGTTGGGGGTAGGCATTGGGGTTGGGGGGTTATATGTACAGTATATTACGCTGGTTAGGGTTAGGATATATCTCAGTATTTCACTTGGTACCCGCAGTGACCTTCCTGCGAAGTGACAGCACGCCGCATCTTTGCATTATGATTCCTGATTGCGTCTGATGATTTTGGTACTTGGAAACAGCGAGAGTCGCCTCACCTCACGGCTCAGATGTAAATTATTAACCACGCTGAAATGTACACCATTCACCGTTCACTATCCCATCTGTCTTAGGTAAACTTGTAAATAAACCTAGTGCAGTTTGTCGCCTCTGATAGTGCGGCGGGCCTTTATGTCAAGCGTGGGGTCGGGTCTTCAGAGAACATCACCTGGGCTGCTACACTCGCCCCAGTCTGGCCTATGAGAGCAGCTTGACAAGGAGGTATGAAGTAGCCGCAGCGAAAGCTGTACTTTCTCTATTCGTTCCTCGCTTTTGAACAGTTACCCGACAAAGCTGAGCTAGTGCAAGAAGGTGCCTCTATATACACATATACATCAATCATTCAGTAATGACCTTTTCATGCATGGTGACCTTGGTGAAGAGTCAGATTTGTGTGCTGCTGATTTATGTACTTACTGAAAGCCAGCAGTGCATAAAGACAGTCCTTAGCACTGAAGTGCCATCAGAACTACTGCCAGTCGCATTTAACATTTATGGATTTTCTCCCTTTAAAGTAAAATTGACTTCTCTCTCTCTCACCTGAATCGTCATTTGCATACAAGGGATAGATGGACCGCCTCAGAATCGCGGTTTGACATCTACCATGCACATGCATCCGGCCTCCGCTCGCTTCTTACACCTGACAGAGGAGGAGGGTGAACATTGCTCTGGGTTTGCCGTTAGCTTGGCAGCCTGTCAGAAATCTGTAAAATGCGATACTTTATAGAAAGGTTACGCCTTTAAGAGAATGTCAGGTGAATGGACAGGTGAGATGACATTTGGACTATTGACCCTGTTTTTCTACCTCAAAATGAGACGGTCATTAATGTAATTTAAAGACTGAACAGTACAAAGGGTATAATCCTTACTTTAGGCGTTTGTGCTCTATTGTTTTTTTTCTGATCCGGATTTCATTCGATTTCAGATAGTTGTCACAATTAACTCTAATAAAAACAAGTTAATCAGATCCTGTTAGCTGTCTTGCCGTCGATTGGTTTAGACCCACTTTTAGACACCAGTCGTGCATTTATTTCAAAGGCTTGCGATTTAATCTTTGGCTGCTCTGTGCCGAGTGACAAGTACGTTGGTTTTGATCACTTTCGACCACCGTCTCCGGTCTTATTCCTGGCTGTGGCCACCGAAGATATAAAATGTCCTTGAACAGCAGCAAACACAAGATTCCCGTTCCTGATGCACGGCTTGATTGAATTTGCTGCCTGGTCTAAGAGCCCAGCTTATGCCGAAACACCGTAGGCGTTTCCTTTAACCCCGCAGGGGCTGCGAAGATGATGACTATGCTTAGGTTTCCAAACACATTGTACTTGCCGCTGAAGTAACGCTCTATCTGCATGGCCTGCTGTTGATATGCAAGCCAGCTCTGGCTGCCAGAAGCACTCTCTCTGCAAATCAATTGGCTTTTTTCCCCTCCTACTGCTCCCCCCCCTCTCCCCCCCCCCGGGCTAGCGCTGTCTGTCATCGTGAAAGCCCTTTGAATCGCTCTGTGCACCGAATGCCCCGAAGGAGGCGGAAACCGTGCAGTAAACAAACAGCAGAGAGGGAGCCGGAGGATCACAAGAGTCGACTGAGTCTTTAGGTGCCGAGGCAACTTTGATGGGGAGGACATATTTAAGCATCCCAGCATGCCTTGCCTTCCCCTTCCCTTCCTGCTGAAGATGTAGGAAAAAACCCACTTCAATCACACTGTGCTGGGTGGTGTGGGCAGCAGTGCTGAGACCATGGCGGTACATGCGTGATGGTAACCTTCAGAGGACTGGACCCTCAGCGTGATGCCCACTGTTATGGGTGATGTGCTGAAGGGAAGCTTATCTCCATTATGGCTTCCTTCAGATTCCTCCAATACTGTGTGTGTGAAAGGCTATTTCTATGTGCTCATTTTTTCATTAAACTTCTTTTATGTAAATGTGTTCTTCTCTTCACCAGCAAAAATGAAAAAAGGGCAGCGTAATACATAACTGCGGGGAACTGTCCAGCACATTCACACTTCACTTGTAATCGAATCTGATATTTTTCGTTTGCACACAACAGGTTTTTGCTTAAGTTCCAGTTTTAAATACATGCATACAATTGACTCAGATTTAATTTCAGCAAAAACAAGGCAGTCACCCATTTTTCACACATTTCCCTAAGTATTTTAGCACAGAAGAAGGGGGTGAGAAACAGGGCTGTGCCAGGGTGCTGTTACCTGGGTGCTGTACCAAAATGCTGTGTCAGGGTTCTGTACTGGGCTGTTGTTCCCGGGTGCTGTGCTAGGGTGTTCTGCCAAACTGGGGTTCTATACCAGGGTGCTGTGCCAGGACGCTGTATCAGGCTTCTGTAATGGACTGCTGTGCCAGGGTGTGGTACCGGGGTGCTGTGCTAGGGTTCTGTACTGGGATTTTGTGCTAGGGTTCTGTTCCTGGGTTCTGTGCCAGGGTTTTTTACTGGGGTGCTATGCTAGGGATCTGTACTGGGATTCTGTACCGGGGTGCTGTGCCAGAGTTTTGCACCAGGGTGCTGTAGCAGGGTTCTGCACGTAAGTCCTGTACTGGGGCGATGTGTCAGAGTTCTGTACTGGGGTTCTGTACCAGAGTTCTGTACTGGGCTGCTGGGCCAGGGTGCTGTACTTGGCCACTGTGCTGGGGTTCTGTAGCATATGTGCACATCGTGGCTCTGTGACCATCTTCAGTGTACTACAGGTTCACTGTAACTCCTCTAATGTAACGACGACAGTGCCGGTTAATGGTGACAGTGCCGGATGACAACGTGCATTAATAATATCACTGCATGTCTGTTAAACTTTGTATTGTGACTAATTTATGGCAAGACAATAAAGGAAGTGATTCATTACTAAATCAAGCTTAAAGTTCAGAGAATAAACAGCCTGGTGTTTATATACACTTAAAAGAATGTGAACTGACACGCTAATAAATAGGTTAAGACTTAAAAAAGAAACTATGAGAATTACTTGTGCTTTTCAATGAAACGTTAATTCACCTGATGGAGAAAGAATGAAAAAAATGTCTGATTGAGCCGTCCAGCTCACTAAGCGCTAGAGTAACATGTGCTTAGTAGCGTCCACGGCGCTGACGTCGGCTGCAGAGTGTGTGTGTGTGTGTGTGTGGGTGTGTGTGTGTGTGTGTGTGTCTGTGTGTCTGTGTGGGCGTGTGTGTGTGTGTGTGTGTGTGTGGGCGTGTGTGTGTGTGTGTGTGTGTGTGTGTGTGTGTATGTGTGTGTGTGTATGTGTGTGTGGGCGTGTGTGTGTGTGTGTATGTGTGTGTG
>JAODKF010000040.1:17677636-17693612 GCA_026779585.1 Mormyrus proboscirostris
CAACCTTTTCTCAACGCCTGTTCAGTGTTTTCACTTTCAGGAGGGTGACGCAGGGTTGGTAGTGTGTGTGTGGGCGTGTGTGTGTGTGTGTGAGTGTGTGTGTGTGTGTGTCTGTGTGTGTGGGCGTGTGTGTGTGTGTGTGGGTGTGTGTGTGGGCGTGTGTGTGTGTGAGTGTGTGTGTCTGTGTGTGTGGGCGTGTGTGTGTGTGTGTGTGTGTGTGTGTGTGTGTGGGTGTTCCTCAGCCCCCAGTCGTCGGCCCCTAAACTGAAAGCCTCAGGGTGACGTTTTGACCTTATAGCGCGTTACGGAGCTGGGAGGGAGCAATAATGTGGACCAGACTGGGTCTTCTGGTCCCCAAGGACCGGCTGGGAAACACTGCTCTACTGCATCTGAATCACTGACACACAGGAATCAGCCAAACAAGTCCTCACAAGTCTACGCTTTTTGAGTGGGTTCATTGTATTTGACAGTGGAGTGAATGACGTCTTCACATCTACATTTGGGTGGTCTCCAGCTGGAGTCGCGCTGCCTTCTGGAGTGAGAAGTGGGAACTGGGGCAGATCAGGACAACAGGACCGCATGGATTCATCTTTCAGCATCCTCAAGATGTTATTCTGGAAGACCTGCTGCCTTCCAGAACGAGGGATATGTCAAATGCTCTGGTGTGTTTTCATAGAAGTACTTCAAAAGGCTCCAATCATGGTTGGACTCACTGTGGAAAGTATAGAGCTGCTTTTCCTATTGTGCTCTAGTCTCTTTAATGGGCTTTACTTACTGCATACTGAAACGTGAGTGTGTTCCTCCTCCTGAACGAAAGACCGTGTTCGCCATGATCCTGTCATATTATGATAAGTCGTAACACATCCAATAAATAACTTCTACAACATTAACAAGCTTTAGAATGAAAAGCAGAAAGCTACAGAAGTGTCATGCAACATGCAGGGGGCAGGTGAGTGGTTGCCATGATCACCCCGGCCGAACGCCACTCCACCGCTGTATCTCCCATTGGCTCAGACAGGCTGAGTGGCTCTTGAGATGTAGCCAATGGTATTTAACGTGCATTGATTAATAGAACGATGGGGAATGAAGCCGTTTTTTCGTCCCCTTTCAAGACAGACACGCACACGTCTGTTTATTAGGCAATTCAGCTGTTCTTGCCATGATCGTGAAGATGAATTATGCCTTTTTCCTGTGCCTTCTCTGGCTAACAGGAGGCTGACACCATGTAGGTCTTACAAAGCTATACACAGACCAGGTCTCTACTTTACTCTTTACCGACAAAAAAAAAAAAAAAGAACTGATGATTAAAAAGAAAATGATCGATTTAATCTAAATTGTGATGTTAGTAGTGCTCCGGGCTTCTCCACAGCCTGAAAGTCCTCAGTGCTCCTGCTGTGTAAGAAGACAAAGGGTCTAACTGGTCCAGTATGACTGTAAGCCTTTTAAAAGCCGTGCGGATTAACCCCTTAATAATTGTGTCTGTGCTCTTTAGAGGCAGCTGCAGATACCAAGAGGTGCCAGTGAGGTTCTGCTGTCAGGTCTACATGGTGCATTTTTATCCTGTATGTCTTTCGACTCTATTGTGCTACCGGACCTGGTTTCTGTTTGGCTCCAGTGTGCGTGTGTGGGACAGAGAGTTTGTGCACCTATTTCTATCTTTGCTGTCATATGTGGTACATTTTTGTGTCATGAAATCTGTGTGGCACACGCATAGCATGCTCTCATGGTGAAAAATACACACTATGAAAGCTACTATGAGTTATGGCAAACCCAGGGGCAAATTATGGCAGAGATAATTGCGAAGGTTCGCTGAGATCCCATTGATGCGGTGCAATGTGAAAATAGAGCAAATGTCTAACAATAGTTCATCGATGGTGCATGATGTCTGCTTTCTTATCTAGAAATAGCTTTGCACGTTAGCTGTGTAATTTTATGGCTTCTGTCCTATTGCAGAGCTGAGTGTTCCCCAAATCGGTTCTTTACAACGATCTATCTACCCTGGAGAGAGAGATTTGCTGTGTGAGGTGCAGGGAGACGGAACACCTGCAGTAATGCCTGGAACATTTCTGCTTTCCTTTCCTGTCATCAGAGTTTGCTTCTGCTGAGCGTAGCTTCCCCAAGCAAGCCCGGCTGTCGATAAGAATCCCCATTAATCTCGCGTAGCCATTTGCCGTTTACTGTGTGCCCATCCGGAGCAGAACCCTCAGTCCGGGGTCCTGAAATCCAATCTGTGTCACGTCTGCTAGCTGGTCGCTAAGAGCGCCTCAGACATGAACTTTCAAGGCTCCTGTGCGCCACGCTCTGCTGTCATACTACTGTACATGAGAATCCCTGATGAGACAATGCAACTACTGTATGGAGAACATATACACATTTGGATATATGTTTTCCAAGACCATGAGGAGCCTTGAGCCAGGATGCACATGTTAAAAATCAGGAAACACCCTGGATGGAATGCCACTGACATAGAAAACAACTTCCAATGGCTTATACATAAACATCTACTTGTACTTGAAAGGATGGGTGTGAATAATTCTATCAAGAGAGCCTGAAAAAGAAGCTTCATTGAGTGCAGAGCAACGCACTTCAGTGATTAATAATGCATTGACCCATGGTCTTGTTGAAATGTTAAAATCACACTTGAAACTGGGGGGTTCGTCACTGATGCCCAAATCACTGTGGATTAAAGACGCTAATGGTTTCTTAACTAACACTAGGATCGGGATTAGCGAATAACATCCGCGCCAGTGATGGATGGCGCTCACCAGAGGTGAACGTTGCCTAAGTTGATCATAAAAGCGATGCTTTTAAACTGCAGACTCACTAAATCATTACAGAAATCTGTAAATGTCTCTCAGTTGGGGTCAAAATGAGCCATTATGGCGAGTGGCATTGTTTGGTGTGAAAGGATAGCCTCTCTGGGTAAGTCTCCCTGTTTGGCGTGAAAGGATAGCCTCTCTGGGTAGGTCTCCCTGTTTGCGTGTCATTCATCCGCACAGGGTCATCAACTCCTGACGGAGTAGCTCAGCTTAACTCCTCCACATGTGACATTAATATTGATCAGCCTCTTTATATCGAGGAGAAACAACGTGCCGTTCTGCGGAAAAGGTGGGGATGTTCTCTCCATCCCAAATGTATTCACACCCATTTATTGCAGAGGAAGTGTTATTACTGTCTGACACTGAAATCCAGTCATTCGGTGGGGTCGACAGCAATGGACTCCCTGTTTGTCTGGGGAGCTTATATAAAATATTAATGTGCCACAGCTGTGTTGTTTATCAGTATCACAGCTGTGATGATGTATATCTTTTTATGTATGGCTTCATTAAGGTGACCCGTCAGCCCAATCACCGGCATGCGTGGAATCTCTCTTCTACTAACACAGGACTAAGTGCAATCGCTAATGAGATTAAACACGATGCCATGCTAATGACTGCTGACCATTTAGCCACTATATCACATTAAGAAGCTATTGATAAGCAGATATCTCTGCCCTAGAACCTTATAGAGTTCGCAGCAAAAGCAGAGTATACAGACGTCACGCTATACAGACCCACTCACTCGAATGACACCAACCTCCAGATGGGATACAGGGTGAATCATCACAGTCCAGATCAGTTTAATATAGATCCACCATGCATGTGATGCTCGGTGTTGGTTTTGCAGGACTAAAGAGGCTCGTTGTGGGATACGCTCCATAGTTTTCATGCCACCTCCTGTGTCAAATGTAATTTCCTTTCAAGGTCGTTGTGAAGAATTCCACAGTACTCTAATGGTACTAGTTTCTGTAAAGGATGCCGCTAAATCCCGTTCTAGACATTCAGCAGACAGGTGATCCTAACCTAATCCCGGAACAGCAGGGATACTGGTTCCGGCGAGCTCGTTAAGATGTGTCATAGCACGACTCCGAGGAGGGCACTGCTGATAAGGAATATGAAACAAAATAACCAGGCAGCAACTCACCTCCTAAATCACATTGAACCTGAATTCTGTGACAAGACGCGATTAGATCAATTCGAGCTTGGGAAGGAGTCCACTTTCACGTCGACTGTACTGCAACCCTAAAGAATCCTGCTTTCGTGAGTACTGTGCATATTTATGTGTTTGCGAGTCGACAGCTTCGTACAACTGATGATTAGGACGTCAAAAAGCAGCACTGAAAACCAGAAAAACGTGAAATTTGCATATTTAGCACATGTTTTTGTCCAAAGTGAGGAATGTCTCAGGCGGCATCCTTTGGACAGGTGGGCTTCAGGGCCTTGCTGAAGGGCCGAACCATGACATGAGAAACTCTCAGGGGGGGCCATAGCGCATATGCTGGCCTGGGAGAACCTCCATTTCACACAAACTCTCATTCTTAGAAAGATGCTTGGAATAATACAAATAAATGGTAACATTTAAAACTGATTTTATCATTTCCATTAATACTGTTCAAAGTCAGCGTTGCGCTATTCGATAGATTCCCCTGCTCCCCCTACCTCGGGATTCCAGTGGCACGACCTGGGGTCAGTCTGGCCCCTCCCCCCTCCATTTCTCATACCTGATAGTGGTAGCCTGCTTAGCTCACAAGCTAGAATCAGGGTGCCCATTCCAACAAGGTTAATAGACCCATACGGTGGCATGATAGCACTGATGTGACGTCCAAATGAGTGACTGAAAACCAACCAAATTTTTCAGTGTGGGCTGCCCAGTTGGCCCATACCTAAATCTGCCAGTGATTACTTTGCCTGTCAGAGGAGTAGAGAGACCCCACGCTGTAACCCACGAAGGTGTGCAACACTTCTACTTCAGATAATTTAGCATTTAGCATTTTTAAAAAAAAAAAAAAACAACAAAAGCTTGATTAAGAGAAGGGCACGGTACAAACATTCGACCATCCCCGACGTTTCACTCAGGGTGGAGATGCCTCACCAGCATATGTGGGTGATTCTGCAGAACAAAGTGGCTGACTTTGTGATGTACCCCTTTGAGATGAATGACATATGAAGTCTGAACTGAATTCCCGCTTCATTTTGACCTTTTTAAGTGTCTGATTTCACAGTTCAGACTCCCTGCTTGGCCTTGAATGCATCTGCCCTTACTCTTACACATCTGCTTAGATATAGGCCTTACATCTCTGCTTTTAGGCCACGTGGAAGTCAGTGGCTAAAGATAAGCATCACAGTGCTTTGATCGGACCATCCCCAAATCAAGCAGCTTTGGTTTGGCCATTTAATTCTCTCGAACGGCCAGCAGCCTGCGTTTTACACAGATTTCACCCGAGGAGCCACTGCAGACACTGCAGCCACTGCAGACACACACCATTGTAAACACTGAGGAGCGCCACTGCAGACACTGCAGCCACTACAGACACACACCATTGTAAACACTGAAATATTGATGCGTCAGGCTGATTTCTGCGCTTGTCAAGGACGCCACTCAAACGATTTTGCTCTGAGCTTCCATGCCATCGCATCGCTCGAGGCAAGCTGAATAAACAGCTTTGCATTGAACTAGATGCAATCATTGCTGGTTATTGCACTGTAAAAAAAAAATCCGTAAAATTTATGGTAAATTACTGGCAACTGTGGTTGCCAGAATTTCACCATAAAAATTACAGTAGTATAATTTAATGTAATACAGTAAATATTATTATTCTGTATAATAATTTGTTTAAATCCATATTTTTCCAAACATTTTCAGGTTAAAATATGTTTTTATGTAAAACTACAGTAACAGTTTAAAATTATAAATTGTTACTGTAAAATGTACAGGTGTAGATTTTCTACTGTACTGTAGTATCCATTGGTTCTGCCATGATGTTACGTCACAAACGCAGTCTGGTTAAAACCCTTTCATTCATAGACCTTAACAGGACTGTAAATCACACCAATCACCACAACACTTGCTTGTACAGTATAACAACATACAAGAACAGGCATTACTTCTAATGTGAGGAACAGGAGGAGGGTCACTGTACGAACAGTGGGAACTGCACATGGTGGGTAACTTATACACAGTCAAACTCACGGGGATAAAGCTTAAACTTAAGCAGGGCACCAGGACAGAACACACAATGCATGGAACCTGGAACATTAACTACATGCATGACATAGACAGCGGCCATTCTCAGCACAACAGTGCGGCATGCTGGGACACATGCAAATGGGCTAGATAGCACTTGGCTCACTAACTCCGCAGCATAAATTCTACTGAAAAATTCCAGGAGCATGGTTTAATGTACAGTATAACAGTATGTATACCTTGTTTCCATAAACTGTAGAACTACATATTTAAAATTGTATTTTAACACATATTGTCATGTCATTATCATATTACAGATTACATCAGTAAGTAAAGCATTCATGTCAACGTATTAAATAAAACTAAATTTTATACTTACAAATATTTTAAGTTTTTAAAAGTATTTTACCTGATTGATATTCACAGTTTTTTCCCGTCATCGTGTAAAGTATTTTTACCATATTTTTACGGTCAAACAATGTATCAAATACAGAAATACTTTGTTTTTACATTTACTGTTCTTTTTCTGTATCTGACACAGTATTTCACCTGATTGTTTTTTATGGTATTTTTCCGTCGCCGTTTAAGGTATTTTTACTGTTACCGGCATTTTTTTACAGTGTGGTTAACGTGCAGCCATTTATGGAAGCGATTAATACAACTAGATTTGGGCAGAGTGGAGCAGAATGCTGTTTAGTTTGTGAAGATTATTTTTGCTTAACTAATAATGACGGTCCTGGGGCTTCACCCCACACCTCACAGTATGTTTTGCAGCTCTTTGTCACTTGTTAGGTTTCTCTCACACCAACTGTGTGAAATAAGGGGTGTTTGGTAGTGTAAGTGTCCCTATTCAGGCCACAAAAATTGACACTTTTCCATTGTGATGGCCAAATAAAAACTTTTTGAAGAATTTGCTGTGTTTTCTAACCCCACTAGACGGTGTCCTTTGTTTGTAAAAGGGCTCAAAGCATGCCCTAAAGCAAACTAACAGCACCATCTAGTGTAGTCAAAAAATACAGCAAATGGTTCATGAAGTTCCATTTGCCCATTACTACTACCCAGGAAGGGGAATGTCCTGAGACTATTCTAAGCCCCTTAGCAGGTTTGACAAACATTTCTCAAATTTAACCCATTGCTGATGCACAAAAAGCTTTTACCTAGTAAAAGATCCACTTGAGTTTGATGAGGGATTTAGCCATGATTCTCCCAAGCAGGACGCGCATAGCTCCAGCCGTGATGTTATAATCCCGGCATCTCCCGTCGTCTCCCCTCCTGACTAGCTCTCAGAAGCTCAGCATAAGGGCTTTGACAGGCAACGTTGCCGGAAAACAGCTTTGGGCCCAACGTGACAACAGCCTTAATAGAGGAGCAGGAGTCGGAGCCCCGAGCCTCACGGCTGCGGAGCGTCGTCGCTCTTATTTAATTCCCCGTCTGTCGGCAGGCATCTTTTTGACAGTAATGGCAACTCGGAATAAAAGCCCGCTTAAGAGAGCAGCCGACACTCTCCCTGGCCATCTTGTGTTTGTCAGAAATTGCCCAATGCCAGAGGCGGCTCCCATTCTTATTTCTGAACCCCATCGGAGTACCTGGGTGACCAACGCCGTCCACCACAGAATATGAAAAGCAGTGTGACTGACTTGCCAATAAATGTGAAATATCAGTGTGGTGTTTTGCATGGTTTCTGCCTGTGCATAAAAATCTTAATGAGATATATAGGGTTTTATATTTTAAACATCCTGTATAAATATAAATAGATGTGCGTTATTTTGTCAAGTAGCATAGTAATCATAATTATTCCATATTATACAGTTTTTTATTTATATTGCACAGTTATTTAGTATTGCACAGTTTTCGTAGTATCGCACAGTTTTCGTAGTATTGCACAGTTATTGAACTGAGTGAGTCTTGTTTAGCCTGACTTGAGTTCAGTTCAGTGATGGCTCTGGGGGAAAAAAACTCTTTTTGAGCATGTTAGTGCAGGTCTTTAGGGCCTTGTATCACCTCCCTGGCAGTAGCAGGGAGAAGAGGTGATGGCAGGGGTGAGTTTTGTCTCTCAAGATGTTGGTGACTCTGAGGAGGCAGTGTGTCCTGAAGATGTCCTCCAGTGAGGGCAGAGGAAGTCCTATGACCTTATGGGTTGTGTTGATGACTCTCTGTATTTCTCGCCTGTCTGCCACTGTGCAGTTGGAATATCAAGCTGTAGTACAGTATGTCAAGACACTCTCAACAGAGCAGCGGTAGAAGGACTCAAACAGCTCCCCATCCAGGTTCATCTTCCTAAGTGTCCATAAGAAATGTAGCTGATGCTGAGCCTTCTTGACTAAAGCGGGGGAGTTGGTTCCCCATGTGAGGTCATCACTGATGTGGCTTCTCAGGAACTTGTAACTGGAATCCCTTTCCATTTCCTCCGCCCTGATGTTAAGAGGATGTTAAGTGGTGGGGGTCAGACATGGAGAAAGATGGAGGCTGAATCTAATTGTCTTGAACCTGTTGGTTAGAAAGCACACTCATACAGCGTTCAGTCACACATGCACACCTGTGGGCAATTTAGTAACTCCAGTTAAGCTCAGCATGTTCTGGGGGAAACAGCGCTAACCACTGTGCCACCATGCCGCCCGAAATGTAGAGGCACACAATCAGAAAGCTCCATCAATTAATTCAATATGATGGTCCCAAGAATCTGAATACACAACTACATCATCCAGATAATAGAACAATTAGGCACATCACCAAGGACAGAATTTATGAGATTCTGGAAGGTGGCCGGTGCATCGCGTAACCCAAACAGCATAACGGTGTGCTGAAGAACTTGCCAATAACCTTTCAAGTGGTTGAGCTTCGTAACAAATCTGGCTGCACCAACCTGATACACACATCCTCCATATGTTCTAAATATGCATCCATTTTGTCCATGTCTCTGGATCTCCTTGTGCTGATAGGGCCCCACACAGCTGCCTCGTTGGCCTATGCCTGGGTCCAGCCCAGGGTGCTAAAGATGACTGTGCTGCATCTCCTACTGGGAATCTGCCTTCACCTGCTCGTAGCTTTGACACAAAGACTGCGGCTACCTCGACCTTGGTGTCTGCAGGAAGTAAATCATACGGAGTTGTACATCATCTCAAACGGCTCCTTAAGATTGTCAAGCAGTTGAAAATTTGTTTTTCTTTTTATGAAAGATTTTCCCAGCAAAGACAATAACGCATCACTATTAAACGCATTTTTTTCCTCCTGTAAAATTAGCAGTTTACATTTACATTTCTTACCCCTTCACCTCTTTCCCAAAGAAATGCTCCTTTGTTGAAATCGAGGCGGATTTTGGCACAGCATCAGCATTGTGTCCAGATAGGTTTGTCGTTTTGCTTGCATTCAGTCTGCAAGAGGCCTTTGTGTCCCGGAGCTGAAATTCATGAACCACATTATTTTGATGACTGAGTGCCAGTCAACAACGTGACCCGGTGGCCAATCGGTTGCCGGGAGGGACATGGTCTTATGTTGTGTTATGCTAAATGACCACTAGGTGTAAGTGTTGCGCTAAAAACACAAAGCACTGGGTTTCTGCAAGAGGTGTTACATAAGACAAAGGGGCTCATTTTTCACATATATATTCTTCTGGGGGGAAAAAAGAAAGTATACGTAAAATTACAGGCAGAATAATTAATCTAGACTTGTTTATGAAGATGACAGTAACAGCATATAGGAAACATTCAGAGGACATAACATTTCTTTATAGAAATGACACACATTCCATAATAGTTTTATAGCCTTTGAGCTGGTGCTGGGGCTACCGGCTTCTTTGATGCTGAAATAGAGGGCATGACACTGGCTGGACCGCAGAATTATGGCCCTGTGTTTGCCAAAGTCGCTTAAGGTTACTTCCCTTGTAGCTATTTGCATTGCTTTTGAGTTTTTCAGGAAATATTTGCGAAATAAAACATCAGAATAAGCACAAAAAAATGATAAATTGAAATTGTATTTTTTTTTTCAGCTGAAATAAGGCAGGAAGTCTGTATTTTAATTATGACATGGATTTTATTATTTACTATTTTCGCTTTGGTGGGGCCATGCCAATTCCAGGTACACCAGTTTATGAAGCTTAATTCTGACTGAAAAGCCTGCGTGACCAGCAGACAGCCCATTGATGTCCTCTTTAGAAACATCCCCCGTTAAGGCCCCCCAAGAAAGACACGATCCCTGTACTGCAGATGATTCTCTGGTTTCCTGACTGCCAGTGAACCCGAAACACCCATCATTCTCTGATTATGAACACTGGCTTGTTTTTCACAAGCAGTGAACGATTCAGCCCATAGTTTGTGATGCAGGATGATACTAGATTGATGTCTTCTTTTTTTTCATTTCTGATTGACGTGACAGTGCTTGAGCCATGATTGCATTTGGTGTATTACAAGCAATGCGTTCATAAGCACTGAATATTAGAGATTAATCAGAGATCTTTTAACACCATTTCAAAGGAGAAAGGCTGTCGTGATACTTAATCAGAATTTCACAAAGTGGGCCTTTCACTCTCCTTACAGGCCAGAGTTCAAAGCGGTCTTCACACACTGTCATCCAATATTTATCCATCTGGGTTCAGAATGGCCAGATGTTTTATTATTGATCACATGGTAAGAGTGGGGAGAACCTTTCAGCTGCTCTCACGTGGATGTCCTGGCGATGCAGCTGTCAGAGGTTCACGGCTTGAAATGTTGGGCGAATCTATTCTGTTTGGCATCACGGACAGTTGCACACGGAGACAGAACGGTGGTCTCATTTTCCAGGTGTCTGTCTGCTTTTGTTTTCTGCTGTTCTCAGGTGCCTTATCTACTTGCCAGTTTATCTGATGGAGCTTAGCAGCAGATGGCTTTTTGCGTCATCAGGATCAGACAGTAACAAAGTACATTTACTTACATGTGCTTTAATACTGTACATCCTCGAGTACTGTACAGTACTTAAGTATTTATTTGAGTATCACTTGTTTGGAAACTTTTACTCTTCTACATTTGAAAGACACAATATTGTACTTTGACTCTTCTACATTTCTATGAAGGTTCACATTACTCATTGAAGCACAGCTTTGAAGTCTGAGTACAAATTATCTTTTCTAAAATATAATAGGCCATCTGCTGTTTGTCACAGGAGAAAAACCAATCACAGTAAACTACTCCTATGCTGTCAGTAAAGTTACTGTTGGGCAGTTATAAAGCTAGAGGTGCAACTGGGTTAGTGGTTTTATTTATTTATTTTCTGAGGAAGTTGCATTTACAGAAATTCCACTGCTTGCCTGATGCATGCATGTGGATGAACACATATACACACACACACAAACCTGTGTATAACTTTGTGGGGACCATCCATTCATGTCTATGTGGAAAAAATCAAAACACAAAAATGGCAACCTTAACCTTAGTCTTAAGATTAACCATAAGTGACTAATTTTTATAAAACTGAGGTTATCCTTATGGGGACTGGAAAATTGGTCCCCACAACGTGAAAATAATTATGTTTTGAATCATGTTTTGGAGACGTTTGGTCCCCGCAATGTAAGGTATACCAGGATCACACACATGCAAACACGCGCGCACACACACTCTGCCAGAGCTGAGTCAGACCACTTCCATGCTGTTTGTGGGGGTGAAGGATCTTAAACAGCAATGTCCTTTTGTCAATTCAGATGTGTTTTTATTGTCATTGTATCATATTCCACAAGCTTTTTATTCAACAGGTTCTTCAAGCAAGTCAGTGCATTCAGTGAGTCGTTTGAGTCATTAGGTTTTGTAAATGCTTTGTGGCAGCAATACAACAATGCGCTGACATTAAAAAGAAAATATGCTTTTGAATACTTAAGTATTTTTAAAATCCAGTACTTTAACTCAATTAAAAATTTGACTGAACAACTTCCACTTGTACTGCAGTAATATTTGACCAGGAGTGTCTATACTTTCACTTTCCACCAGGCACTCCAGTAAGTAATGGATTTGTGTACTTAGTCCCTCTTTTTGTGTCACTTTCTTGCATTTTCTCACCATTTATGCCCCTGCTATCTGTAAGTTTGATACATCCTCATCAGGTGAATAAACAGGGTGAAGAAACCATTCAGCATTAGGTAACTTTCCTGTTTTGGACTTTCTGTCTGATTTTCTTTCTTTTCGCGGTGCCACTGGGATGTGATTGCTCTCTGGTCATGCATAATGTCAATGCTGGCTAGCGAGTGGAGTTGGACGATCGTCACTTGCTAGTTGGAGTGTACTGCTTCAGCATTTCCCTATGGATGGTATTATGTAATACACAATTTGTACAATGTATAAATCCAGAACGAGGATTGGTTTCAACCAACCAGTTGAGTACCCTGTGACTATGACTATACTCAACTGGTTAGTTGAAATGAAACCTTGTTCCTGGTTAGTTGTACTTTCTGGACCTGAACTTTTTAACTGAGCCCCATGAATGAGTGACTTCAGCCCCAACATCAGACACATTCAAGCTTCAGACAGGAAGCAGAAACTTATACGACTGCCGGAGGAAGCGAAAGCTGCATCGCTATGGAGGATTATTACCGAGCGCAAGTGGAAATAGCAGTTTGCTGCTATCGCTGAGGATTTTAGAGCTTTGGCTGCAAGCTATTATTAATGCGGTCTGGATCTCTCCGCATTCTGAATCTCTGTATGTAGATTTATGGTGTCATGCAGGAGTTTGTGGATGTGGATTATAATTAAAGAGCAGGATATAAGGTCAGACATGCCAGGAACACCCAGCTGTAGTATGATCTGAATAATTCCTTTTAATAGGTTGCTATTCCAGTGTGGGAAGGATTCCAATTATCACTTGTGACCCAAAGCAATTATCACCTGTTCTCTGAAAATGGAAGGCAATTTTTAAAACTAATCAAGTACTAAGCAGGAAGTTGTCTGGGAGCGTAACCTGCGCTGTATCGGGCAGGAGATTACGCTCAGCGCTCAGAAGCGTGTTTTTAATCCACTGGCACATTTGGTCAGATGCTGACATCTTGTGTTTCCGGCTCCTGTTACCCCCCCATCCTCGCTCCTGCCATGATCACTTTCAAACCGCAGCCACGCTGTCGTGGAGACGGAAACCCCGGCAGCTCAGGTGTCTGTGGCCAACGTAGCCCGTTCTGCTCGCGTAAGCCTGTGAAAATACAGGAGCTTAAAGACGTCTGCTTTTCTGGTTTAGGAGCCGCTTCTGCGGATCCGTCCTTTCGCAGGTCGACAGCTTGATACCGGACAATCAGTGGGCAAAGCAACATTGTGATCTCTAAGCTTTATTCTGTCGTACTGTATATCCATTGTCAGCACTTGCTTTCATTTACTTTGTATGTTTTCCATATGAAATATTCATAATTTATCCATCTTCTGCCACAGCAATCTTTTTATATTTATTTAATAAATACATACCCCTGTTTTGCCTAGCCATATATGTACTTTGATGTTTCTGAGTGCTTTTATGTTGTTTTGTGCTGTCTTATGCTGTTGGATGTTATATGTTACCGATTGTGTAGTTCAAATAAGAATTCTTATGTACTGATATACATAAAATTCAAATAAAGGATCTCGATCTTGTTTTGGCACATCTGCTATATGCGTATCCCATGGAGGGAGGAACTGATCAGTCACTGTGCTGGCGTTTTCGCGTTTATCCAAGGATAACTCACAGAGTATACCTTGAAAATTGTGTGTATATTTGTGTGTGTTGTGTGTGCAGCACATTTATTTTGAGAAATTGTTGGACATTCATGTTTCTATAAACGAGAATTAATGTATATATACTTTAGTTGTAAAAACTGTGTGTATTTGTGAGCACTTGCACGGTTAGGGTCCCCCTCCTGTTGCTCTGCACAGCCCTGTCTCTCGAATCGCAGGTAAATGTTCCCTTAGACAAAGTTTTTGTTTCCTGTGAAATACTAGCCAGGAATTTCAAATTTCATTTGCCTACACGGCCCTCAAAGCTCAGAATGGAACTCGGGAGGGCAGATGTAGGCCCTTATGCTGCAAAGGAGCATTTTATTGGTTCTGTTCTGCTGTCAGGTGGGGGGGGGGGGAGCTGAAGACCAGGCCTGCGTCCAGATGCAGAGTAACCCCCAAGGGAAATAACTTCACTGCTTATGAAAAACGCAAAATCTGAGCTGTGTACTCCTGTACCGTTGACAGCTTGGGGAGGGACAGAAAGCACATGCGCTGAATTTATGTTGGAAGTCAATCTTATTATGTCTTTCCACATCTTTGTTTATCTATGTATGTGAGGATTCTGCAGAACCTTCTGCAACAGCTTGCGACCAGCCCCAGCTCCTGGGTCACGGGAAACACAGTGTCACATGAACAGAGTAGGGGACAGTAATATGCCGTTGTGTGTTCAGATACACCAGAGAGCTGGTCCGGGGTCTGAGCGGCCCCCAGCAGCACCTGAAAGGAGAACAGCCCGTCGGCCGGAGCTTGGTATTAGGCCTACTCAGGGCTAAGGGCAGAGCAGCACCCCGTCCGCATGCCGACATCTGCAGCGCTGCTCGATCGTGCCCGCAGGTTCATTTTGCACCAGGAGCGGACAGGAAACAGGGCAAATAGGCCTTTGAACTGACAAATGTAACGTTACTGTTTTTTTTTTGCGGGGCGGAGGCAGACACTCAAGCAACAGGACATTGAGAGCAAACGCCAAAGGTGGTCCAGCCCCAGGGCGACGGGAAAAACAAATGTAGAGTGTCGGGATAGTTAGGGATGGTGGGGATAAGGAACGTCCAATCAGTGATGCCGACCTGGATGACCCTCTTGATGGTGAGTAATGATAGCCTAATGGTTAGGGAAGCACTCTTGTGATTGAAAAGGTTGCCATTTCGAATCTCCAAACAGCAAGGTGCCGCCCCCAAGCACAGCCCCCTGGCCACTCAATTAGCTGCTCCCTGCTCTGTCACAAATGCGTTAAATACAGAGGACACGTTTACTTGTTGTGCGCTGTGGTGCGTCAGCAATGATAATTAATCCCCTTCACTGCTTTTTCTCCCCTCAGCCATTGGCTTCCCCAAACAATGAGACAGGGATTGAACATATGAAAGAATTCTCTGGAAACTATGTTGTCGTGTTCTGCTGTATCCATTTTAAAGGTTTCAGTACAACTGCTTGCTTAGCAGCCTCTCTCGAAAGCAGAGTCCTCTCAGGCACTTTCACCTGAGGAATCAGTGTGGACAGTGCAGTCTTCTGTGTCTCCCCGTCACACGAGTCCGCGGGAGGACGTGTCCTGCTCCTCTCACTATCTCGTTCGTCCTCTCTTCCCGTCCCACGAGGAGTGGTGGCCGGGGCGAGTCAGGAAGTCTGTCAGGCAAAACAAACATGGCTATCAGCGTCGTTTGATGGCTGCCATCCATTCCTGCTCCGCGTGAAGGTGATATTGTTAGCGGGAAAGCAGGAGATAATAAGACATGAATAATATATGGCAATTTGTCTCATGTCAGGGGTGCGAGATTGATTTGCGGCGCGCTCGTCCGCTCCCGGTCAGCCGCTCTGCCTGGCACTCATTATCTTCCTGCCCATGTCCCGGAGCCGCTGCGGAATTCAGTGGGAATTCACTCCATGCTTCCGCGGACGTGTTGATATGGAGGACCTGTCGGCACAGTCTCATCCCCCACCGCGCACAGCATGGGCGCCGGGGCTCTTTTGTTTGTAGCTTAGCGGATCGTTAGATAAACTCCGGGAGTCTCCCTGGGGGGAGGGGGGGCTTGTCTGAAATCTCCCGCTAAACACTAACTCTGCATGCTCTGGGTATCCTGGGTCTCACCTGAGATGCTGTCACCTGCTAATTCAGCCTTTGTTGTGGTGCGTGGCGGTGTGCTTACGTCTAGTGTAGTGCAGATGACTGCTTTAGCGTTAGCAGTGAACGCCGCTGCAGATTCAGACCCACCGAAGGCCCGCTGTAGCTTTAGCAGTGAACGCCGCTGCAGATTCTGACCCTCCGAAGGCCCGCTTTAGCGTTAGCA
>JAODKF010000040.1:17693712-17724133 GCA_026779585.1 Mormyrus proboscirostris
GATTCTGACCCTCCGAAGGCCCGCTTTAGCGTTAGCAGTGAACGCCGCTGCAGATTCTGACCCTCCGAAGGCCCGCTGTAGCTTTAGCAGTGAACACTGCTGCAGATTCTGACCCTCCGAAGGCCTTCTTTAGCTTTAGCAGTGAACGCTGCTGCAGATTCCTGCTGGTTATTCTGTAAGTAGCTCCAGGTTTTTTTTTTTTTTTTAATAAAGGTTTTCACTTACCACCGATCAATAATCATCTTATTGATTAAGCACCGGTTTGACCCCTAAAGCTCAGAAGGATCATAAATTCCTCAGATATCACAGAGCGCTTTTTTTAATGGCTGCTGGAGAGGATGAGTGCCGGCTGATTCATCGCTTAGACCTTTCCAAGTTGCAGAGGCTGACGCTGATTACCTCTCCCTCACTGGCACTTCAAATTAGAGGCTTAGCCACTGATATCTGCGTATCAGACCCATTTAAGCCATGCACCTAACTGGTTAGGGAAGCTCTCTTCTCACTTGTAAGTGTGCAGTCCTGTCGTTTCAGAAGACCCTTCTCAGAACGCTGACTCCTGAAAATAGAACAAGAAGCTCATACCTGTAGCTGGTCTTCAGCAGACCATGCAGGGTGGAGGTGGGTGGAGAACAGGAAGGTCTACAGGTGTTTAACAGACCTGCATGTGGCACTATAGACAGTGTGGGTCAAACGACACAAGGGCAAGGAGGATCTGTGGAGGTTTATAAAGATGCTCATATCAGACTTCAACCTCCTGCAATATGTAATGTTTCCCCCACTACATATTACAGAACAATAAACAGATGGCAGGAATCATTTCAAACCAGATGTCTTTTCAAAACACAGCTGGTATTTAGCTTTTACTGGCTTGTCTCATGTATTTCTCGTGACTGCTACCCAAATTTTTTTTTAAAAAAAGGACACCTTTCTGGAAAAAGCCACCTGTCGTTTGAGTAGGGTGGGGCGATTTGTAGCAGGGTGGGGCGATTTGTCTGGGGGTAGCAATATCTTTAACAGAACTGCCCTGGGCAGCAATCCCAGGTCGGAGAGTCCGCGGACCCATCTACCCATCAATCCCGGAAAGTGTGGGGTTTACATAGTAAAGTGACACTGAACACTAATTTGTGTGATTCAGATCTGTCACCATTCCAGCCAAATGTATTTTCATGGGCAAAGTTCCATCCATCCATCCATCCATCCATCCAGGCCAGGGTTGCTGAAACAAAGGTTTACATAACTTCCAATTTGTATATGTGTGTGTGTTTTTCTGGTAAGTAAAAAAAAAATGTCAGCATTCCTAATAGGACTTTTTTGGTAATAGATTTATCACCTATTTTGCAGACTAATGGCCTGATGTGAAACTCCTACCTACAGATGTACCGCTGAAATGTAAAATAATAATCACCACTGGGCACCCGGATGCCGGGTGTTTCATTGCATTCGCAGCAGGGACCAGCCGATAAGCGCATATAGGTGTCTCTCTTTCCCTCGCTTCGTTTGGAAAAGCTAAATTAATGGAGCTGAGGCTTTAATTCTTGATGCCGGAAAGGAAGGCAGAGGAGCAGAGGGCAGCAGATGCGCAGATGGGGAGCGTGGCAGATGTATGCGCGCGCAGGTGACATGCCGAAGGTAATTATGCAGATAACAGCCGGTGCAGAGGATGAAATGAACACAGCTGCATATTCGTTAAAAAGCTGCCTTCCATGATCTGTGCTCCGCGGTTTACTGTGTTTTACCGTTGTTCTCTCTCTGCATGTCCAGGACCCTCCAACTTCCATCACACAACAGCGAAGGAAGACACTCATTACTGGGTTTAGTGCACAGGAAACAAGGCAATCGATCTTAGGTTTAGGCGCAGACACTGTACTGTACACTGCCAATCCAACAACATGCACACTACCAGGCAAAAGGCTTCGCACGCCACAGGTTTGACCATATTTTCCATTTATTTCATAAACTGCAGATTTTTATTCTTGTTAATCATTGGAAAGTTGAGTGAATAACTAAATGAAATAATGAAAATATTGAAAATATAACAAGGTTCTTTTATAACATGGCAGAGTATGTAACAGTGCATGTCTGTCATCCTATTAAATGGTTGTGTGGTGATACGCATTAAATGCACCAGTTACGTAACTGTTTCAACCCACAACATAGAACATTTAATGTCCCTTGTAGAAAGTAGTAAAATTTTCACTGCTGTCATAACTGCTAGAGAAGGTTACTTTGATGAATTAAAGATATAACATATTCTTGTTAATAAAGCTATTTAAATGATGAACATACTGTAAATGTATTTGTTAGCAAATAATATTGAGTGTATTTTGATGTGAATATTAAGTAACATGCAAATGTACAAAATCGCAGTCTGTGCAATCTGTCGCATGCTTAAAACAACGCTGCCTAATTCTATGTCCCGCCGCATAACAGAATGCTTTTCATGCAGAAGACGCACATACAGACTACAAAGAAATGAATGCTTATTGGCAGTTTGTCTTTAAAACCTTAACCATGTCATATAAATGTGGATGACTTCTGACAAGTTGAGCAAGTCTTCCTTCAAAGGCACAAGGCACTCATCATTGAAAAGCCTTTTGCTTTCACATCGGGGACGTTGCACGGCACTCGTGACACAATAGGCTGCATATTTTGTGTAGCAGATCGTGGACAGCGGGTGGGATCAGAACATGTGAAGAAGGTTGCCAGGGGGACCCTGCACATCGATTCTGTAGAGTTCGTTTGAAGTACATGACTGTGTTAAGATACTGTACTTGCATTGTATGTTATACCCACATATATTCTGCTCAATCTGTCTCACTTGCGTGTCATGCTCTCATGTGAGTCTTCAGTCCGGACATATGAACCTGTGCTTATTTGCGTGTTTGATTGACCTGGCATTCCGGTACAGTAATGCATCCATCTTCCTGTTTGCTCTCTACTACGCCGTATCCTAAGGCACTGTTTCTCAGCCCAGTCCTCGGGGGCCTGGTGGTTTACCTGAGGGCTGCGGAGGACAGTGAGAAACACTGTCCTGGGGCATGCTGACAGTTATGGTCAGGGAGAGCAACTGTTCCTCAGCCGTGACCTGGAAAAAGGTCACAGGGCAGGTGCGTGAATTGGAAATCTGAGTCACTCATGTGTTTCATCCTGAGGTTTGTTGGGTGGCCCGACGTTACCTTGGGTCCCTGTTCGCTGCTTTCTTGATTAACAGAAATATTCTAATCATCCTGTTCTCTCAGTGTCTCACTTGGTCATGGTCTCCCCAGCCAGAGAACATGACTCATCTAATCGAGCGAAATTTCATTAATCATTCACACCGCAACTTAATCTTCATCATACAAGTGCAAGATTGATTTGTAAAATTTGTGGAGATCAGTCAGCTGGGGTGCATATTTATGGTCTGCTGGACAGCTGGACAGGGCCCCAGGCCCTCGGTAGTGGGATCCCCCTTGGGTGGCCACAGGAAAAACACGTGTGATCACCTGTGACAGCAGCAACCGGCATTCACATATGGAAATCTTTGCCAAAAGATCTGCCAGGTGATTGGTTCTAATATGTCACATGGGCCTTGTTATAGCCTGGCTGCCCTCTATTCCTACTTTATGAGTCGTAACTAATTAAAACATGTCATTAAGCTAAACGGACATGAAGTGGAACGATCCCAGATTTCTCCAAAAGGTACATAGTCGGAGCTGCAAATAGCTGAGAACCACTTGGCACTGGAGAGCACATCCAGAAGAAGAGTTTCCACAGGAAAGCATCTATTGAAAGAATGAGCACTGGCATGTCCACAAAGACTTTGTGTCCATAACAGCTTTGGTTAGCCAAACCAAAAAGAATAGTACTGTAGAAAGATTTAATCAAATGCTACCCTGCTGAAAAAACTGCTAAAAACCTGGATAGTCTTTGGTGGTCATGTTCCAGTTCACGTTGCTCTTTGATGGTTTATCTTTGTGTGTCACCTATTGGCCCTGCTGGTGTGGCCAGTCTACCAAGCTGGTTATGCTGGTATGATCAGCTAAACCAGCTAGAATAACCATCATAAACAGATCACGCAGTTTTATTCAGCAGGATAAACAGATCTGGGGGGCGCCACTGAGCTGAACAGGGAACAGCGGGATGAGCAGACACCCCCACTTGATCTGAATCACAGCATTGCTGAGCATGTGTCACGGGAAGAGAACCAGGTGAGACTATCTACTGTACTCCCTACACAAACACCTTAAACGTCTACAACGGGGTCCATGGGCAGCTTGTAGGCAGCCTCCTCAACGTTGCGGATTTCGAGTAGGGGAGGGGGAGCGTGTCTGAACTTCTGAAGAACAAATTTCACGCTAAAATCTTGGGAACAGAAGATGCAAAAAAAAAAGTCATGGCTCGAAAAGGGGATTGCGATTGAAAAATGCACTAACCTAGTTATAACTCCTAAGTCAGTGAGCAGATTAAACTGTGAACCAGCCATATTTATGCAAGTCTGTTTTGACTACAAGCTGCACCAATGTAATTTAAGACAATACACCACTCTTGGGGATGTTTTCTTACAAATCAAGTTACTGGCCTGGTGATGGGCACCATGGGGGGGGGGGGTTAGGATGATTCCAAGGGACTCTAAAAAATTTGGAAAATAACTGGATTGGTCTGGAATAGGAGGCCCAATGCTTTCATGGGGCCCGAAATTTTTTGCAACACCCCTGAGCAAGAACCACTATTATTGCTACAGCTTCTTATGAGTGGAAGAAACTAGTGTGCAAGCAAACAATGGCAGTTTAAGGGCTCGTATTTCCATGTATTTTGTGTGGCTTGGTAATCAAGCAGATTGTGGGCCTGTTAAGTACTGATTCACAGAGCCCAAGCGTGGTTGAGTAGAGTGTTCAATAACAGCTACCGGACAGCAGTGTCTTATCCGGTGAAGTGCTTTGGTGCATGATGTTGAGGTAACACATTCTGGAATCTTCTATTGCTTTCCGTTTTATGACAAGTATTATGAAGCAGCAACTTTTGGCAATGAGAGCAATTCTGTTCAGTCGATAGTATTTTCAATAAGGTTTTTGTTATTGTGAGTGTGTTCCTCAGCAGTTCATTGTGGTGGAATAATGCTTTAGATTGCATGACAGGAAATAGAAAGTGCCAGAATCCGATTTAAATGTTTGAAATCTGCTGGAGTGAGGCAAACAGAATATCACAGTGAAAGTGAATTACATTGGACCTTATGCCTTGTACATAAGTGTATAAACAGCTTAAAACCCCCAAAAATTCAATAGTGCTGATCTCTCGGATGCCTGTCCCTCAGGTGTGAAATCACTTTGACTGCGCAGTTTTTCCTGGATTATGTATACAAATGCTTTGGAGTGATTGGTACCTGTCTCTGCAGGGTTTGTCATGCCAACATGAGGCAAACATCTGTCTATCAAAATAATCTGTTTCAATATAGAAATCAGAAAGCAGACCTAGTTTGGGAGATGTCTGTTATAGGCTAGTTCGCCTAAAAAAGTTGAAATGGGGATATAAAGTTCATGAAGGTCTGTGGAAAACTTCCGAGGGAAGGTTTAGAATGTAGTCAAATCTATGCTTGCGGTTTGTGTAAACTCAACTGACAAACTCTAACCCTAACTCAACTGGCAAGCACTAAACCTAACCTTAACCCAGCTGAAGGTTATGCTGGTGATGTTGAATTCAAGCATATATCAAAATATCTGCCTTTCACATCCCTTCAGTTCAGTATCACGGTTACACAACTACGAAATACACATATTCATCTCTTTTTTATTCCCTGCCACGGCGTTTTGGGCAGGTAGAGAGCAGGGATGCTGTAATATGATGGGCCCCTCAAACAGACCCCTTGTCATCATATCCTTGATATAGAGCCGAACTGACTGCACGCTCCCTTCTGCTCCAGGACAGCCCGTCCTCGCTGCCACTTTGAAGTTGAGGTCTCGGGCGCTGCGTTTCACACATAGTTCAGACCTGTGCGGCTTAATGTTTAATCACTCTAAACAGCCACCGGGCCCAAGGTCTCGGCTTACCGTGTTATTAAAGCACCCGATTCACCTGAACAGCTCCGATTTGCCACGGGGCTTTTGTAGGAAGGTGCCATCATTCCCCACAAGTCCTTCAGTGCACAGGAGCAGGACAACATTCCTATGATCTCCTCCTGTCTGGCCCTCATGAGCAGATGGGCATTTTAGTGCTCGATGTGTGATTCCATCATTGGTGACGGACAGCGCTCTAACCACATCACCACCTGCAGTATTGTTTAGAGGAGAGCCCTGCGACCACTAGCTCTGTGCGACCTGATTTGCCGGATCCCAGCGTGCTGGGTACAGCGTATTGACATACTTTGGCTTTCTTTTTTTAAGGGACAATTCGGTCCGTCTCTCTTGAGGATAGACCCGCGCCTACTGCTTTGACATGCCAGGCTTGAAATGTGTTCATTGCTGACAGCCCAATGTGACTGATCAACAGTTTAACAAAACGTCATGCAAAGTGATAGTTTTGCACTGTGTGAAGTGCAGATTTGGGCCTGAGATTTCTGAATAATCACAGACGTTATTTTCACTTCTTCGCCTTCAAAATGATGTCGGAAACCCAAGATTGATCTTCTGACCAAAGCACTCCTGAGTAACATCTCTCTGTTTTCTTTTTTTCTCAGACCCAAATTCACCCAAATGGATCCCTCTGTCAGAATGACCCTAATTAGGCGGTAATGATCACACCTCTGCTGTATGTCTGAGATGTCCTACACTTCTACTCGACTGCATGTTCCTTCAGAGATCCTTAAAGTACTTTGCTTACGTCAAAGACTCCTGAAGCTGTCAAGATAACATTTTCTGTGCAGTTATTTAAGGGTGTTTAATTACACGTTCTAAATAATGCACATGTGAAGGAGATTTTTTTTTTTTTTTAATATTGAAAACAGTCTGGGTGATTCATTAGCTGAAACTCGCTGTGTAACTGAACCCACAGCACTGTTCTTTATTTAGATCTCCTTATAGGAGATTAATAAGAAGGTCTCACATCTCACAGACTCTAATTCAATCCAAAATGATAATGGTTGGTGTCTCAGGGCTCACAAAGTGGGCTTACATTAGGCCTTCATTATACAGCCAGGCAGCACTGATTGAGGCTCTGCTGGTAATATAGGCTGTCCTATTTCAAGGTATTACCCAGGTATGAATACGTGCAGAGAGGAGACCTGTTCTCAAGACACCTTAATATTCATGCCTCAGACATCGCAGGAGGTTCATTCTTATTGATGTGAGTCTCCTCACGCGGTGAGACGCGGCAGACCGGCGCTGGCTGCATTTTACAGTCATCATTTCTGTAGAAAAGCACAATGCTTATTCTAAATCTGCAATACAGATCTTTTCGTCCGCACAATTTAGGATGATCGGAATCTAAAACATGCTATTTATTGTGATCTTTTATTTTGTTTATAAAAACAACGTTAGGACAGAGCACGAGCACTTCACAAAGACATGTTTAAAAAACTCTTTCCATTATTTGAAAAAAAAAAAAAATCCCTCTAGTGGGTATATCTAAAATTCTTCTAGAGCTGTGGATCAATTGTATAGCATAGGTCAGTACTTGTCACTGTTTGTCACTTGTGGAAGGCCAGGAGAGCTCAAGGGACACAGGGGAGTAAACAGACTGAATACAGGGTAGAGTGAAAGGACGGAAAATGCCTGCGTTTCTGAGATCGGCTCGCTTTGTCTGCAGACACAGGAAGTGTGTTTGAAATGTAGATAAGTTTTTCCTTACACTGAACAGCATGTGCATCTGCAGAGCAAACTGGCAGCAAAGTGTTGTATGCATCTCACACGAACTTATAATTACACAGCTGAACTTTAGCCTTACTTTTTCTTTAGCTAAATTACTATTTTACTTCTGCACATTATCACATGGCAAAACCTTTCTGCCATTAAATTCTGCAAATAAACCACGTTTGAACAAGGAGCCGGTGTAGTGCACTCTGTGAGAGTTTACAGTCTAAAATGTGATTCTGTAAATCTGAAGAAAGTCAGGTAAAAAAACAGCCGTAATGCAGCCTGATGCAGACTGGATAACTGATAAAGACAAATATAGTATGTGTATAAGGGCAATAGAGTCTCCATGTTTACAGTTTCATCTGGGCAAAAACAGCCATTTGTACTCCCTGCATCTATTACAGAAAGATGACCTGTTCTGTTCAGTGGCTGACCCCATAATCCCTATGACAATCAACTTAATGTGAGACTTCTGCTCTGAGGTGAAAATTCTCTTCCCTTGTATGAGGACATAGCTAACGGACACTCAATAAAACATTGATTCAGTCTTTGGGCAACAAGTGTCATGATTTGTGAGCTGATGCTCACATTTAAGACAATGAGTATTGATTTAGTAGCAAAAGGGGATGTTTAACAAAGTGCACCGGTGTACTGAAAAAGACCAGAGCCAGAGGTGTCAGTGTAGCCTGCCCTCTTGGAGACATGCCCTCTCTGCCAACAATTAGCCATGTCCTCCTTAGTCAATGAAAATCACTTTCACAGAAAGCTACCGGCTTGCTATGATTTAACCGGAAAATGTTTCAGAGCCATCACAGTCAGTGTGAGTCTAGCAGCTAGAGGAAGCCAGACCAGCCAATCAGATATCTTAGTCCTACCTCTTCTACAATCTGAGTGGTTACCTCTCTCAACCAATCATTTCTCCTTCTGCCCTCAGAACATTTTTTGTGTAAGTAAAACTCCCCTGAGCGACTTAACGTCACTCCACTATCAGCACAGGCAAAGAAGGACATCGTAAATGAAAATAATGACATGGCTGATAAATGAGGCTAATGCTGGCGGTCAGGGGGACAGAGAGTTCTGTCTGCCATTCTGCCCAACTGTTTGTCACAGCTGTCACTGGGGAAACAAAGCTAAACACTGCTGGGCTGCTTTAGACACATGACAAAGCTCCCCCTTCAGGTGTGACCCAGCCAGCTACACACCGCTAAAACCTGTTAGCTATCATTTACGGTTTTGTATCATTTTGTAATGCAAAGACATGCCTGCAGGTACCACAGACACACACATTTTTGTATTCATGTCCTTGTGGGGACCGTCCATTCATTTCTTTGGGAAAATCCTTAATCCCAGCAATGACATCATTAACCCTACCCAGCCCTAAGCTTAACCATAAGTAACCAAACAAAATACAAAAATACCTTTGGCATTTTTAGTTCATCGATTTCAGGAGCAAACACACCAATTATATATATAAGTGCTTAATAACTGAGGATAAAAACTCTGAAATTAGCTAACTGCCACTAAGAAAAGCCAGCACAATTAAAAACCAGTACATCTAGCTGGCCACGTTTAAATCCCTACAATCAGTTAGTCTGATAAGAGCCAGCTGGATAGAGGACTACCTCTGGACAACCAACCCTGTGCCAATGCCTTCTACTATAAGACATTAGAAAAGTCCTGTGAACAGACAAACACCATCTTTTCATATTGTAGGAGCTGCCATATTTCATTTGAACTACCTGAACTACAAGTATGATGTAGAAGTATGAAATTTATGTTTAATAAATTACAGATATTTGTGGCCTTGCAGGTTGGTCAGAACAATATCATAGAATCCCATGATACAAAAGAATGTGTTAATAAAGTGCATGATATCAGTAACGATGCGAGTTCATAATATCCCTTTTTACGGCCTTACATACAGTCCCGAAGTGTCGTATTTACAAAGCACTGGTAACGTGAGATAACACATCGATCGCAAAGCTTTCCCATGCAGAAGTGAATAACTGCGTCCCTTCCTGCAAACCCATAACACAATGGCAGGTACTTCTAGAGATCTGCTTACATAAATAGCACTTCTTTGTTTCAATCACTAGCAGACGTAGGGCCAAAACAGCTTCCAATATTAAATTTTACGCAGGGTATTTTTGTAGCAGAAATTGATTTAAGATTCACCTCAGATCCATGAGAGGACAATCCCCTGTCCTCGAAGTTCCTGTTCCTATATCAGATAATCATAACTAGGCATGACCCCAAGGACCTCAATGGACCATTCTCAGCTGTATATATCGTACGCACGACGAGGCAAACGTGTGTAAGAGGGACACGCAGACGTGGGTGAACATGAGCGTTGTACTGAGCTCACGGGACTGTCGGCCTGCCTCATTACACGTACGACTCGGTGATGGCTGTCAAAGCTGGAGGGAGAGCATCTCCTTCAATCTAGCTTAATCTTGCGGAAGGAAGGGGCTGAGTCTCACTCAACCAAGCGGCTCTGAGTAGTGTCAATGAGCAAGTGCAGATTTTAATTAGATAAACACACACCTTCATGCAAAGACCATCATCATAATAATCATAGTAGCAAGAAGCATAGGAGACAGTGGACCTCAGAGTATTATTAATATTTTTCCTCGATTAATGTTGCTTTTAATGATGCCGGGTTCTAAATGAGCATCTCCGGGGTTGCTGCTTCGTGAAAGCTATAGAAAAGCCATTTCTCATGTTGGTATATGACTCCACCGCTCTTTTGAACCTGACTGGTAGCACTAAAAGATAATTGATGCTAAGTGGTGAATATATATCCATTAGCTGTGCTTTTTGGTGACCGCTGTGTTCACAGACAGTGACAGCAAACAGAAGCAGGTGCTCAGGTGAACATCGGTCAGGCTAATGCTGCTGTTATCTATGCCAAGTGTGGAATGTGTCTGATATCTGCTGAGCTGTAACGTATTTTAAAACAAGAGCTGATCAGTTTTCAGGACTCCCTGCTGATAGCCAGGATAAACGGGGGATGCTGTGCAGGTCAGTGGGTCAAACCTCTGCGGTTGTGATCAGAAGACTGCTGGTTCTAATCCCATGTCTCTGTTGGGCCCTTGAGTCAAGGCCCTTAATGCCCTGAAATGCTTTAGGGACACTAGACAAATGGCTCAACCCTGTGCAAAAACCCTAAGCTTCTCTATTAACAGTGCGTATATTTTTAATATGTGTACTTATAGAGCACGATGGGACATGCGAAAAGAAGCCTTCCAATGTTCTTGTACAAATGGCAAATAAAGCATCATTTCAATTGGTAAATCTGTTGTGAAATAGGAGGCTGTTTCCTCGGTCCCCGTGGGGAATGTGTATGCTCGTCTGAGCCGGAGGTCCCCCCTGCTCTCTGTAGGGCTCGTTAGCGAGGGCAGACACTCCTGATGAACGCACATCTCCGCTGCGAGCGGCCCTGCGGCGTCCGTGTCACGGCTGATGACGCAGGGAGAGCTGCGTGGCCGCGAGGGCGGCACTCGGGGCACTTCTCCAGCCGCGCAGCTCCGACGCAATACTCAGCATGCCGGAAATGATTGAGATAATGATTTGAATACCTTTTAATCAATTTTTCTAAGTGGGTGCAGTGTTTTTGATGTCAAATAGGGGTCACTGTTTGGTAAACCGGCACTGATTAGATGGCTGCCCACCTGCTGTGTAGGACAGAAAGTTCTGACTTTTAGACTGGACTCGGAATTTCTATGCAAATTAAGAAACAAATGGTAATGCGGCCATTTGAGAACCAGCAGATGTTACGTTTATTACAGTGGTGGAATAGGCTGTGAAATATGTAGACATCAATTATTAACGTTTATTATTAATTCACCCCAGGAAATGTTTCAGCCAACACCACTATCACCAGCTAAGGGCATGTGAGTCAGTGGTAGACAGGCAACGTTGGGACCTTTCGCATTCACAACACGAACTGCAGGCCTAGCACGGAGCCCCGTAGGTCCCGTTATACGGTTTAATTAATGCCTGATTTTCACTTGATAATACATCAAATAATTACTATATTTATGAAGGCCGAGAGCTTAGGTTCCGTGAAAACCATCATAGCGTGTAACCCGTAAGGAACCCAGTCTGACCATCTATATTAAGGAGGGTCGGCTAGCGCTGGTTACACCTCACTGCTTATAAACTGCCTGCTGGACTAAAAATGTCAGGAGCCCCCCCCCCAAAAAAAAAAACAAAAAAAAAAATATATATATAAGCTGAATTTCTTCAGTCAGTTTCAAATTTAAGATCCAAGCTACGTAAAATATCCTTAGTCTATAATATCGCCAACTTATTTTAAGTAGATTTGTTTTTAAAACTTAAATGCAAGGAGCCTCAGTCTGAGAGCATCGCTGTTGGCAAACAGAATCGGACAGACAGCATTATCACTGAATGTGCAGCAGCTGGGTACCAGGCAAGGAAGCTGTTTTTCGGTCCATAATCAGTGTGAAAAGAGCAGCAGCCCACAGCGAGACCACCCAGCAGCAGCATGGAGGAGCCACGTGGTCGGGTGGGAGTCACGGCTGTCTCCCTCAGGGGTGGCTGGCTTCTGCGTGCAATGAAAGCTGACCACATGTGGGCAAGTAAGGCGAGAAACCAAGACAGAGGATGATATTAGCCATGTGAGAGGGCGACGCTTTTGATAATAAAAAAGGCATGAGGGCAAATCATGATTTAGGAGATATGATATAATATATTATAAATAATATATAATGAACAAAAAGGTCAAACCTTGCCAGGCTTGGTTTGCCCGTTGTATTGTAGTGCTGGGTAAAACCTGATATACAGTTTATTTTATCTATTTTAGGTGATATTTGTAGAGGTTGAACTGTATTTTTTATCAATAATACTAGTGGTAATGGTAGAATCGTTGATGTAAAAATTAGATAATGTCGCTCCAGTTATGGGTTATTACACACATGCTTTCATGTTGCACAGCGCATGCACACGAACGCACCTTAATACAGTGGCCCCCAACCCCCGGGCTGCGGACCAGTACCGGGCCGTGGGTTATGTGATACTGGTCTGTGGGCTGCACAGAAAAAATAAAAAACTTCGGTCACGTGATATTTACCGCTAAAAATAGTCCCTCAAGCCAGTAATATGTATAAAAAGCAAATGTCTCTTGATCGTTCGGCTCTCACTGATTCAGCGTTGCGGTGATGCCGAATTTTTTATGCACTTTGTATTTGTTTTTGTGGTAAATTTTGAATTATTTTAACAAGATGTTCAAACTTTACCAAGGCGACCAGAGAGCATTAGCGTGCTGAGTGGATGTTACCCGTGTTATGTTGTTGGCTCGATGTTATGAGGATGCTGTTAATAAAGATGCGAATACACATTGGATTTACGTTTATTGTTATATTTTAAAGAGAAAGACCCCATTATTATATTTTTTAAATATCCCCATTTTTATACGTATCATTTATTCGTATAAATACACATACGTATATTTATCTGCCGCTCCCTAAAGGCCGGCCGTGAAAATAGTTTCTGATATTAAACCGGTCCGTGACGAAATAAAGGTTGGGGACCACTGGCTTAACAGCCTTAACCACAAGTAACCAAAATACCAGACTTTTGGAAATTCTAGTTTCTTGATTGGTGTCACTCTCAAATACAGTTTTAGAGTTTTCCCTTGTGGGAACCAAAACATTCACATGATAGGTTTTTTTTTTTATCACATTGTGGGGACACTTGGTTCCCACAACGTAATATAGATATAGCACACACACACGCACGCACACACACACACACACACACACACACACACACGCGCGCACACACACACACACACACACTTTATCTTATGCTATATACCAAATTTTTATCTTTATTTAATATTATATCCCTGTTTGAGATACACAAGATATGTGATATCAAACTGTATTGAACTGATTGAAAAAGTATGTTGTGTGGTAAAACAGTATTGTAGGTATGGCCTGCACTACATTGAAAGTCATTTATACTGAGAGCCATAAAAGGGTATTTAAGTGTTTAGAATGGCTTTTCAAATGCATAAATCGATGCCAGATTGTTTCCTGCAGAGTGTCTGACACCTTCATGGTGTCGTGTTTTTAACGACGGGAGGGGTGGCCTGTGACAGACACATTAAATTTTAGGGAACTACCCTCTGATGGCGGTATTTTATGGAAGCCCCCGTTCCATATGCCCGAAGAAGCACACCTGTTTGGTTACTCATCAGTGAATGGTTATATGCTCTGAGATGGTGCTATTATTAGCATTACCGGTGTGGTTTATTGCTATGCTCAACACTAGCTAGCTGCAAAACCGAGTCTAGCAGGAAGACCTACAATAAATAAATTTTAGACTTATCCATTGGTGTTGTGCGTACGGCACATGGGGCAGTGACTGGCTGTGTGCCCATGTTGAGAAGATCGCTGCTTCGAGCTCTGCTGCTTCGAGCCCTGCCCTTGGCAGAACACCCCCGTGGGCCCCCGAGCAAAGCTTTTAACCTCCAGCTCCAAGGGTGCCGCAAATTGGCTGACCCTGCGCTGTGACCCCCAAGCTATGGACAGCAAGATGGGGCAGGTGGAGAGAATAATTCAAATGTACTCGTGCATGTGCAAATGGCAAATAAAGGATTTATCATTTATTTATCGTATCGGGAAATCAGCCATTCGCCTGTCTTAAATTCTTGTCACGTTACACAGTGTCATTAATGCTGTTTCGCAAGCGTAAAGGATTTAAATTCCTCTGCTGCCAAACTGAGTCACGGGACAGGGTCTCCCTAAAGATGGGGGGTATGATGAAGATAGAGAGGGAAAGAAAAAGAGGAAAAGACAAGATGAGACGGATCGCTGCCGTGCTGTTTGGGATTCACTTCTCTCAGAGATCCCCCGGCTCTCTGCCGCCACAATCATCTCCTGGGATGAGGAATCGATCTGTCTGGGACAGCGGGAAGGACCCTGATGCACAGGGCCAGATCTGGGGCTCCCCTTTGCAGGGGAAAGCAACATTTGGATCTTGGGTAAACAAGTGCTGAAGCCCTGCTGGGCTGGAGTCCAGGCGGGGGACACCTTTGGTCGCGCCATCGATTTGGAGATACTTGCCTACAGCCTAAGAGCAACGCAGATACTGAACTTCTGCCCAGCGCCACGTCGGAAATGCAGTCGGGCCCACATGCAGACCGGCGGCCTGCTGAAGTGGTAAAAAGTAGAGCTTGAGTTCGCTGTAGGTGGGCTGGACTCCAGCGATGAAGCAATCTCCTGGTCAAGTAAAGGCCTAAAGCGAAAGAATAAAATAGCGGCACTTATTCACCCCTGTGGGGAAATTGGGCAGTTTTTCCTGAATTCCATCTTGCTCTCATGGGAGATACAGGTGGGAGTAACCTCCAGGGCCAGGATCCTGTCGTCAAGTTACACTGAGCCTCTTGGAAGCTTTAGAGATGGATTTTAGGTGAGTTGCTAATTTGCTACAGTAGGGGGTCTGTCAGCCAACAGTCCGGCGTCTGCTCTGGGACAGAGGCTGTCATCCCCATGGCTCTAAGGATTCCCCGCAAGGAAAACGAAAGCGTTTGTGATAGGGCGCCCCCTTCTGGGGAGGGGGACACGCAAAGGCCTTTTGTAGGATCCTCAGGGTTGGAATGCCTTGTGACTCGGACCTGGGTAGGGCAGAGGGAGGGTACCCTGTAACTTCTGGGGAAAGAGACGAGGATGAAGTGCAAGACGGGGTTCGAGCCTTGGACGCTATGTGACACAGGGCCACAGAGTAGTTTTCAGACAGAACCTCTGTGGCAGTTTGGGAAGCTGGTCTGGGAGGCTGGTCACCCTGGATTGGTCACAGCCTGGGGAGACCTTTGGATGGGGTCTGTCCACCTCCCACGGGAGGTCAGGAGCTGAAGGCTGAGGGAGCTGAGGGAAGCTCTGGAGGTCTCTTGTGATGTTCGTCTGTTTCATCAATGAGAAAGAACAACAGAGAATAATCAATATGCTATGGCACATGCACTCACCATATGGTTATGATTATTATTTGTGTTATTACTGAAAGCATTTTCTTTATCGATTTGAGTTAATGTGCACATCAGTTTTTATGCCTTCGGCTGATTGATCTGGACACATAGGTGTAATATTTTTATTATTTATATACATGCTTTTTGTGGAACTCCTGAAGAAGGATCGCAGGTAGCACTTTATTTGAGGGGACACAAATTCTTAGTAGTTACTCAGTTACTATTGAAGTACAAATCATGAACAAATCATGAGCCGATATAGTTAATACTTCAAATAAAAGATGTGCCACGATTCATTAATGATGAACAAACATGAGATCAGTGTTTCCCTTGTGTTGTTCATTATTTGTTCATTCAGGAGGTCCTTCAGTGGTTCACAAAGGTTTGCAAAATTAACAGATAGAATAACTTTGAGATGAATTATGCATCATGATTCATTTTAATGAATAAATGTGTGATCAGTGTGTAAGTCTTAGTTTGTGGTTAATTAATACATAAGTAAGAGCTCAATACTATATTACTTGCATCCCATCAAATAGTGTTATTGGATCAGATATAATATCCATAAGCTTTGAAGGTCTCCTGTGATGCTTGTCTGCCTACAGGTCTGTCCTTTCCAGGATGACCACCCTCAAATTTTGACCGGGTGACGTGCCAGTAGGCAGGACTCCACCCAATCCTCTCTCGTTGGCTCCTGTTTCCGATTATTTTTCTTCTGCCAGATTTATGCTCCAGGCACGGGGCATTAATATATTACTGTGATAAATAGCCAAACCACATTTTTTTAGGAAGTAACCTAGCTAGTTAATTAAACAGATTGCATTAGCACACTGCCGAATGCTATAAATGTAAATGTAAGCATGCTTTGTCCCATGTCAGATACAGTAAAACCTTTTCACGGCCTGATATCACTCACATTTTAACATGCAGGGTGCAGAGTGAATACATTTAAAGCATTCTGCAGGTTTACTTTTTGACAGGAAAATGCATCTCATTTTGGTCTAGGATGTCTGCTGCAAATATAAAATTACAGGTTGGTGTTTTGAAATAAAAGCTTAGTGAGCTGTCAAGTAATTTCTTAATTATACACCACGGTATCAGTGAGCTGTGGCTGCTTTGTTTTTTTATTATTCATTGGACTTGGTCAAATGTCAAATTAGTTTGGTTGTTTAACACGTAACGTGAACTGCTTCTTAATTATGCACTCTCGTGGATTTTTTTTTAAAGATGGTTGCACATGATTTTTCTCTAGGCTTTTTATTAAAAGATTAACCACGGCTCTCTTTTCGATAACGGACATACCATCCCTCGCTCTCTGACTTGCCCCCCTGCGCACTCACTCTGGCTCCTCCCGCACGCCCACGCCGGGGGCTGCCCAATTGCCCCTTCCTCCCAGCCTACCCACCACCATGTCTCTGCTAGGGCCATTACCACATACCCCATTCATTGTTGACTCCTGCTATGCTGTGATTTGGCAGAGTTACGTGATGTCACATGCTGCCCGGATCCTGATTGGTGCTCTTATAGATGCAGTGCAAGCTGACCGTGGAGACTTGAAATAGCGAGGTGGCCTTTGAGTGTAAGGGGGGCTTTCAGCAGGACCCTTTAACTCCTTCACTGCCCCCAAGGTGGCATTTTTGGGCTGATAATAAAGATGGTTATTCACAGAATGTGCTTTGAGCATCCCGTGCTTTAGTGTATTGTGCGCATCTTTCACAAATGCATATATGTGTGGTGTGGGCTTTAATTTCCATAGTGCCGGAGTAATTTGTCTGTCAAAAGCTGTTGTCCAAATTTTGTGAAACAGCTCAGTATTTGCAGCGACCATTCAATACACCAATATATATTTTTTAACAAGCACACCATCTTTGGCTAATCGATACCTCATACACACACAGAAATTAACCCAAATGCTAATTGTCCCGCTATATATGCAGACAAACCATTGTGCTGCTATTTCATAAAAAAGTTGTATTATTAAAGTCAATATTAAATTCATACAATATTAAAATCATCACTTTGTGATGTGACCATTTACGCAACACCATATTTGTTTTAGATATAGACTTTAAAAAAAAAAATTAAAATCTTTTAAAGTTAATAAAATTTTTCCACCCAACCTGCTCTCGCCTGATGGAGTCTGGCTCATTGAGCATGATTACAATAGAGTAACGTTGGGATTGGTAGCAAGACAATACAAATAATTTGAATAACTACTTCTGTTACATCCTTTATGATTCACTGTAATGGATTCTGCATGCTTTCCTAACTGTACTGTACTTTGACTTTCTCTGCAGATTTGAGGGTTACTGTACTATTGGCTTTTTGGGTCACATCGACAGCTCCCTTGCACGGCTCATTGACCAGGAACGATTATCCAGCTAATTACATATAGCCTTTTTTCACCAGTGAGAAGTAACGGCAAACCTAATAATGAATTATTATTATTATAAACCAGTGTGCTGTTGCTTATATACTCTTCATAGATCGACATATGTAGGAACTTCATGATCCCATATGATGATGATGATGATGATTATTATTATTATTGTTATTGTTCTTGTTCTTGTACTTGTTAATAACAACAATAATAATAATCATCATCATATGGGATCATGAAGCATTTATTGAAAACATTTCCTTTATCGATGAACATCAGGTCTTTATGCCTTCAACTGACTGCTCTGGATACATAGACATAATAATATTTATTATTAGTATACTGTATGTGCTGTTTGTGGATCAGCCGATTAAGGATTATGTATAATATTTTCAAGTGGAATGAGCTTGAGGTGATTTCTTTGAAGCTTGCTGTACGATCGCTGCTCATGCATTCAGCATCTGAGAGATGGACCTACATTGAGCACAAGAAGTCCATATGCCCCACCTGTCCACACGCATCACCTGTGCACACGCATCGCCTGTCCACATGCCCCACCTGTCCACACGCATCGCCTGTCCACATACCCCACCTGTCCACACGCATCACCTGTGCACACACATCGCCTGTCCACACGCATCGCCTGTCCACATGCCCCACCTGTCCACACGCATCACCTGCCCACACGCCACGCCTGTCCACATACCCCACCTATCCACACGCATCACCTGTGCACACGCATCACCTGTCTACACGCAGCGCCTGTCCACATGCATCGCCTGTCCACATGCCCCAACTGTCCACAGACATCGCCTGTCCACACGCATCGCCTGTCCACACGCATCACCTGTGCACACGCATCGCCTGTCTACACGCAGCGCCTGTCCACACGCATCGCCTGTCCACATGCCCCACCTGCCCACACGCAGCGCCTGTCCACACGCAGCGCCTGTCCACATGCCCCATCTGTTCACACGCATCGCCTGTCCACATGCCTCACCTGTCCACACACAGCGCCTATCTACACGCATCGCCTGTGCCCCCACCTGCATCCTTGTCTAGGTGTGTATGAATGAACTGCTATGTTACTGGTGTTAGTGGCCTTATCCAGTCTGTTGACAGCAAGATGGATGGATGGATGGATGGATGGATGGATGGATGGATGTGGGTACCTGCATGTACTGTATGAACTAAAATGTGTGTGTACTTACCAGGCATATGGAGAGAGGAGGAGTTATCTTCCTGAAATGCCTATTTACTGAAAAGCCTGTTCATTACTTGTAGGGAAATCGGCCACATTGTAGAAGAAGTTGCAAATATATATGTTTAGCTTCTTGTTAGGCTGGACTTTTTAAAATGGAGTGTATAAAAGACAAAAAGCGAAATTGGTTTTCTGTAGTATAAGACTTGCAAATAAGTTCTGGCTCGACAGTTTATGGCGTCAAAGGAAAATACCTGCATGCTGTGTACATTTTAAGTGTACATCAGTGCGTCTTGGAGTGAAATTATGGCTTCTTAAAATACTCCCATAAAACAGCCCAGAAAGGATAGGAGGTTTAACAGGGTAATGGAAGGCTGGGCTGGTTCCACAGGAGGAGAGGAATACTCACAGCAAATCGCCGGTGGAGCTCATGTTAGGTAAAATACAGCTTAATTCCTGTAGCGCAATAAGCATTCGGTGCAGGGACGGGCTAAGCTGGCCTGCTCTCCAGAAACACGAAGCTTTGTCCTGTCCCTTGCTTTTCTTTGAAGAGAGATGGTGAAGGTTTTATAGTACAACCCGTTGTAATCTCGATCTTTTCCCATTCATGAGGAATCACAATTCATCAGGCATCGTCGAGGGTAATCCGTGAGACACGCTCCAGTGAGCTGAGCGGCCTGTAGTGGGAAGGAAGCCGTCTTATAATGACAGCCCCTGAGAGGCTGAACTCAACTGGCAACTGTTTTCCTGAAGTGGGTATGTCCAGCATTCTTCTCAGAGTGCCCATCAGCCAATCAGCACAGACGTTGCTGTGTCAGGTGCTTTATAATTTACGCTAACCCTCATTTTGGGGGAGTGACCAAAGCCCCAAAGGGTCTGAGGTTAAGCGGGTGTGACCTGTCCCCCTCGTCACTGCATGACAGAGTGACCATGGAGGCGTGTCCTTGGCCATGCAGGTGGCAGATTGGGCCTTAGATGGCCGACCCTGCCACGATATGACTGGACCTTGAACCGCTCTGTGTGCTTAATATCATTCAGACAGCTGTCCTCCCATCTCAAGCAGACAGTGCACCATCAGGGATGCAGCAGTCTTGGGAGCAGAAATTAGTGTTTCCCAACTCACTCATTTTGCACCCCTAGACACATTTTCGTATCAGGAGCTGGAAGGGAGCAAAAATGTGGACTGTCGGAGGGTCCCCTGGAGGAGCGGGTTGGAACCACTGTGATAAATCACTGCGGGGGATTTTCTCTGGATTTGACGTGTATTGATTTTGACTAAAAAGTGTTTCTACATCATCAGTTATTTACCATGGACAGCTTTGAAACTTGGCATCGTCTTTTATGAAAGAGTGTAAGGGTGTAATCATTAAAAAGGGCTGATTTAGTATTGATAATATGCATTTCCTGCCAAATTTAAACCTGACAGGATATCAGAGTGACTTGATGTGAATTTAAAGTTACTGATGATGCTCCAGTCTGACAAAATTGTTTATTTTCTTAAACAAGAAGTCAGATTATATTAATGAAGATTATGCTGTTTTCAAAGCAAAGGAGCAGTACCTCATGAAAAAAAACTAAACATTTTATAGATATATATATACATAAATCAAATCTTGAAAACTTTGAGCTTCTTTTAACATGATACAGTGGGAAATTGTTACATTTATATTTGCAGTTATTCATTTGGCAAATCCTTTTATCCAAAAATGACTTAAATAAATCCATCCAATGGGCATTAAAAGAGATTCTTTGAATTATAGCTTACTGAAATTGTTATAATTGCTTTTAAATGACTGTGACAATTTCCATTCTAGCGGTTACTGGTTTCTAACCCTGTCTGCAAAGCCCCAATGCTGTTGGTTTCACATCCTACCCGTAATGCCCTGGTATGGGAGGATTAGAGACACTTCATTAAGATAGCGTTTGCTGAGAACAAATGCGACATTAGCAAGTAATTTGAGACCAGTGAGGGAGAAGCTCAATCTGCAGCACGATCCAATCAAACCTTCCCTGCGTCCGAACTGCATTACACCAGCCTGGTGGCTGGGAAACGAGAGGCCGGGCTGCCTTCCCGTGAACAATAGGGGTCTCTAATTCCCCAAGAAACAGGCCATTAGGGGCAGTGCGCAGTGCCGCATGCACACTGCCTGCCCCGGGTCACCACGGCACAGTAATTAGGCTTGATTGAGATATTAATGAATGTGCCACACAATTCACACTGGTGGGAAAAAAAGTGTCACTTCAGGACATTTGGTACAGCTGTACTTGCCGGCAGGCCCTCTGACACACGTCGGCACTAATAAAATGCACTGCCTTAATTTGGTCACATGCAAATTTAACAGGAGCAAATATATTCACTTATTTATTTTGTCTTTATGGATTGTTCTTTAGCTCATTAGTGGCCCTGAACAGGTAATCACTGAGTAAGTGAAAATTAATTAAAAACAGAAAGAGAATTATTGATTATCTCTAGTAATTATATATTTAAGGGTGGCAGAGTGGGTAGTGTTGTCAGGGGCGTAGACAGAAATTCTGGGCCCCCTGACATAATGTCACCTCTTACTCCCCGCCCCCCCATCCAATTTAATCTATAATATTATGTTTGCAAGGGAATCTGCCAGGGTATTTATGCCCCTCTGAGGTGTTGAGGGTTCAAATGCCACTAAGGTCCTGTGCAAGTCTGGACTGGGATTAAATGTCAGCCCTGGAGTTTATGGTTCTTCATGATAATTACGCCAGCCTGCATCGGCCTACCAGGAAAATGCCCAGTGTGCCAGGTAACCAATCAAGCCCTGGTTCTGTGTGTGTTGAATCCGCAGCTTCTCCCTGTGCATGTGCAGCTTTCTTGTCCAGGTCCAAGCACATGCAGCTAAATGAATTATGTGTCTGATTTCGGCATGGAGCGTGTGCCCTGTGGCATCTGTGGCCATGCTCAGGGCTCCCTAGCCGGGCAGACTCCCTCTCCACCCCAACATGGACTGTGCAAGACAAACTATTTACGATTGACATTACTGATTGACTGAACCTTGTCCCTCATTGAAACACTTGTTGACGTTTTTAAAAATAATTCAAGTCGAGGTTGCCAGACAAGAAGCAAAAAGCGACATCCCATGGTGGTGACATAAGCAAAGAAACAGCAGTATACTGTATAAACCTCTTTCAAGCTTCCCTAAAAAGCATATTATAAAAGAAGCTAGAATCAGCTTTATTCGCCAAGTGTGCTGGGGCACACAAGGAATTTGGTTCCGGCTGCTTGGATGAGGCTGCATTATCACTGCTCATTAACTATGATTGGTTAATACTTTGAGAGGTATGTTAATTACAGTTGGTTGCTACCTCGAGGCCCATCACTTATACCTAGTTGCCTTGGTTACATTCTTAGTTACCCCATCCCATGACTATCACGTGACCTTAACCCCCCCTCAGGGCACTCTGCCCTGGTTGACCTCCCACAATTTGGTTAGCGGTTTAGTAATTGTGCAATTGTGACGCCCATAAGTTATTAATCTGTATAAATTCTGTGCATCCTTGTGTTTATTAAATTCAGTTAGCGGAGCACGCCACATGCTACTATTTTGGCAAACCATGGAAGCGAAATGCACAAGTGGCAGCGAAGAAAAGAACAGCTCAGCAGACAACATCTTTTAAAAGAGGATCTTATGGAAAACAAGGTAGAAAGACGTTGGCGGTGTGGTGGTACTTTCTGTAGTTTAAAGTCCGACACATTTATTAAATATAAGGATACGCCGAATTTATAAAGCCCGTCTGATTACTGCCCATGCGCTGTACAATTGTGATTATAATTGTGACTATAATTGTGATTATATCGAGACCTGATAATGTGCAGCCCACTTGCCGTATCTATGACTCGAAACCTAGAGGGTATCAGAGAACCATCCTGTATTCTCATTAAAACAACACATACACACGATTTTCTTCATGCCTACGACCTAAATCATTGACAGCAATCCCACAATTCCTTCCTCCTGTCTTAACCCATCAGCTCAACTTCCACGGGATACACACACACACACACACACACATATATATATATATATATATATATATAAATCTTAGCCTGCTTGTGAAGATATCTTTGTGCTTGTTCACGTTACCCAGCAAGCGATTGTTCAGATCTCATGGTTTTAAAAGGAAGCTTTTAAAATTTGTGTTGATATCTAAATTGCATCTAGAAAATGAAAACCTTGCAGACTGCGAATTATCACTGCATGAATGACACACACACACGCATACAGACACTCTCGCACACACGCATGCACGCGCACACACACACACACACACACACACACACACACACGCACAGTGAGAGATAAAACACTGTAAATTTGTGCATATACTTTTTATTCCTTGAATGTCACTGTACAAAGACCTCCTTGCTGCCACTGTCCTAGTTACACCTGAAATTGTAATACAGGTTCCTATAAAACCTGCTTCTTATACAGACTGGAGTTAAGATCCCAGGACCTGTACTTTTCCCTGTCCTCTTTTCAAATGCTTTTCTTAAAAATTCTGCTAATTTTCAAGTATCTGCTGCACATTACAGAGTCTTAGTGTGGTTCCTTGCTGGCTGTTTTACTTCAACATTCTATTGAACGATTTTACATGAGCCCTTTTCAAATTCTTCTCTAAAAATCACCTTTCGGCCTCCTTATGGACTACCGTAACCGAGATACAGTCCGTAATATGTTTGAGCTGAGTCTGGCATTGGCTGCTATTGGGAAATCATCTCGGGGATGTCGCTGATAACAAAAATCCCAGAATTCATAGTAACCGGACTTCCACTCAGTCTGCCTGTGCCGGAGCTCGCCTTTCCGTTTCAGTTCCGAGCCTGGATGGTCTGTGTCTTTGGACTGTCCCATTTGTCTATCTCATATTACCCTGCTGTTGACCGTCAGTGACAGCTGGGGAGGAATGCAAAGCAAGCAAACTATTTCATTTGTGGCTTTTGTCAAGAATTTGATACCCATAAAATATACTGTCTTTGACCATTGAGACTAAATGTTACTCCATCCAAAAGGTGCATCTAATATGACAATAAGAGCAGGAGGTACAGGGACTGACTTGCGGAGTGAAATATAATTTTTGCTCATCAGAAATATGTATTATATATTCTTTACAGTTAGTGTGTCTCTCCATAAACACTTTTACAATGGTTATTAATGGGTCTTTTGATTAAAAGGATTCAATATAATTTAAAGAAATACGTAACGCCAGCCTTATAGAACTTAATATGAAGGATGATAAGACCAAGACATGCCCGTTACATCATGTGTGTGATCCCCAGAGCCCCGCCGCTCCTCCCCCCGTGTCTTAGGGACTCAGGGTCTCCAGCTTACAGGCAGGAAAGCAGGATCTGACCATTTGACGCTGCCCCAGATGTGCGCATCGCCGAGTAGCTCGCCGCTCGGAATCCTGCCTCTCCGCCGCCTCGCACATCACGGGAGAAACCGGCACGTTTCGGGCATCATCTGAGGACTTGTCCCGTCTCGGTCTTCGTGGGATGTGACCCGGCACAACCTTCAGGTTCCTCTGCGGATGCTTGCGGAGCGGATCGCGGCACGTCCATCACCCGCACCTTGACGATCCCGATAGATCCCGTACCGAGCGGCACCCGGATGCATCAGCGTACGGTTTAGGACGGACTATCCCCGGAAAGTGGCAATCATCCCCGAGGCTTCAGCATGACGGCGGCAGGCGAGAAAGCGGTTCAGAGAGGGACCCAGCAGCCCCAGCCGGACGAGGTAACCGCTGGAGCGGACGCCGGCTGCCTGTCAACTTGGGCTCGGGAATAATGACTGTAGTCATTTACAGTTTACCTGCTTTTACCCGGTTCTCTCCGCTCGTCTTACATCGATTACCTCATTCCTGTTGGTTTCTTTAAGTATCTTATTTATTTTGCATAAATCATCTTCTTTAGTTTGCATCTTTTATATGTTTATTTTAGACATTCTACTGTGCGTAATTTTGGTCTCCCAGGACCAAAGGGACAGCGGTATACTTATGCATGTTATGCATGACTTTTATATCACAGCAAATAAGTAAAATCAGCGTCAGCCGCTCGGATACGTGACCCGCAACCGCATTTCTTAGCAGAAACCCGCGGTCGGCGGGCAGCGGACAGCCGGCGCCTCGGCGCACTTCAAAGGCTCCTTTGTGTCATTATATTAATACACACACAGGCATCCACACGCACTTCGCTTTAACGATAATAACAATAAATGCATATATTAGTCAGGTGTTATGTGTTAGCTGGTTGGTTTTTGAGCTCTCAAACAGATTCGATTAAGCGGCGTTTGCTGGACATTGCGGGGTAAATGACAGGACGGCTAACGCCATTCGTGTGATATCAATTAGTCTAAAAAAAAGGCTTTTCAGCTGTCGGATCGCTGCATAATTAGAGCTCTCGGTGGACAGGAACCATTTAGACTGGGTGGAAAGTATTGCAATTCAATGCTTGTCATGCAGTGTTTTTTTCCCAGTTGTTTCCGGTTTAATTGTATGAATGCCAGGATGTCATACTTCTCTGTGATGTTCTGTTTATGTTATCCACGTATTGTATATCAGGTAACTTGAAGGGAAAAAAACTAAAGGGGATGCAAATGAAGAAATGCAATGTTCAGAGACGCCACGGCTTCCCTTTTAAATGTGGGCTTTATTAATGCATGGCGCACTATATATTTACCAGCGATGTGACTCTTGATTAACGAGTTTAAATGAAACCGAATGGCCTCGACATTTAGGCTTGATTTCGCTGTGCAGATCTAGTTCATAAATATTTTTCATTCAGTTTTAGGCACACCTTTCAGTAAACACACATGCTTTGCAAATACAGCGGTCCGGCTGCGTGCTTTTGCTTCTAACGGGCACCGATTTGCAGGTCCAGGGGTTTGCCGCTGGAAAGCCGCCGAAAGACCGGTCTGCTCCTTAAAGCTCAGCGCCGTACTAGAACCGAGCATATTCCGCTTAGAAACAACGTCATGTCCTCAAATGTCAAGATCTGGGTCCCTAAAGCATAGCCGATTTACATCACTGAACTCATCTTGGCGAGGGAATGTGCCGTTTGTGGTTGTAGAGAACATGCGTCTTTGAGGTTAGTTCCTTCTTGACACAGCATATTCACATCTGGTCTGATTTGATTGATTCATGGTTGGAGGTCAAAGGGGAAGCTGAAGCCCGGAAAGCAGAACTCTTTCACGGGAGTGTAAATCCAGAGCATAACTAAGCATGAAATGGCTGTAAGCCGTTCTTGGGCAAACTGACATTAGCTCCCGTAGAAGCTCACGAGGACTTGACAGCTCTGTAGTGTCTGGCATTGTTATAATAAATAATATTGAAAATTGCTCCCATGAGTATATAACCAAGGTAAAGATCTACTGGCTTCTCAGTGTTGAATTGGTCATATGGCATCGGCAACACAAAAGCATGGGTTGTCTCACCCAGGTATTGCTCTTCTGCGTCGCCCTGAAGCTGGATAGGCCTGGATTTGACTCCCTAGTAAACACTAAGCATATTGCTCTGCTCTGTGTCCTTATATGTGCATCAATAGGGTTGGATATCATTACCACTGCAGTCAAAGTTGAAGAGGGAGAACTTGCTGGTATCTCCAGGGGCTTTAAGTCAGGGATCCGTTTCACTATGCTCCATGTTACTCTAGCCATTCCTGCTGTGACGCAGATGACTCAATAATCTGAGAGAGGAGATGTCCTGGGGCAGATGACACAGTGACGTGGAATGGATGCGACAATTCTGGTCATGTCAGATGAAAACCAACCCATGCAAGACTGGATAAATGAATCCATGTCATTGGGTGAATCTCAATATGCGTACTTGGTGGTATTTGTGGTCTCGTGTACCCGTTTTACGTCATCTTGCATTGCTGAATACCAGTTCCGATACTAAGAACACAGGTACGGTCTTCGTGTTCTTGGTATTTAGATTTACCAATTGTTATTGACCATAAGTATCCCAGTTGCACTACCCAAAGCCATTATGGGTAAATCAGCATCTTTGCTAAACTGATTATGCAGCAGAGAATATTTAGTTAGTGATCCGAGTAATACATGTTTTTAACCCTCTTACAGAAAAGTCCTCCACTAACGTTTCCCGTAATGTGATTTGCATTTAAATAGTATCTCGAGCAAGCCTTATTAATTAAGAGATTAGCAGTATCCGAACAGCAGCTCATGGTGGGCCGTGAGGACCCCGGTTGACAGGCGCCTTTTTCCAGCTCCGAGAAGGTCCCTTTGCAGCTCTTTAATGGTGTTTGATGGTGGCTTTTTAAACATCAGGCTCTAATTGTTTTCTTGCATGCTTACGGTCTTTGAAGTGCTCGGGCACATAAAGATGGCGATATACAAACGGCGCCTTTAATCTTTCGACGTTTTACAACGCCACATCAGATGAATCCGCTGAGATATTTTCATAAATAATTTAGATTGCACATAAAAGCACGGCGCATCTTGGACTCGAAGCTGCCGATTTCCACTTCAGATGGAAATTCTAATGCGCGAATCATTTTGTGACATATGCTCGTCCCTTATCAGAGAAAACGGTGATGTTTGTATTTTTTACGGTATCTGCGTAGAGCGTACTGGTTTGTGTTTTGGCACAGACCCTCTCCTAATATTCCCACATATAGAGTCTGTTTGATCAGTTCTGTATTATGTTTGACGCTGTCCAGACTTCTAATATAGAAACAAATGCCGCTCTACTGGTGTTTTTGACTCATCTTGTTGTCATCATGCAAAAACTGGGGCAGCAGGCTGATGCTGACCCGGAGTGGCCATAAATCCTGTCAGAAGTGGTCCGATGATATGAATTAGAAAGTACACTGAGTAATAAGCACGTAACAGTCTTCATAAATTACCATTAACAACAAAACAACAGCAACAGTAATACTACTAATAATAATAATAATAATCTTATTTATATAGTGTATTTCTCGCACTCATGGATGTTTTACACTTAATACAGTCCAACACAAAAACCAAAAACTATCCATCAGCAAAAACAATAACAAAGGCAACTTTACAAACTGGATGTTGTTTTTTTCTTATGTTTTTTTTTTTATTAATGTAAATAATGTAAATAGTAATAAAGCAGGATATGTAGGCTGGGTAAAGCAGATTGATAAAGGCGGATAGATTTTCTGTTTCTCATAGGTATTCAGTGTTTGGAATACGTTTTGTGTTATTCTTTGTGCCAAAAGTATCACCTGAAGTTACGGGATTGAGGACGACTTTCTAATGGACATTAAAGCAGAGGAGCGATGTGTGGCGATTGGGTTTGTGTGCCCATTTCCATCCTCTCTCGCTCTGTGACAGTGATGTCATGCTAGTGAGGTGCTGGAGCCCTCGGGTGAGTATGATTGGCTCCTTAATGGCCTGCCGAAGGTGGTGCTTAGGGACAGAATAAAAGCAAAATATCATTCCAGGGTCAAATGGAAAGGCCAAAAACGAAATAGCAGACAGTTCAATGTAAATTGTCCTTCATACTTTGAAATGCTATTTCCTGTTTTGAGTTGTTTTTTTTTTTTCTGGTTTCCTGGTATTCTAATTTTATTCCTTGCTCTTTTGGGACACTGTACCCAGACAGCGCCTGCTTTCGGTGGCCCATTTTACCCCCGGCCTGCTTCTCTGCACCGGCGACAGGTGGGAATTAAGTTGCACGTCCCGCTGTCGCTCCATAACATCGCGCTAATCGTTACTGACTTCCCTGACGGGACAGAGATGCTGGTGGGCGTCACTGACCGGCGCAATCCGCGGTCGGCCGGCTTTAACGTGGCCGAAGTCCGGCGTTAATCAGAAGTGAAGGCGAACGTATTGCAATCACGCTGGTGACAGGGAGTTCAGAGACGGCTGCTGAGGGGAGGTTCGCCACGTTTAATTGCTTTCCGAGCTGCAGGGCCCAGGGGACGAATGGAGAGTCCCGGCGCATGTCCCCTCGTAGCGAGTGCAAGTGACAAGGAAAGAAACAAGGACACCAGAGACCTTAGGAGGCACTTCACGGTTTTCCGCTCGGCAAGGAACGGTTTATTTATCCCTGAGCATCGCGGCGTGACTTGAAGGTAACACGGACACACATCCGCAGGGGGGGTTGTCGCCTTATTGGGTTATTTCGGACAAGCCGAGACTCTTTGAAAAGATGTGAAATCACGGGGGATTATATAATATTTTGTTGTCCAGGATGTTGACATGTAAGTAAACATATAATGATGCTGACAAGCGAATGATTAAATTTGACCTTACCGCATCTATATGCAACAAATTAGGTAAGCATTCAGTCTTTAGTGTTGTCTGGAGAAGTCATTTCAATATGTAAATTGGATTAATGTAATTATGTTGTTCACAGCTTTGCAAAATGGTTTTCTAATCAGTCAGTCGATACTGTAATTGTAAACACTATTTTTTTCTGGGCAGTTTCTCAAAAGATAGCAGTAAAAACACTGAATCCGGAAGAAAGAAGTCATCTTGATTTTGGGAAACTGGGAAAAGCGGCACTAGGCTGAAAGACTGCAGTGGGAACGAATGCAGGAGGGAGGACAGTATCGTCACCATCCCTGGAGACTCGCGTAACGGCCGGGCGGCCTGCCGTGGGGGGGTAGGGGGGTGATTTCAGACCTGCTGGGTCACTTCGGTGGGTCGGTTTTCATGAGGGTGCTGAGATGATAGCAGGTAGCGCAGGAGAATGTGGATGTGGAGGCTACAGGGAGCACCGGCGCTGTGCAGCATACATGGGCATGAGGGTTAAACAGGAATGTGTGCTTAAAAAAACATGATAAGGGGTATTTGAAATGTCTTTGATAAAAACGCACACTCACAGATACTCAGATCCCAGAGACATGAATCATCAGACTCCTGACTTTTTATGTTTATATTCCTCAAGCTTCCACTCAAGATTCTCAGCTGCACTGAAAAGAAATGGATGGGTTTCATCTGCTAGTTTGCCCATTCAGATAAAGGCTGGAGAGCGCCCTCTCTGGCACTTCTGTGATCTTTTTTTATATCACAGAGATTATGAAGTGCATCATCCATTTATTAAAATCCCAAAGAGTACCCCATTCTTTT
>JAODKF010000040.1:17724232-17738151 GCA_026779585.1 Mormyrus proboscirostris
CACACACACACACACACAAACACACACTATCAGTATGGGATTTATTACTACTGAGATAAACCAACATAGCTGGGATAAGATAAAACAAAGTGCCCCAGTAACTGGATGCACCCATAGATGCAGAGGAAGTTGGCTGCCCAATTAGAGCCCAAAATCTAGTACTTATTTAGAGTTAGTTCTTTGATGACCTCATTTGTTTGACACTTCCATCCAAAGCAAGTAATGGTACAGGTTATAATTTATGGAGGATGTGAACCCCTGACCTTCAGGTCATTAGCACGATGCTCTGCTTGTTAAGCTGCTAGGAGTGTTGGTAAACTCTGTGCTACTCTGCTTGCGTCTAGTGACTTACGCCGACTATGAGGGCTGTGGTAATAAATTTAAGCTGAGTACTGAGATGCTGTGAGAACCCGTCCTGGGTGGTGTTCGTCTCTGCTTCCGGCTTTCCGTCCGGCATTCCGGGAAGACCGAGCGCCCGGCAGCTGAGCTGTTTGTTTGGGTTTCTGATTGTGCGCCCTTTCATTCCCGAAAGCCACTGAATGGCTTTGATTGCTCTCTGTATATTTTAAAGTGAAGAGAAAGGTTTTGCTGCTGCTGTTAATTTAAATCAGAACGGCCTTGACGGGCTGATTCCAAGAGCAGCCCTGAAAGGGGGCGACCGCAGATGCAGCTGTACTCCACGGCAGCGACGATAAGCATGTGCATTGTTTAAGGGTTACAGGGACGGCTCAGCATCCAACGCGGTGGATTGTTCCGAAGCACTCCTCTTAAATCTGCTTTAAACCTTTAATCCCAAATTCTCTTTTGCGTTTGCATATTATTACGGTTACTTTATACTGTTTTGACAAACCCGGCATTGTCAATACAGTTTTATCAGCTGTTAAATTTGTTTTGTATCAACGCCAAGCACGAGATGATTATCGGAACGCTGCGCTTGCAATTCCTGTGCTGTTTCTGAGCTCTGAGTTACACTGGTGACAGAGAGGGTGACTATACACTAATTCCATCTGCCCATGTTTTAATGGCACATGACAAACAGTAAAGTCTGGGCAGGGGGAGGGATGAAGTCGAGTGACAGGATCTTTAAAAAATTAGGAGAATTACTGGATTAGGGGGCTCGATATGGTACTTGAAGGTGCAGATTTTGGTGGGGAGGGGGGGGTGGAGTTAGGATGATTCCAGAGGCCTGTGATTGACAGAGGCCCTAAAAAAAATGGAACATAATTAGATTGGTGTGCATTGGGGGGTACAGTAAGATGTGCTTTCTTTCCTGGAAATACGGCTTTCACTCAAGCTGAAATGCCAGCATGATGCCCCTGCAGGGTTAACCTCAGGCTGAAGATAATTCAGTTCTAATTATGGTTGTCATCTGCAGGATGAGTTTCTGGAAAATATGACGGGTTGGACTGGGTACCATTGCGTAGCATTTAGCATTTCTCATGTTTTCCCGTCTTACTAGACAGGCGAGTCTTTGACGTACTTTGAGATCACGCAGCACAAGCACCCTGTTGTCCTTCTGCAGTCTCCCTGGCGTCAGGCCTGTTTCGTCGCTGGTTTCTTGGGTCATGTGATTCTCTTATATTAGCAGAGCGCCCTTCAAGGCTGTGAATATCAGCTCTAGAAGCCCTAAGGGACTTGGCTTAAGGTTTTTAAGAAAGATGGGACTTAAAATTTAACACGACTTCCGCTGTCTTCTGAAATGACCCATTTACCGCCGTTTTATGAAGCTGGCGTGAATTGTACTCACTATTTGCGGTCATTGTGTTACTGCTGAGTGGGGTCTGGAGCCCCCACGAACTGGCTGGTTTCATTTGTCATAATTTTAAGCAACAGTGGAACATCTTCAACTATCGCTGCCAGTGTTCGTTTTACATCAAGCAGTTGAGTTTTTAACTCAAGCATCGACAACATGCTCCATTATTCTGAAGAATTCAATAAGATCAATCAAGTGCATGAATGTTGGCTTTCATATATAAAACCGGTCTGCCTTTGTCCTCTTCAGAGGTTTGAGGCTCTGCTTGTTCATTGACAGGGTTCGATAAATGCCGACTGCGCGAGATGGATTCTGTTACAGCATCGCTATGCAATATAGTCCCTTGTTGTGAGGCTTGTTTGTGATGTTTTCCTGGATGAAGAGGTATCATTATGATATTCAATTATTTATGTCCACCTATTCATTTCCCAGGCCCCTCAGAGTCAGTTTTGAATGAACAGTGATTTGAGGAAGGTCATAAAATTGCTCTGAAATGAAGTTAAAAATCTGTAATGCATACAATAGCACTTAGGTGCATTTATTGGAGTAACACATTGACAAATGTCCAAGGTGAGACGTGGTAACCTGTTCTTCAATGAGCAGATCCTGATCTGGGTTGGACACCTAAACATACCCTCAGGGTTCATGCCACCCTTCATCCTCATTGTGGCCTTTCAGCAATGAACTCCTGGTAAAATATCATTTGTCCATCTGTAGGGTTGATGCCGTTTTGCTGATGTCAGCGGAGTGATTTCTTGTTTTACGAAACGTGATAATCACACATTGATTAGATCGTAAAATCACATAATATAGTAATGTATTCGGTAATATCCTATTGATTTGTATCTGATATGTAATTTCAACATTGCGCTCGCTTTGCGAGGCCGAGGCTGGTAGTTTGCCCTACTCCCGTTCATCGTGTCTCACATGACCACTTGTTGACGAATCGTGAGTGCCGTTCAGGACAATCTTCCCCGCAGAATCCTGGGTGAAGCGCAAGGCCGTGTCAAGCGGTCTGGCTCAGAGGGAGGCAGAGTCCAATGCAGTGTCACTAAAAGAACCAGCCGGAGACCAATCCGGTGGATCAAGGCTTCATCTATGGCTACATTGTTCTGGTGATTCGCGGACAGAGTAAGGGTGGATTCTGGGTAGAAGGAAAAGCTTACCTGAAAGGATTTAGTTATTTATTGTTATTATCAATATTCAAGGACAAACCTTAGGTTGTCAGTAATGGATTGAGGCTGTGCACGGTGCATGTCCCCTAAATGGTGTTAAACGAGTAGGACTATGCTGGGTCTGGGCTTGTGCCTGTGCCTGGACCTGTGCTGAGCCTATGCTTATATTTGGGCCAGTGCCTGTGCTGGGTCTGGGCTTGTGCCTGTGCCAGGACCTGTGCTACTCTATACAGGCCATGAAAACTCTCTGAAGCAGGTGGCCTCCTATACAACTGCTGGACACAATTATCATTCTGTGACAAACAAGAATGTGCAGGTTACTTGATTAGCCTGCGAGGATGTGAACTGTGTCAGCAACAAGTGACCATGTTGAACCAGAGCCGGTGATGATGAACAGGGGGTGAGGGTGACAAACCAATCAGAGGCTGATGCCGGTACATTCCATGAATGTTCTAATGTTGCACTTCTGGTCCTTGAATAATCTTATTAGGTCCTTGCTTTGTTAGAAGTTGCTGTGTAGCTCCTGCTCCAGCACTGCTTACACTGGTACCTGGGCGTTCACTGGAAGCTCAATCTAGCTGCACTGTCGACTGATGCCTAGTCGACTCCCTGACAGCACGCATGTTTGTAAAGTGCTTTTTGCCTCACTTTTGCGTCACTTTGTGATGTGTCTGCCAAATATATGAAATGTAAACGATCCATACCGCTATTAATTAGAGACATCAAATAGATGCATCCTGCTTGACGATTCCTAGTTGTATGTCTCAGTTAATGGAAATTACACACAGCTGTCTTACACAACCCCAAACATCACAGTGTTTGCAAGCTTTCCGTGTCTGATTCTCTGAACACGCCTGGAAGACTCCAAATAGAAGCAGACGCCCTCTTATCTCCTAAAATGAGGCAGCATAATCACCCTTTGCAAATTTGAGCCATAATTAATCAGTTAAATGTAATCAGAGAGAGTGATGACAGCTATCACTGGCTTGCGAAATGAATGGCTTCTACTTTACATTCTTTTTCAATGTAAAGGGCGGCCCATATTAGCACTTTATTGTGATAATTACTAATCAGTCTCCCTTAACCAGGGCAATATACTTAGACACAGCGGTTCATTCACTGTAAGCTTATAATTCATCTTTGAGGCAGTTATCAGGGTCAGCAGTGTCCCCGGCGCTGTTGGAGTTGAGGACCTTGCTCAAGGACCCAGCTGTGGGATTTAAACCCATGACCTTCTGCAGATAGGCACAGATCCCTAATCCACTTGAGCTACACACCACTCCCAGGGACACCTGACTCAGGAATGGCACGTCCACCCCCAGGCCTCCAGTGATGTGGGCCGTGTTCTTGCCTGTTGCATCAAGAGCCCCCGTGAAGGGGCTAGGCGGCTTGTAAAGGCTGCTGCTCCGCAGCTGAGGGCAGGCCGCCGTGTCCTCTGCTTCTCGGCCCAGCGTGGCGGGTACAGCAGCACGGGGGAGAACATGGCCCTCTGCTACACGAACAAGGTGGCCGCTGGAGCAGAATACAGGCCCCCGAGGAGTCGCAGCAGCTATGAATTATTCAGCTTAAGGTCCTTGCTGAGGATTAAATGCTTCTCAGCGTTATCGCTTGGCCTGATGGAGCAGAGGGTACAGCTGCTGAGGGCCCTGGCACGTAGCTTTGGGTGCGTCCAGCCACGAATCTAAGGAAAGTGCGTTGCATCAGCACCAGCTAGGCTACCAGAGTCTTCACCAGGACCTTCACAAATAATAAAAGCATTTTTGATCTTGTCAGCCTTTGGGTTCAAGCACCTTTTGCTGTTAATTTACACAGAAGTCGTGGAGGCTAAGGCCCTGAGCCTTCTCTTGTTTTATTTCTTAAGCCAGTGTTTCCCAATCTGCTCCTCGGGGACCCGCAGACACTTCACGTTTTTGCTCCCTCCCAGCTCCTGGGAGCAAAAAATGTGGACCGTCTGACAGGGAGCTTAGAGGGAGCAAAAACATGGACTGACTGTGGGTCCCCGAGGACCGGATTGGGAAACACTGACCGGAGCCGATCATTCTATCCGTCGATCCATAATGAAAATAAATCACAGCAATGGTGCCAAAAACTTCCCAACTCTGGACGACTTAACAGCAGGCGGCAGCTTTCAGCCATTTGGGAGCATTTAGCATCTCAGCGTTGTGATTCCGGCCGTCTGTGAGAAAAGAATAAGAGCGTGCGCTCGCTCAGGAGTCGGGAGACATCCCCAGATTCACTCATTACGCTTGTTTACAATGGCTCAGATTCGTGATCTGGGGAGGAACGGCGTTCCAATCGGAGACCCTGTCATCGTTCCTGCCTCTCCCTTGTCGGCTGTCGGCAGAGAGGAGATAATGGGGGAGCTGGGAGCAGCCGTCACGCGGACGTCTGCAAAATTTGGCCTGAAAAACACAGAAAGTGTCATACGTGCTTCAAAGAGTTATAAATTTTAACTCGGGTCAGAGCCTGAAATGGCATATATCAGTATAAAATCCATCGGTGTATGATCCATTATTTTAATACACGATTGTAAGCGGTGTGTGGCTCAGGGGGTCAGGACTGAGCGGAAGGTCGGCAGTTCAAATCCCAGGGCCGGCAGACCGATGTTGAGATTGGGCCCCCGTTGGGCCCTTAACCCCCCGTCGCTCTGATGCTGGCTGACCCTGCGCTGTGACCCCAAGCTTGCTCTCATCTATATTGCCTATGGGACAGGCGACAAGAGAATTTCCCCGCGGGGATGAATGATGAAGGCAAGCAGGCCACAGGTCAAAACTTCCGGCTTCGGCAGTGTGTCAGCTCGAGGGACGGTACAGTGTAGTCACGTTTATTACTACTGTATTATCACGTTTATTACTACTGTATTATCATCATCGTCGTCAGTGTATTTCAGGTCCAGAAGCTGCAAATCCAGACCAGGATTCTGTTCCAACCAACCGAGTTCTCTGTAACTGTGACTCTTTATGCTCAACCGATTGGTAGAAACAAAATCCTGGTCTGGATTTGTAGCTTCTGGGTCTTAAAATGCTCAACACTGATTATTATTATTATTATTGTTATGTGCTGTATTATTATTTTTCTGACTTTAAGATGGACTTAGGGAATAGATGCCATTCATGGGGACTGCCTGTATTCTGTTATGATGTAAGGTTGTGTATTTGTGAGCCGATGCCAGCCTGCTGCTATAATGCATTTCCTAAACATCGCACAATGTGTCTAATGTGCGTGACACATGCTGCTATTGTAGTTGATAATATATATGCAGATCGAGGAGAATAATCACATGAAGATGCCAAGAACAACTGCAGGCCTACTGAGGAGGACACCTATGAACTGCGTACGGACACATCTGGCCACCGCTGCATGCTGCTCAGCCATCTGGATCGCAGCCATGCCCGTGGCGGTGGGAAGGGGGGAGGCATGCTCGACTGAGTGGGGCCGCCCCACCCTCTGAGGAGGGGATTGTAATCAGGAGCCTGTGACCTGTCAGCCACCCCCCCCCCCCACCCCACCCTGCCCCGCCGGCTGATCGGCCGCATCACTGCACGGCCGCGTGTCCCTTTGTCTTCATTAGGGCTCTAGCTGCCGCCGTCTTCATCCCCGCATTCCTGCTGTCCCGCGAGACTGATATAAAGCCCCTGTGCTCTCCTCCTCAGACGTGTCCCCGTGAAAATGCGCATTTCGACAGTTGTTCCGTTTACCCGTTTCGCTGGAAGAAAATCGCAGCCGCTCCGCACTCACTGTGCCCAGTTCCAGTCCTGCGCCGGATGCTGGAGTCTGTCTGATCTCCGTATATCTCTCGCTGTCCCTTCTCTTGCGGGTCTAGGTCGAATCGACGTCCTCGCTTTTTAAATGTACCGTTTTGCATCTTGTTTTGACTTGTTGTTCATGTATGAAGCCACAAGGCTGCACGTCACCTTCTCAAAAAAAAATAAAATAACGAGTTGTGTCCTGGTATGTTAAATATACTCCATCTATTTATTAGATAGTTTTGTTTATTGACCACGGAACAGTCAAAGAGAGGTCTGACTTGTGTTGCCATAGTTATGACGGCAGCTTGTTTTCCTCTTCAGGTCTTTGTGACCTTGGCTGTTTCCAGCATCTAAAACAAGAAGGACAGTGAACGACATTACGGGGGATGACTCAGGCGATAGCTTGACAGCTTTCAGACTTTCTCTGTCCAACTGACTATTCAGCTGTGCTACCTGGTAACTTGGGTTGAGTTCTCACACCTGTTGCGAGAAAGGTCTCTGTGGGATGGTGGATGTTAGCCGCAAGGAACATGAAGTTCATTCATGTTTCAAGTCTACATGTTATGGCCCTGTGTTTAAGGAGACTGGGTCTAGGGTGTATACACTTCAAAGGACCTCTCTTCCCAGAATTCCCTGGTGCAAAGTGGATCACCTCTTGTGCTGAATGGTTCTTGGCATCGATCTGTCTATCCATCCATCCATCCATCCATACTATAGCCACTTTTTCTAGTAAAATCCTGTCCCACGTAACGTAGGACACCAGTTATTTATAAGAAGCTGCTGTATTATGCTGTCGAAACCTTTAGATTATCTTGATGTTTGTGTAAAACTATGAAATTTTGTATCAAAATATCAGCTCAGCCGTTTGAAAACCTCTCCTAAAGTCAGCATTTTTTTTTTTTACTCGACCACTTACCTCACCTTGTTCGGCTAAGCAACACCGCGCTGAATTATTTAACCAATTAAGTTAATTAATTAGCTGAGCTGGTGGTGAAATTTAATAAATACTTGGAATGGCTGAAGTACCCCTAAGAAAAGGTTTGGGAACTGTTAGGGTGTTCATCTGACAATATAGCAATAACTTTTTTGAGAACAGAAGAACCCTTCTAGTTTATTTTTATTGAATTACTATATTTCTGTGTTTTTTGTTTTTCATGCAAATATATGCTTCCTACCCAAATGTACAGCCTTAAACATTTTCTTTGGCTGCCTAATAGAATGCTGTATGTGCCCGGAGGAGGTGTGTTGGTCTTATGATACGATTCATGGGTCATCAGGACTGCCCTGTGTTTGGACAGCCTGCTTTCATTATCGCATTTTCACTTGATGAACTCTTCTATCGCCCTGCAATACTCTGTGAGTTGTAGATGTTCCCAAACAACACCCAAGTAAATTAGGCCACGGTGTTGAAGGACTGACGGCGAGATCTTTGATACCCTCTCATTAAGGAAATCCTAACAGGCGGAACTGGGCTTCCTACTTCTGCAGACGGCCGCGGATCTGCTTTTCCCGTAAATACCTGAATAAACGCTCAGTTCATCGGGTAGCGCCATAGTGAGTGGCTGTTTTGCTGTGCTGCTCATGCTGGGGAATGTTAGTGTCATGCCCGAGGCGTCCGATCCTCGTGCGTGCCACGCCCCCTCATTACCCACGTGTATTACCCTGATCGTACTCCCCTGTTGCCTGTTAGTTTCTGCTTGTCCCATGAATATCAGTCCGCGTCTTCCCCCTCTTTACCAGATCCGTCATTGATGTTTCTCGCCGTTTGCTCCCCCGTATTCTTGTGTTCCCTAATAAACCCCGTTTTCCGCATTTCCGGCTCGCTTCCCTCCCTGCTCGCCTGCCGACCCGGCACACAACAGTTAGGGAAGGTCTTCGAAGTTTACGCGCCGCTTCTGTGAATATATCCGTGCTGCTGTGGAATCTTCCTGCCTGCTGAAGTGAACACACAAGCCCCTTTGCTATGCAGCTATGCTCATGAATTCCCTTGTGTTCGGCTGCCTGAAAGTGATCGATAGGCCACGCCCAGGATGAGGGTACGGGAGTCTGGCCCGCGTCCCGACTATGTGGGTCTGTCCATATCCTTTCGGGCCCTCAAGAAATATATCCATCTATCCAATGTCTGCCGGCAACTCAGTCAAAGCCCCAAACCGTACACTGGGCTGAGCGAGAAGGAAACTTTACTTCATGCAAATCTGCTGGCAAGCAAAAACAAAGTGAACATATATTAGAAATGTGTAGCACAGAGATGGTTCTGCAAACTAGCGACTCTGCAAGGGGGATACAGGCTTCCTGCTAAGGATGGGCTCTACCCAACAGAAAGTGCTCTACCCAACAGAAAGTGCTCTACCCAACAGGCTTTTCTTGGGTCTGTATACATGAGGTGCAGCTTGCAGGCGAAGAAGATCCCGGTGTTCACTCATGGTTATCCGTGTGCCCACAGGACCTGAGCACTGGAAGCCCCCCCCAGAGGAACTGGAAGGGCATCGCCATTGCTCTGCTGGTCATCCTGGTGGTCTGCTCCCTGATCACCATGTCTGTCATCTTGCTCACTCCAGGTACGCTGCAGGTCAATGCACTCGTCCACCTGTTAATCTACACATCATGGCATATTCATTTTCTGGGTTGTAAGATTGTTCTCTTATATCGCCATGAAGGTTATGGGTCCAAAATTGGTCCCAGACTCTTTTATGCCAAGTTTGGATGTTCTACCCTAGTCTGTTGTTTTCTCTGGTCTAGTAGATAATCCTTCCTTAGCCAAAACATGGATTGGTGATTCTAAGTCAGAGGGACCAATCCTGGTATTTGAGGGAAAGACTCCTGCATTTCAGATTTTTTATTAAAAAGTGGTGAGGTAATTAACATGACACTTGTGAAAAGTAAGGGTTGATGTTGAGGAGGGCTCCCTGAGTAAGGGTTGATGTTGAGGAGGACTTCCTGAGTAAGGGTTCATGTTGAGGAGGGCTCCCAGAGTAAGGGTTCATGTTGAGGAGGGCTCCCTGAGTAAGGGTTGATGTTGAGTTGGACTCCCTGAGTAAGGGTTCATGTTGAGGAGGGCTCCCTGAGTAAGGGTTGATTTTGAGGAGGGCTCCCTGAGTAAGGGTTCATGTTGAGGAGGGCTCCCTGAGTAAGGGTTCATGTTGAGGAGGGCTCCCTGAGTAAGGGTTTATGTTGAGGAGGATTCCCTGAGTAAGGGTTGATGTTGAGGACCCCAATCTTTATGAGGTCAGTCCTGCCACATTAAAAACCGTTAAAATACAGGTTGCTGTGCTCCCTGCTTAACAATGTGGGATATAGATGAGAAAACATGGCGGTAACACTTTACTTTAAGCACTCATCATAATTCATTATAAATACCTTCATAATGCATTATAATAATGAGTATAAGAGTTGTGGATACGTTATAGTGCATTATAGATGAGAGCTTCATAGAGTATTCATAATGCATAAACAAGGCTATAATGTGTTATGCCTTTTTATAAATAGTTATAGCCATCTCTATAATAATTTATGAATGCATTATAATGCATTAGGAAGATATATATAATGCATTATACATGACTGCTTTAAGTAAAGTGTTACCAACAAGGCCCTGGGCACTCATATAGGAATCTCCTGTTGTACCCATGGGAGGGGATTTTGACCTGAATTGCCTCAGGAGATTTACACCTGTAATACATGGGTATAACAGCTGTGCAAGGAAGGAAAAAGCAATGCAGGAAACTGCCTTTTTAGAAAAATATGTCAAAAATCCCTTCAGACTCATTGAAAGGTGACGATTCATTGTGTCGAATATGGAAAACAGTCTTAAATTTTGCCTGGCATACGGGCCCTTTCTTCTGACAGAAGTTATAAAAATAAAAAAATAGGCTAAAATTTAACATAAATAAATAAATACATTTGCATAATAAAATACAAACAAAAACATTGCCAGTGTATAATGTGTCAGGGGTGGTTTTGTCTGTTATAGCCTCCAGACCTGAAGCTTCCCGCTGGGTGTCTCAGTCCAGGCGAGCAGGTCTGCTTCAGAAACTGTTTAACTGCTGTTCAGGGAGTGAAATCAGGACCGTTTCCAGGTCACGTTGAGTGGCACCATCAGCCTTCCTCCACAAAGGCTCTTGACGTCACGGATTGAAAGGGCTGACATCTGGAGACCCGTCCCTCGGCGCGCGAGTGGCAGAAAGGGGACACGGCAAGCCTAGCGGAGAGCGCAAGCGTGACGTAAACAAAGGCAGGCACATGATCTCATGGACATGGGCCACTGATGTACTGTACGTGAAAGGAGATAAACCAGTAGGGTCGTTACAGAGGAACTGGGGGCTAGATCTGGTGGAGAGGGACTGACAGATAGCCAGTTGCCCTCAGTGTCCCACCAGAAATGTAGGTACGAATGTGACAGTCTGTCAGAAGGGCTGACACCAGCACACTGTAACAACTGCACATCTTAGCATTTTATTTTTCTTTGACAGTGGAGTAAACCTTGTAATGTATATTACATTTCAGATGCACGTGTGGCCTCTCCAGGGGCCAATAGAAAAATTCTCTGGCGTTAAACCTAGGAATCCCTGTAAAATCTAACCAAACATGACAAACTGTATGAATCTGAAATATGGAATCACAGATTTATCTGCTTTGCATTATTATGGACCGTTTCTGTTTTTTATTTGCTTTCCCCATTGAATGGATGTGGAAAATCCATAGTTCAGCCCTGGAGTTAATCTCGCGCTGTGGCACACCGATTTATTATATAAGATTTTGCGACTTCGATCGGCGAGCTTCCTCCTGCTCCAGACTCCTGCTCTCTGGCGTCCTTTAACGACGGCGGCAGTTTGCAGAGATCGCTGCGTTCTTCTGAATCCAGCTCTCCCCGTGGACCTTTCATCCCGGCTCCATTTAATCGTAAATGAAGAACAGCCTGAATGCGTCTCTGAGTCAGCCAGGCTACGCAGGCCATTCTGCAGGAGTCTGCGCCCCTTTGGCAGGACGGCTGCTTTCAGGGGAGTCCTGTTTCCCCGCCCGTGCCGCCACACACTGAAGGCTTTGTGGATAAGGCCGGGAGGTGTCCAGACAGCGTGTCCTAATAAATTTAACCGCCACCTCGGCAGCCTTCAGCATTATCAGGTGTTGTAGGGGATTTGTGCTTGGAAACAACTGCAATAAATAAAAAAGAAAATAAACTACAATCCCATAGTCCTGACAATTGCTGTAAAGTATATAAGTATTAACGTCGCTTGCCAAGAGAACCAAAAGCAAAACAATTTTATCAAACGATTCCCGTTAAGTGCTTGTCTCTAGGGTACTGCGGAGACTTGAGCCAGGAGCGCTGTGTCCATTATCAGGCGGCCTGGCACTGAAGTATTTCTACTCGCGCATCATCGTGTTTGAAAGTCACTGTCGTCACCTCGCCAGGGCAGCCGACGGTGACTTAGCGTGACGTTCCTCTCCTTGCAGCCGACTCGTCTGGGGGCAGTGACACCAAGCTGACCGTGGACGACCTTTTCAAGCCCCACTTTGTGCCACATGACCCAGAGGCCACATGGATGAGCGGTGAGTGTCTTTTGGCTCCGCCTATCTGTGCCGCGTAGAAACGGAACTCTCGTCGAACATTGTGGGTGGTTTTGTTAGTTAGTACTAAGCGGTGAGTGAAGTTGCCACTTTGTCAGCTTCGAAATTACCTCAGTAAAATGAACAATGGGATGGATTATTCTGGAATGTTTCTTGCTTGTGGTCTTACGCCTTCATTTGGAATCTAATTAGCTATGCAACTCCAGCTCTATTTTTATATAAAGAAACAGTCAAAACATTTGGCAAGATAATTATTTCCTCTGTGGAGAGATGATAAAATATTTTAGCCCCATTTTTTTGGGGGAGGGGGGGTGCATTCTTTGTACAGTTTGTATTTCATTATGAAAAGAATAGATTCTCTAAGAAAGAAACCACAAAAAAATGCTATTGCACTGCCATAAAGCGTGAACGCAGTCATAATGAAGTCTGTCTCTCTATCGCCTTATAAATACATCACAGTATTGATCCTTTGAGAGATTCTAAAGTCGCAGCTCGCAGGCAGCATAAATGTGTTTAACTCAGCAGTAAACTGATTTTTTAAATTATGCGTACATAGGTGTGGGCAGTTAGGATTAGGGTTATTACTGATCTTCAGTGTGTTCAGATGTGCACGCTTATGGACACGGAGAAAGCAGCTGCCCTTCATTGACACCCCCGCAGGGGGGCGGGTTAGATATCAGCCAAAACACTTTTCCTCCTTCTCGGTGGACGAGGTTCAGGTGATTGTTTTGTATGATAAGTACCATATCGGTGAACCACATGGTCAATACATTACTAGTGTCATTAACTGAAGAAGGAAGGATTTTGGGGGTGGGGGAGGGGGGGAGGAGTGATTATTCATCTGTCTACAAATGCTGAGTCTAATATAGGACTGTCAGTGTTGGTATACCAAATATAATGGGGGTTATCAGTTAGGAACTAGCATACGATATAGAATGGATTTTGGTACAGGCTCACACAAAGGACTCCAAGTAAGGAAAGTAAAGCCAAGGTCATCGCTACAAGCTCATCTGGAGAACTGTCTCAGCTCGAATCACCTCTGCTAAAGGAGGACACTTAGCCCTTCCGAGCTGCTCTGCTCCTAAGTAGACCACCTAAAACGATCCTGGAACCGATCGGGTTGGCATTCACCGGCTGGCCGCAGGCCATAACATTCACATTGATAGCAATCTGTGAACTGATAGGAGTATTTAAAATCCCAGAAGGTACAGAGGTAATACACCCAAAGGGAGTATTATGGTAGCTGCGGGAGAGAGGCAAACAGGCATTACTGGAAAATGGGACTTTAATGCAGAATTGTGTTTGGTTGGAGTTGGGTCTTAGGCCAGTTTTGAGCCTGCAGGACAGCTGTATGATATCATGGAGTTGGGGTTTTGTGCTTCTCAGCCTAGATCAGGTGCACAATTGGGATCCTTCTTGCATTATTATTTAATAATGGATACATTATTGAGTTTTGGGGCCCAGGGAGCTGGGGGTTAAGGGTCTTACTCAAGGCCTAATGTTTAGAGGGGTCCAATCCTCAGCCATCAAAGTACCACTGAGGTACCCTGAGTAAGGTCCCATCCCCAAGCATCAAAGTACCACTGAGGTACCCTGAGTAAGGTCCCATCCCCAAGCATCAAAGTACCACTGAGGTACCCTGAGTGAGGTCCCATCCCCAAGCATCAAAGTACCACT
>JAODKF010000040.1:17760947-17771380 GCA_026779585.1 Mormyrus proboscirostris
GGGGGTGTTACAGGAAGAGAGGGATGCAGCTAGGTGTTTACTACAGACAGACATCTGATACATTTCAATGCAGCATCATGAATGGGAGAATAGGATTGCAGTGGGTGGACTTGGAATAAAAGGATTTACTGCTGAAGGTTTTGTGGACTCATTATGTGGCATTATATGCAGAATCGGTGCATCCTGAAATGATGAATGTGCTCACTGCAGGAAATGCTTGTTCCGAAAAAAGGTTTTCTGCTCTGAAGTGACCGCACGTTCTGAAACGGGGTACTCTGTTGTCCGCAATAATCGCATGTTCAGAAATGAGGTACACCGTTCCTGCAGAAATGGCATTTTCTGAAATGAGGTATTCTGTTTCTGCAGAAATGAGGTATTCTGCGCTCTGCAGAAATGAGGTTCTCTGCGCTCTGCAGAAATGAGGTTCTCTGCGCTCTGCAGAAATGAGGTTTTCTGTTCCTGCAGAAATGAGTATTCTGTTCCTGCAGAAATGAGGTTCTCTGCGCTCTGCAGAAATGAGGTTTTCTGTTCCTGCAGAAATGAGGTACTCTGCAGAAATTGCATGTTCTAGATCTTGATCAGTGCTAAGTAAATTCCAGCTGTGATAATTTGAAAACTGCTTTTGTGTTTTTCTCATGAGATATATGGAAATATGGAAAAATACATGTTTTGATTTCTCATGTTGATAAATTATATCAAGCAATAGAATAAGCTGTATCCAGATGTTGCTATTTTATCCTATATTCAGTTGGTATTCTCAGGTAGTTTAAATAACAAATCTATCAAATCACATTAAACAGTTACATGGAGGCAGGAATATGCAGACTACATTGACCCCGTAAATAAAGTGCTGGGTTTTTGGGTGCAGGCGTCCCTCAGAAAAAGATGAAGCTGAAGGTTTAGTGTTTGTGCTGTTGCTTTGTCTCCATGATTATCCTCACCTCTGAAATTAGCCCATGAATAGGGAACCCTCTCTGTCACTCACAAGGTCAAGCCCTAGGAGTTTATTCATGCTGCAGATGAATGGCGGGTTAAAAGAGGAGCTCCGGATGTGCGATTAATGACCGTCCCTGTGGGCTGGATTTCTGCATGCGACTGCGTCATTTATTGGACGCTATATTATTTATTAGGCAATCTGCTTAGAGGGAGAAAAAAAAAACATGTGGAAAATGTCGAGGTACTGCTCATCTGTCCAGAATTTATATTCAGCCTCCAAAATTTGGTGGTAAATGAATTACAAGATGAGTTTGTTCAGTAGAGACATGGCCTGTGGCTTGGAGTCATTAATAAATAGAGGCACGGGGCTGGGCACAGCAGCCTAAATGAACAGAGAGGCCCGATAGGCTGAATCATCGGGGATAAATGAAACGAATGGCACCTTCAGATGTGAGATAAGAAAAGGGGAACCAGACCGCGGTTGGGAGGCAGGATTCATCACTGTGTTCTGTGACCTTTGCTATCGTTTGTCCAGCAAATAGTGATTCACCCCCCAGTCAATCTAAGAATAGAGCAGAACACCTGCCTTTTGTACTCAGTTTCCGCCGAGTGTTTCAGAGAGAAATGTCATCCTTCCAATGAGATTCTTGACGTTATTATCATTTTTACGACGTCTGCGACTGCTGATGCCAGCTAGCGATGGATGCACATTTAGCACAGAAGTCCTGCGTTGGGTTGTAGCTGTTGCTACATCAATATTGATTTCTACTCATCTGTTTGGAGTCATGCATTGATGGAAATAAAGACTGAAGGGCAAGATTTATTTAGAGGACAGGGAGACATTTGTCTGAAAATGACTCTGCAATTATGTTGAATAATGCAGAGGAGAAGGAGAGCAGGTGATTCCTGAATTACACTCAAGACCAAACTTTTGACTGGCCTGAAAATACCATGATTGGGTTTTTAACCGGCATCAGTACCAGTTCAGAGGCAGTTTCTGGAATGTGCTGAATTCAGGAGGTGTGCCAGGAAAATCCAATGCTTAGGGTTTTGGCTTGGTGGCCAAGTGATTGTGGAAGCACTTAGCACTTAGAAAATGGGTGTTAATGAGGAAGATTTCTACTATCTGTCTGTCTGTCTGTCTGTCTGTCTGTCTGTCTATCTGTCTGTCTGTCTGTCTGTCTAGCTATCTTTATTTATATATGAACAAATTACATTTGATACACTGCATTACAGCAAATACCCTGAGATCCTTTGAAGCCATTCCCTTCCCTTTGACAACTATACTGAACTTTGACGGATGGTTTGTTCAGCTGACTGCTCACTGCTAGTGAGTTAGACGGTCTTCAAAATGACCTGAGCCTATTGATTAACAGGCTGGTAAAATTACACATGGGTTAATTTGAATTGCCTATGGATTATGAGCCATTCAGGTCTCACATGTGAACTGACATGTACTTGTTTTCCCCACTTCTAATTTATTTTAGCTTAATTGGTTATGGATTTTATTTATTTATTTTTAATCTTGTTATTGGGGGAAAACATAAAAGCCAGGACCTATAACGACTTCACTGTCACCCATGATCAAAATGTTCTGTGCTTCCACTAGCGTAGAAGTAATCAACAGCCAACCAGCAGACCGGGTCAAGGAAAATATATTTTATTTATATATATTTTTAACAAGAAAGTAGTCCAAGAATCTATATTGGGCATTGCAGAGGAACAGGTCCCCAAGATTCCTATTGTCATCGTCTGAAGTGTCCTTATTTTTATATTAAGGAGAGAGGAGCTAACTGTGACTAAGAGGGACGCCGGGGACAGGTCAGATAGGCAGGATGGATGCTGGTCCTGATGTCCTCTGCCCTGCTGCAAGGGCCTGACAGCATATTGGCCCTACAGCTCAATGCTTAATCATGCGTCTCTATCTCTGAGCTTGTATTGGCGATAGAAGGCTAGCCAAGGCAAGCAAGCTCGAGCCACTTTGGTGAAGTATCGGCCAGGCCTTATCCTGTGTATCTCCCCCATCCATCAAACCAATTCCTGCCCCTAATCAGATTTGCATGCTTACTCTAAGAAGGTTGAATAAACGTTCCTGAATCAATTCTCTGCTCTTCAGGAAGGTTGAAAAAAGGTTCAAATAAATGTGAAGTTTGTAGTTAAAAAATAACACAGAGGGAGTAAGAGAACCTCACTCAGCTGGACAGCAAGCACCTCTCAAAACGTTGCATTTAGAAAAAGATCCGATTAATCATCTCTGTGATAAAACAGCACGACCCTACAACCGATGCTTTAGAAGGGGGAACCACGGCCGTCCCCTTGATGGATTTATTAAACATAACGTTCAATTCATTCATGGGCTGAGAAAGAGATTAATTATTAGCTAGGTCAAATAAAGGAGGAACATCTCCTTTGAAAATACCATTTAAGACCCAGCAAATATATCTGGCTGAGTGGAATTTATTAATGCAGGCTTAGAAGAAAATACAAGGGCATGATTCTCCATCCTAAGCAAGAGTCACATACTTTGAGACAAATAATTAGCATTGCTCTTGTGGGCTTTTGTTTTCTGCAGCGTTTAATTTCTGCACGGCTTGCTCGTGGTTGACAGGACAAAGAAAACAGGATGAAGAACTCTCAGAATAAAAAAGAACTATTAATAGCGACTGCAGAGGGAAAACTAAGGGCAATTCAATACAATGCTAAAAACATACATAAATAATTAAATTTAAAATGTAAGTGGCTAAAATCGACACTGTTTACTGTTGCAAATTTTTTCATTAGTCTGTGATTATTTTCCTTAGGATACAGGAAGAAACGAAATGGAGTCAAATTAATCAAATGAAGTGAAATATCACTGGGTGGAAAAAGAGAAGGAAAAAGATGTGAAACTGGTTAAGGATAGCAGTGTTTAGAGTAAGCAATCAGCTGGGTTTAGTATGACGATGCTGCAGTTTCAGGGGACAGTAACAAAGACCGAAAGAACCTTCTGGATGGCAGGGTGAATCTGGCGTGGGAGATTTCTTTTCACGGCTGAAACGCCGGCGGTAGAGTGGTGGTTGTCCATCCTTGAACAGAAGGACTGAGCAGCAGGTATAAAGACACACCTGTGGTCTTCGAGGAGAAGGCTGCAGAAGAGGTATGTTCGAAAGTGAGGAGATCCTTGGGGGTGGCGCTCTGTCCTGAAAGCTGTTAAGGCTGAACTGAGTCTCACCCTCAGCAAAGCAGTCTGTAGTCCAGGATAATGAGGAAAGACCCAGAGCTAACGACTATTCCAGCAGCCACACAGCATCGGGGAGGGGGATGGGACAAGACTGCCCTCCTCGAGGGCATCAATTTAAGTCCAAAAAGTCACACACTGCTCAAAACTTCTCTCCAGTTTTCCTTCGCCGGTTTCAAGCCATTTTAACATTTCTTTGTCTGAACTTTATGTAAAAAAGAATTCTGAACTTTCATTCTTTGGTTTCACCCAGCTGGCAAATCTGCAGTGTTTAAATTATCGAGGCGCTATTGTTTGGCAGGCTAGAGAGACCCTTATCAAGCAGGGCAGACGGGTCAGGGCAGAGGAAGAGTCCTAAAGCAAAATCCATGAAAAGTCACGAAATGAAATCACTGAACTTTCCGGGACGTGCTTTGAGCCTGTGTTTGGCACAAGGGCTGTCATGTCATATTCTGTAGAATTAAAACCCAAATTCCATTGTAAGCAGGGTGACAGGTTACAGGAGACGAGCCCGCCGGCAGCGCTAGCCACCGCAGCCCCTATTTCAGGGTCATTTCAGGGGGCACTGAGCCTGCTTCCTGGGAACACCAAGGTCTAGCTACCTCGGCTTTCAGATGTGGCTTTGTGTGTTCTGCTAGTTTACATCGATTAGCCTCTATGACCAGAATATGACCCCTGCTGTGCGTGCAGCTATGTGTTAGTAAACTGCTGCTTGCCATTAATGCAGAGAGTATTTTGGCACTTTTGTACTGGAAGGGTGAAGGTCGCTGTGCCTGATGAGCAAAAGTACTGATCCGTTACCGGAACATTCCTCAACTGTGGTCATACTAATGTGTGCGCTGCATGGGGACAGGGGGTTCATTCCATGTTGTTGCATCGCTGCGAAAGGTTTTGAACGTGTGCTTGGAAAGTATCCCGTTAGCAGATGTGCTTTGCTATGTTATGTTGTTGTTTTGCTGACAGAAGCCATAAACTCAGCGCATCGTCTCATTTTACATTCATGCCGTCGTATCGTCACAGCAGCAATGGCCTTTGCTTAGGGCTACACAGCGGGAAATTAGGCTCCATCCGTCTGGTCCCGAACTACATTCTGCACCTGCTGGACCTCGGCTGCCACTCGTCCATTAATTTGTTTTAAAATCCGGAGTTTTCTGTAGTGATTTCCTGTCCTGCTTTCTTTTAGCATGCTGCCATTTCCATATTAACAGGCGCACCCTGCGCTGACTTGGGGCGAGCGTTAGCAGAATTCCAAAAGGCGCCCCGCTCTGAGTCACTGTAACATCATGTGCATCCTGGCCAGGGCTGAAGTCAAACTGCAGTCCTGAGTGCAGACATGTTTTCAGACTTTGGCTTTTATTGGGTTTTGATTGAATCCACCATGAGGATGGAGGACAAATTAGGAAAGAGAGCAGACGGGAGAATCTCGTGGTTCGCATTAACATGCCTACCGGACAGTCTGAGCAGCCGTGGCGGGTGAATTGATAGGCCATCCATCTCATGCTATCGTGGTCGCTAGCCGCCTTCTCCTCAGCTTGGTTCCTCGTTTCCCAGGACTATACATTATTCACCGCATGGGACTGAGGCCTTTTAGACTGAAAATGCTGGTTTTAATCCAGGTCATCTATCCATCAAGGATTCTCTGTTGGTCTGATGTTGCGTTGTATCCTTGTTAGTCCAGACGCATCACACATTCCTCTTGTCACTCCTTCCCTCTGGTAGCATTGTGTCCACATTTTCTCTTCGGAATGACAAGGTCATGGGATCCTGTGTAGTCTATTGGCAGCATAAATCACCTGCAGAGTCTCAGAATGCCTTTGAAATACACCTGAAACCACAGATGATCTGTCATGCTAATGGCTCCATCAAAGTCCTGCCTCTGAGTCCCTCCCAACACAAGCACCTGTGTTCTGTCTCAAGGTCAATGCCATATGTCCATTCCACATCCCCGCTTGCGTCCCTATTAAAGAATCACAGTTAATTATTTTGTGAATAAACAAATATGAACCAAACCATGAATTAACAGTACAGGCAGCCCCCAGGTTGCAAACGAGATCCATTCCATAAGTCTGTCTTTAGGTCAAATTTGTTAAGTCAGAAAAGAATACAGTACAGTACAGTACAGTACAGTACATAATAATAGTAATGATAATAATAATAATAATAATAATGAAACACTGCGATGGGCTGGCCCCCCATCCTGGGTTGTTCCCCACCTTCTGCCCATAGCTTCCAGGATAGACTCTGCACTCCCCACAACCCAGTAGGATAAGCGGTTTGGATAATGGATGAATGGATAATGAAACAGTAAATTAAAAAGTAACCACATACGGTACAGTAATGTATCTTGAGCTGATGAACCGCTGATACTGCACAATGTTTTCATGAGCCTTACAAAGGAATTAGTGCGTTTGTTATTAGGGACCATATTGTATTTAACCCGACTTTTTAATATAATAGGCTACATGGTGGTCTGTACTTAACTATGTGTGGTGCGGAAGTCGGACATTCTTACCCCAGGGACTGCCTGAAATCGTTTTTATTTCAGATAACATATAACCATTTATTCCTTTTGAGCCTATTTTCTTTTTGAGCCTGTTGTGGTCTTTGTGTTTTAAAATCTTGAGACCTCGTTGTTGTTTTGCCGGTGAAACACTCCTATGCAGTTCATACACGTACGCAGACAAGATCACGGACAGACCTCCTGCTGTGTTTTCAGACTTTGTAGCTCACACTCGGTGGGGAAGGTTTCTTACACGTTTCCTTGCACGGCCCTTAATCCATTTTCACAAGTAGGATTAAACACGTGGCTCCTAGTGACGTTCAAGTGCATTTGCTCTCGTTTTGCTTCATTCCAGCTGCCGTGACGTGCTGTAGATAAGCATCGTGTACGCTGTTCTGCAGGCCGGCCGCTCCGTGCTCGGATCTGCTTCTAACCTGCTGTTCTCTATTTTGTCTTCCCAGGTCTATAGACATTCATTCTCTGCCTCCTATATAATTTACAACATAAACACCAGGTAAGGTTCTCCTCCTGAAGCAAATGGAACTTAATGATTATCTCTTGATGTTACCTTTCATTGAAGCGACACGATCACCTTGAACGGGAGATGGTGGATTATGTGCATATAATAATATAATATGATAAGGCATTAAATCTGATTTCACTTCTTTTTAATCGCTTTTCGAATCTCGCAGTAGTTATCAATAATGAAAAGCGTATTATCAGATATTTACCGTCCACTCCTTGTGATTATTATTTGCACATTAAATATCCCTCATGCCCTTTCAGAGACAGTAATACTGTGTAGCCTCGCGATATCGCCGCCGCGCTCATCTTCCGCGATAAGGTCCACGGATCTGCTGATATACGCTCTGCACATTCATCCGAGGCACTTAGCATCTTAGCATGTGCACCTTCTGTTCTGCTTTTCCAGAGAGGTGCTGGAGCTGAATCCCCCGGAGGTACAGAACTCTGTGCTGCACTACGCCGCCTGGGGGCCCCAAGGCCAGCAGCTGGTAAGACGGGGCCCGGGGCCCGGTTTGTCTGCTTAATCGAGGCGTGACGGAGCAGACCGCCTCACACGCACGCCCGCCGGAACGGGACAGCATGAGCTGCAGCCAAATTACATACAGTAACCATGACTAATATAAAAGAATAAGACTGGCCTTACCTCAGTAAAGCTAGATGAGTAATCCTCAGCAGCTCTGGTGATTGGTGCACTTACTGCAGGAAACAGAGAACAGAGCTGTGTGCTGAAAGGGCTGCTGGGAAATGTGTGTGTGTGTTTTTTTTTTGTAATTATTCCTAAATAAATAAACCCCATTATGCTATTACACAAAATATTTTTGTCTATTACAAAAAAGCCTTTTTATGGTGGGTAATTATGAAGAAAATTATAAACAAAATGTAATTGCCCAAAAGTGGCTGGAACACAATGTAGGTCCCGGATTTTTGTAAATGCTTATGCTGGATTATTACTGATGTTCCTCAGCTTTATGGCTTTTTAAGGTTTAATGACCTTTTCAATTATCCTTTAAAATGGCGTTAACATTCTGCCCAAGTCTCTATGCAGTTTGGAACTTCCAGAGTATGTTTCTGAGAGTCCAGTAGGTTTTGATGGGTTAACGTCTCCCTGGGAGATGCCCCATGGAGGACTTTTCAGGTGTTCTCCTATTGGCAAAGAGGGCAGTTTCTGAATTAATTCTTGGCTTCCATTTTATGGCAACATGCACTCCATCCCTCGAATCCTGCCTGACTTGGCTGTGTAGCGGGATCACGGGACAGGTTGGCGTACCTGTGGGGCTGGTGCTGCTCTGAGGCACCTCCAAGGTGCCCTTGGGGTAACAGGCAGCCCCCGGCAAGCTGTACTGCTTCACTCGCCAGTGAACTGAATGAAGAATTACTCAGGCAGCAAACCGAATGAGTGCAGTGACCAAAATCATTTCGCTATGTTCCGAAAGATATGCTCCAAAAGAATAAAGGGGACTTCAATCTTAAATATCACCAGAAATATGCAGGTTTCTTTGCATTCAATTCCATTAATTTCCACTTTATTGTCATTATAGTATACCATGGTACACATAATGATATAAATATAGGTATAGGTACACATATAATGATGTAATTTGTGTAAATTACAAATGTAATTTGAAAAGTTTATATACATAAAACTTTATGCAAAACAGATAATACCGTATATCATCAAGGATTAAAGTGCAAGTGTACAAAATCTTGTAATCTTGTATAAGGAGCATGTTTTGATGGTGAATGCAAACAATGCAGCTGTAGTTTGAGTACTGCATTGTGCTATATGTCTAGGAAGAATACTCGTTCTGTACATTGCTATGTCTGGATCATGGCTGCGACACGGACATTTACGTTTACGTTTATTCATTTATTTGATGCTTTTATCTGAAGCAACTTACAGTAGAGGGAAGGGTTGCAATTTATATGTGCCCCCGAGGTCTGCGACATCCAAAGCTGCTGGAGAGCATTCATGTAGTGCAGGTACTTTAGCTGAAAGGGCATGTTACCATTGTTTAAAGTGCAGAGAACTTTCATAAATTAAAATACATTAAAATGAATAAAAAATAAATGCTGGTATTGGAGAATAAACCCGCTGTGGGCCTGACTGGAGCATCATGAAACCAGTATGCCTGTAAAGTGACTTATTGATTATTCTGCTGCTTGCTCCACAAATGACGGCGCAAATTTAAAAAGCATTTTAAAACAGAGCAAGATGACAAGCTTTTATTGCTCCTTTTAACATATTTTATGCAAGTAAATACAGTAGAGAAGGTCATTTCAGGAGGAGGATGGAGCAGAGTCCATGATTTCAGACACAAGTGATTGCATGTTTCCTTAAAACATTTAAATATCTGACTCGCCCGGTCAGTTCACAAATAAGAGCCTGGTCCAGTTTTTGCCAGATGATTGAGCCTCTATCTGCAGACGTGCTGTTAATGGCCTGTGTGAATGTTAAAATAATTTATCACTGTGCCAGTGATTAATAAGGAGATTTTTTCGGCCTGACTAGTCAATTAGACAATGCAGGGGATTCTCTGAGTGCCAAGGGTGATACATCTTAGTGCAGACTGATGGAGACAGCTAAATGCATGGCTTCCATTTAATCTGTGGATTCATAATTAGACACCCTTTTGTAATCTTTCTCTGTTGCAGTTTATTTATTTTGGAGGGATGCTTTTTGTTGACAATCCAAAGGTTATAGCATCTTGGAAAACACAGTAAAAATTAGGCATGTTTATTATGGTTTATATTGTGATAAATCATGATCACCCATCAGAAAACAATTACCATTAGGATGTGAGCGGGCATGACAGATGTGGAGATTATTTAGAGAGCACTGAGCTGGAACAATTCAGGCTGCTTCATCCAGGAGGGTGCTGATACCAGGCTCTCCACTCAAGGTCACATCGCCGCTGCTTTTTATGATAATTGCTTTTCACAATTTGCCAGAATCAGTAAGCGAAACAAAAGCAAATTTGAAAGAGCTAAAAATATAATGTGCCAACAAAAAACAAGGATCGCAGAGGTGCTCAGGTTGTCCTGTGTACAAATTGCTGTGATGAGCGAATGTTTGTAAGCCCTTTGGAACGGCTGGTATGCACTCATGCGAGTTTTACTTACACAAAAGTGTTCTGAGAGCAGAATGAAAAATGACTGGTTTGGAGAGATAACCAATCAGAATGTAGAGGAAGTGGGTCCAAGCAACTAGAGGAGGTGGGACCAAAAACATGTGATTGGTTGGTCCTACCTCCTCTA
>JAODKF010000040.1:17771480-17794027 GCA_026779585.1 Mormyrus proboscirostris
GGAGGTGGGACCAAAAACATGTGATTGGTTGGTCCTACCTCCTCTAGTTGCTTGGACCCACCTCCTCTACAATCTGATTGGTTATCTCTCCAAACCAGTCATTTTTGGTGCTGTACTCAGAACATTTTTTCACAAGTAAAACTCCCACGAGTCAGGTATGCCCACAAATAGGCCTGAAATATGAAGCGATCTGCTGTCCTAATGCCAGAAACTGATCAAACGCACATCTGTATTTCTCCTTGCGTGAGGTCGAAAGGCCATGTGCTTATCACTCTTTCTCCTTTCTGCCTTGAGTTACGAAGCCTTTGCCTCAGACTCCCCCTCGCAGGCAAATCGATGGATCAGTTACTCAGAGACGTGTCTCATAGTTCCATTTCTGAGAGTGAAAGGTTTCGGGACGTTGTACGGGACCTTATAATTGGGAGTGTTCAACCAAAAGAAAAAACCAATTACTTGCCCAGATTGGTGGAATCTGTGTGCTTGGACACGTGCGCGAAAATTTCAGTTGAAGACTATATGTTTATGTCTATATATGTGTTTGGTCTATGAGTCTGGGAAACTGTTCATTTTCTGCAGGAAAGAACTGTGTTGTGAATAAGAGCAGTAAACAGCAGAGACAGATTGAAAGAGAACAACGGTAAAGGTCTATTTTGCGCCACAACAGGTATTATTTCTCATGGATGCCAAGTGAAATTGACCTGCAGCAGCAATTCTGAACCTAAAACATGAACAGGACTTCAAAATCACAACAGAATGCCCGTGTGCTTGTGTTTTGTGTTCATGACCGCAAAATTAGGAATGTCACAAATGTTCTTGTCCAGGTAAAAAGAAAAAAACAAATTCAGGAACAGTTTCACTGATATTAAATTCCACTTGCATTCAAATTGAGCTGAGCCTTAATGTCTGTCCACAGTGATTATGGCTCAGCCTGAGCAAGGTAAAAGATACCAGGCAGGATTTAGGGGAAGGATAAAAAGCACAAAATCTTTTTTACAGATATTTACATTAGTTAGAAGCACAAAGAATTTTGGGTAACACTTTTCTTAAAGCTTTTATCAATAATGTTTTGTAACGTTCGGTATAAGAATTAATATTGCATTGCAGCATCTTCTGTTAATAGTCATGTGGCATTATGGTGTTGATTATAATAAGTCATGAGCTGTAATGAAGCTATCATCTATGATGCACTATAGATACCTTCATGGTGCACTATAATGGTCAGTATAAGAATGAAGGATGCTTTGTACTGCATTATGAAGGCATTTCCAGTGTATTATAGATGAGAGCTCCATAGAGCATTCATAATGCATTGTAATGATTAGTATTAGAATTAAGGATGCTTTGTTCTGCATTATGAAGGTAGTCATAGTGCATTATAGATGAGCGCTTTGTGAAGCATTCATAATGCATATTTACACTGTATTTACACTGTAAATCAGTATAAACCAGAGGTGTGTTTGTTATTCATGCAGAAATCAGATAATTGTGGACAGCAGACTCAAACCCTCAGTGTGCTGCTCTCTGAAGAAAAGGCTCTGACCATGGCCCGCAGCCGCCTCCTGTACAATGTTAAAGTATAAAAATGCAATTTATTGGCCCAGCTCCAGTGGATTAATGCCGACATGGTCCACTGAGCTCAGCTCCCACAGCCTTCGGTGCTCTGCTCTCCACAGATACTGACCTTCACTATCTTAATGTGGCACTATTCAATTATATGGGAACATTAAATTTAAATGTGTGTCCCAATCTACAGTGATTACAAGTCTGTGCATTATGTGAGAAATTAATGTGGACTCTCCATACCGTCCGCCTCCGCGAGTCTCGTGTAATGGGCGAATCTGCGTTTGTAATCTGGCTAATTGCGTTACACTGTCACAGCTGTTGTGGGCCTTGTTACTCCAGCGACTGATGAAGCAGCTTCCAGTGTCGACGGTAATATTAGAAATATTGCAGACGAGAACCTCAGATGACGCCTCTCCCGCTCGTCACACTCCTGGCGGTTTCAGAAGTTCTGAATCACGTGTCTGTATGGACTCATGGCAGGAGATGCTGCTTTGCGGAGGAATGCAAAACAGACAGATGGCATGTGAAGCCACAGAGAGTCTTTTTGTTTTCAGAACGAGCGATTATCGAGTCAATGCTCCACAAGCTAAACATGCAAACAAAACAGCGCCAAATATTTTTGTGTGTAAACCTAATTTTAAATTAAAATAAGACTAACGCCTCATATTGAAATGTATTGTACATTCAAATAAATGCATTGATATCACATTAGTGATCATCATCATGTTTGAATAATGACATCACAACCCCTGATTCCCTTAATGTTAGACCTGTGTCATTTTCAGAACGGACAGTTCAATCTGCATCAGGACTTTGGGTGATGTGTGTATGTTCGTCAAACAGAAGGATGCAGGCAATGACACCACTGTTAGGTGCATGTATCCTGACATCAAAATGCATTACAGATTGAAAGATTCTGCTGCAAAAACAGCTAAAAACCGGCTTGTGCTGGCAGTTGGCTTTAACTGGTCTATGATGGTCTTAAATGGTCATGTTCCAGCGTTTTCTGCCCTTTGATGGTCTAGCTGAGTGGGCCACCAGTTGGTCATACTGGTGTGGCCTGTCTATCAAGCTGGTATGACCAGCTAAACCATCAAACCATCAAATGAAAACATTCCTTAAGCCGGTTAACTATCGGAAGCAGGTCAAGTTAGTTTGTTCAGTAGGGAAGAACGGAAACTCGAGGTTCTCTAAATCGCGCAAGCTAACAGAATCAGCCATTCCGTCACTGACCGTTGCTGTCCTATTGGAGTTAACCTGGCTGTCCTGATCCTGGACAGGGTGCCAGTCTGTATTCTTATAGTTATCCTATGTCTTTATTATTGTCTTCCTTCCTGTACTTTTGTCAGATCTACATCTTCGAAAACAACATCTACTACCAGTCAGATGTCGCAAGCAATTCTCTCCGACTGACGTCCTCTGGTAAAGAAGGGGTCATCTTTAATGGGATCGCTGACTGGCTCTATGAAGGTGAGTGTCCATCTTACATGCTGATGTTCTCTGTCGAAGATTCATGGTAAATGGACAACATGATATTTTTATTAATGTCTGCAGGTTACAGGAATATGTCTTAAGTGAATGGGCAGAAACTAGCCCAGCAACTGGGACACACATTTTTAACCTAAAAATATCACTGCTGTTTCACATGGAGGGTCTTCTGTTGTACCTTTAGGCTGTATAATTAATCAAAGAACTTGAATGTCTTTTGAAGAACTTCATAGACTTTAGGTCCAATGCAGGCTTGTAATTTGGAAGCAGAGATTAAAGTCTGTAATATTTTCTGAGTTTAAATTACCAGACCTGATTATCTGCACCAATGGATTCTAATGCAATTTGAATGTATCAAGAAATGACTTTATTGTACACTGTAACATTTATTACATTCTGTTTCACAATAAATCCCCTTTATGAAAAAGCATAATTATATCAGAGTGATGGTTTCATGGGGTTACCCCTTTTAAATATATTTGTTTATTTGATTTCCAAATTTTCTGTACAGCCTTCCAAATTTCAAAGCTATAGAGATGTGTGGCAGGTTGCAGACAATACAAATTTGAACAGATTTCAAATGCAGTGTAAATATTAAAGTTTTAATGAAAAGCACTTCTGTTGTACTTACATTGTTAACATGTAAACATTCTCATAAACCTCTAAAATCCCCATATCTCCCAGAACAGGCTAATTATGCCATTTGATTTACATTTAAAGTATATTTGACTTTCAGCTCATTCCATAAACATGTTCCTTTTTTCTTTGTCTGTACAAAATGTTCGATGAATAAAGATCACGAGATCAAATGAGATCTTTCCTTTAGATGTGGTCTCAGACGTTGATATGATCTCAAATATAACAGTGGCTATACTGAAGATAAAAAAGATCAATCCATATGGAAAAGAATATTCCGGTTTCTACAGCGGGTCACCTTGCCCTCTAGCAAGCTGCAAAATAAAATGCTAATTATTATAGTTAAATTATCTGATTTATTCAGCATTGTGATAAAACTGAACCCCGCCCTGAGTGATGAACTTGGGGAGCCTAGCTAATTAATTCTGGATGAGGATAATATGTTCTTTTGCACAGTAGTGAGGACAACATGTCAATTTCAAAGTGTGACGTCAAGGTGGAATAGCACATGGTGATTATACTTGCAGAAGTTTCACTTGTCAAGGATTGCGTCCAGGGAAGCAGCACAAAAACCATGTAATCGGGTAAACGGGGTTTTATTTAGGGAAACACCAAAACGCAACACTAAGCGCAAACGTCAATGACCGGACAAGGGTGAGATGGACATGGAAGCACTAAATACAAGAACCAATTAACAATGACTAGAAACAGCTGAGAACACAGGGATTCCACATGAGGTAAGAAGGGGGCAGGGCACCCAGGAGGACTGGACGAGCACGTCATGACACTTCTCTTCCACTGGTAGCGCTACGGTGGCTGATTTATGGGAAGTCCTGTGCTTTTATCCCTTTAGTAGGTGTGGCTTCAGTTCAGGCATGATTTTTATTGTCTGACATTGAGGAACCTCATTGCATTCAGGCCCGGTGCTTTGATGGAAGTTAAGTGGGTCCTAGGAAGCAGCGTAACCTCCACATGAGATGGCGAACAGCGCAGGAAATCAACACTCCCCTTAACCACACGACCTCACACATCTTAGGCTGTCCGGACTGTAAAATTTAAATGAGAACGTGTTAGCAGGGAGGAGGAATCCACTTAACTTCATGATGGTGGCTATCACAGATGTTCAGGCCTCAGAATGAGGCCTCCATGACGGGCTGATTGTATGAATATCGAGAAGAGTTTTACTGCTATTTATGGGCAGTGTGGCGTGGCCCAATGCTCGAGGCTGTCTGTACTTCCCTGGATCCTTTCACTATTCTGCTGGGCTAATACTGATCACCCCATCTCTGAATAATGTCTTTAATAACCCATTTAGCACTATACAGAGAGAACACTAGACATGAAAGCTAATGCACTGATGCAGTTATTTAGCAAATGCATTCGTCCAGGTTGACTACAGTACCTGCCTAACTATTTTTGTTTTACCACCTCATACAACTGAATGTTGCCACTGAAGCTACTTGGCCCAATCGCGTTGCATGGGGGGCGGGGCATGTCCGTGTTACCCTGGTATTTAAAGCGACGGCCATTAGCCCAAAACACCCCCCTAAGCTGCTATGTCAGCTCGCTGTTTCTCAGTGTGGCTTTTTTTACAGCACTGGTTCATCCCTGTACACTTTCTGCCTGGAAAAAAGTAAAGCGAGAATAAGTTCTGAAGTTCTGGTTGGTCCTCCCTGGTGGTTTTGATACATCAAAGCTCTGCAGGATTCCTGAGAGGATGGAGTGCTGAGGAGAATGTACCTTTTTTTGCTGCACCAGTAACACCTTCTGAACATCTTCTTTAGTAATTGTGTTATACTGTGTAGTAATACCAGCTTTTCTGAAAGGGCCTTTCTATCACGCCAGGGAATGATGATGTCATTTGCTTTGTTTTCAGAGGAGATCCTGCACTCTCATGAAGCGCACTGGTGGTCCCCGGATGGAGAAAAGCTGGCATACCTCACAATCAATGACACCGCAGTGCCCAACATGGCCCTTCCGAGACTCACCGGCAGCTCCTATCCCAGAGGGACACAGTACCCATACCCGAAGGTGTGAAACTGGGAACGCCATGTTCTTTCCCTGCTGCGAATTAGCGAGGACAGATAACAGAGTAATGGGTTTTCGATGCTGCGTCAGATTGACTGTGGCGCTTGCAGAATCCAGCATCGGTAAAGGATGAATCTCTCGGTCTCATATAAATGATTCTGAGATGGCTGAAGGACATTCTTAAGAAATATTATCTTAAATGTATATTTCTCCACTGGACAAAACTGTTGAAATTGTTTGGGAACCTCTTGAAATCGGAATAGCCCCCTTTGACTGAATTCTTTAACGCGTTTTCCAGAAGACTCCGGTTTATCACCTAAGCAAGGAAATTGCGTGCATGCTATCTACAGAATTCATCAATTTAGGGAACTCAGCAAAAGTATTGCTTAATGAAAAAAAAAACACTCTTAAACAATTTGCCTGTAAGTATGCCTTTATTTTCTGCTGTTACATATGAAAACATTCGCCTTTCAAAGGGATAAGATTTTGTCTGGCGTCTGAAGCACAGCTCAGTAGGAGCCTGTTCCCTTTCTTACTGGCTCACAGTGTTTCTGTGCTGGTGCCAGGAAAGGGCTCCTTTAAACCTCCCCTTTAAGCTGTCATTGGGAGCTTATGCTTATGGGCTTTTACTGGTCAAACCATCTGAAAGCATTGGTGTGTTTGCAGTTTTAATTATGCTTCATCCTCTCTGATTTCGCTCATACACACTGCACAAAGCCCAGTATATCGATGGAACCTCCGACTGATTCCTAAGTATAAGATTATCACATCTTCTCAGATTGTTTTCTTCACTTCCACTTCATGGATAAAAGCTAAATCACAAACAATATTCTCTTACAAAAGCTCAGGAATCTTTAATACCAGCGAAAACCATTTAACTGCTTAAATCACACTATAGCCAATAGCTTGTGCAAGATATCTTCAGCACAAAATTATATTTGGACATTTAATTAAATAAATGTATTGGTGTTTGACTGTTGAGGTTTTTAATTGTTAACAAACAGATTTGACACTTATCTTTGGCCAAATATGTTGTACTCCAGGTTTTTGGGCTTGTAAAGTTGGCTGTTTTTAATGCCCTGCATTTTAATCACTAATTAAAAGAGGCTGATGTTTTTTCTGCTTTTAGAAAGCACTAATTCTAGTTCTTTTACCGTTCATTGTCATCCACCTCCTGACAATTCTAGGAGAGATGTGTAGCACGTAAAATGGGTACTTCAGCTTTTCCCCCTCTGTCGCCTCCTCTCATTCCCCCCCACATTTCCTGCCCACTCCTCCACGCTCCTCCCTTCCACCTCCTTGCCTGTCCACCTCGACTCCTGCTGACAGTCCTGGGCTCATTTATATCCGCCTCTCTTGACGGAACGGTGCCAAATTAGGTGCCACATTGGGGTTCCTGCTGACATCTTCCTAATGACAGTCCGATCTCAGTGTGCTATGAGCGTCTGATATGTACCCAGCTAGTGCCTCATTGGGCTGGACTATTCTTAAACCCATTTCACCTCATTGCTGGAGAAACAAAATCAAATAAATATATAAATACATATGTACCTGCCCAGAATGCATGGATGGAAATAATCTGATCAATCATTCATTCAGGTCCTGCAACCTTCTCTGAGAAAATTATGATTCCGTAGACCCAATTTCGACATCAAATTTGATATTACTGATCAAATATTTGTAGTGCAAGCAACATTTCAGATTGATCATTAATAGGTATCTCACAGTAGTTCTTTCTGTGCTTGAGAGATTGTGAAGTGAATGAATATATGGGGCATAACATAGATTAAATTAAAATAAATGCACACAGTCTGCTGGGATAGTGGAATTTGTGGCACATGTTAATGAGGAGCTGTAGCCTTCACTGGAAAGTGAAGGCTGCATCTATTTTTCTTCTACAACTCTGGAAAAAAATAAGAGACCACAGCAACATTTTTAGTTTCACTCATTTCTCAGTTTATAGGAATGTATCTCTGTAAAATATACATTTTTTTTTCCCAAACTTCAGCCTGCATCTTCCCTGCTTCTCACTGATGATGGATTTCTGCTTTGTTTTATGGGTCCTAGGCTCCCCTAACTGTCCTCGCCGTGCACTTCACACCGGCACTTAGTGTCTCCCACTCTTTTTGAAGGTCACTTGAGGTCAGCCTCCGAATTATAAGGCATTGCTGAATAAGTTGACTGTCATCTCTGGCATTAGAAAGTCACTTCTGCCACCTACCTGACTGGTTTTTGGTCGTTCCCAGTATCTCCTGCTTCACCTTTTTCTTCTGTACTGCTGTCTTAGTAACTCTGAGTCTGGAAGCAGCCTGTCTCTCAGTATAGCCTTCTGCCAGCAGAACCAGGATTAAACCAAGATTTAAGAATGCAGATTTTTTTTAAATATAGAGTGGTTTCTTAATTTTTTCCAGAGCTGTATATTGTATATTGTCTTATATACTGTACATTTTAGAGGTGATGCGTATAGGATATTATTTGTGTACGTTAATAGCACAAGGTGTGATTATAGGTTAAAAATGTGTGATTCTGCGACCGCATGGTTTCACAGAGTCTGACCTGTGTGCCAACAGGCAGGACAACCCAACCCCACCGCGAAGCTGTATGTCGTCAATCTCTACGGACCCACACACACCCAAGAGCTCCTACCCCCCGAGAACTTGAAAGTCAGGTGGGAATGTGTGTTTATCTTGGTACCATTACCTCCCCGTGGGTGATGAAAATGGTCAATGTGGGACACTGGCAATTTTACGCCTACCTACCCATCACAGTGTAAATGTTTAGCAGGGAGCATGTAACAGCTTGCCAGGTTCACCAGACATGCACACCAGGTTCACTATGCGTGCATTGGACTGGAAGTTATTATTAACTTAATGCTATGCAGATAAAGCATGAGAAGAAAGGCACATAGCTTTGCATAGCTCCTGTAGCACCACGTGCTAATATTGCAAAGGTCATGGGTTCGAATTTCACAGAACACACATAAATTGTAACCTTTTCCATTACTCTAAGTCACTTTGGATAAAAATGTGAGTAAATGCATCTATGAAAATATTATTAAGTTTCATGCCACTTAGTGTTTTGTGAATATCACAGTTCAGTTCAGTGTAAAGAACACCACGGATAATGCTAAAATTCTGTGATTTGCTAGCATAGCAACAGCAGACGTAGCAGTGAGTTCAGTCTGCCCCCTTCTCCCTCACAGGGAGCATTATGTGGTGATGTTTAAGTGGATCAGCAGCACCAAAGCAGCTGTGAGGTGGCTGAACCGGGCCCAGAATGTCTCTGTCCTTGCGGTGTGTGACACCACCATCGGTGCCTGTATCAAGGTAAACCCCCCTTATTCTTTAGACCAGCGATGAGCACTCTTATCCGCAAAAGACCATTGCAGGTTTTTGGGATAACCTTTAATTCAGCTGTTCAAACCCAGGTGTGAGGACTCTTCAGCCAATCAGTGCTCTAATTAGTAATCATAGTGTTGAAGAGAAAACCTGTATTCCCAACAGCCCTTTCTGGATCAGATTGGCCACCCTCTTTAAACTAAGAGCTGTAATGAAGACGTATGTGTCTGTATGTGTGTGCATGTTTGGGTGTCAGCTCATGAAATGAGTGGTAAAATCCCCCAAAAAAACGCAGTAAACTGCTGTCTCTGTGTACTGTGTGTCACTGACACTAAAAGGCCATCACAGCACTGTATGGATTTCCTGTTTCAGAGGCATGAGGAGACCTCAGACGTCTGGCTGTCTAAACAGGTACTCCATGCTTTTCTGTTTTTTTCTTTTTAAAAGAATAAATATACTGTAGATACGCGATTCGGCACAAAAGCTTGCTAATTAAAATCTAGATGTCAATTTTTAATTGGTACTTGTCGCTCAGTGTCATAGTTTCTGGGCTGTACTGATTAAAATCCACATACAGCTTTGTGGTGTTACGTCGCTATGGCGACTCTGTCCCTGCAGAACCAGGAAGCCATCTTTTCTAAGGATGGCAGTAAGTTCTTCCTGACGGTGCCAGTGAAGCAGGGTGGACGAGGAGAGTTCCATCACGTCGCCATGTTCACGACGCAGGTGGGACATGGTGGGGTGGACGGCCCGGTCTTGCTGTTCACTGTTATTAGGAGTGCTACCTGTCTTTACGCAAAACTAGCTGGGCCTGTGTTGGTTCCTCAAATTCCATATTTGGCATCACCAACATTCCTAGGAAGTATCATATTTATATTTTCTACCCCTCTGTCTGTCCCTCTCCCAGTCCAGAGCTGAGCAAAATGAAGTTCGACATTTAACATCTGGCAACTGGGAGGTGACCCGAATCTTAGCGTACGATGAAAACAGCCAGAACGTGTGAGTTCACACTCCCTGTTACTGCACTGACTGCAAAGTGAAAGGACGTATGCTTCCTCAAGGGTGTTTATTTCGTTTTTGATAAGTGGCTCATGTATATTCTTTAAGCAGATCATCTACAGTGTATCTGCCAGAGTGTGAACACTGAAACCTACAAAAATGGGGGCGTGTCTAAAAGTGTCGCCTTTCACCCAATTAGATACTTCCTGAGCACCGAGGAGTCCCCACAGAGCAGACAGCTGTTCAGGTGATCAAGCAAAGACCTCATTGAAACATGTGCCATTGTCAAAATGTTTCGCTTATCAATATTATAAACAAACAGTAATTACTGAAATTAGCCTGTACATTCGGGTGAACATCTAGATTATTTTGCATATTCATGCATCGTTTTATTATAGATCTTTCAGAATGTTTTCGTCAGTCCATGCCTAAACTGTGTCCTGTATATATACTGAGTGCTATAATTCAGTTTCAATCTCATAAAAAGCCTGTGACAGATTTCCCCCTATGGTGGATGGTCCATGTAAACTGTTAATTTTGTGTGATATGTTTTCTGACTTTACAAGATGGATGTTTCCATCATGCATCACACGCAGCTCCATCTTTTATCCCTTCTTCTCAGTGTCTCGACGGTTGGCCTGTTTCCGCGGCGATGCCTAACATGCGAGTTGAACAAGGCCGGCTGCACCTACTTCAGTGCTGAGCTCAGTCCAGGTTTTCAGTATGTCCTGCTTCACTGTGAAGGTGAGTTATAGGTAGATCTCCGGAGTTCCACGGCTGTGTTCTGTGACATTTCCAGGACCGATTGTATTTATATCATTCATCTGTCATTGTCTGCATGACTGATATCTTTTCCAAGTAAGTTAGATTTTATTCACAGTACTGACAAATATGTTAAACTCAGGTATAAGAAAGCAGATACAAAAATGAATTACATAAATAATCAACATCACTCTCAGAAGAGTCAAATTAGCTTAAACATAATTGAGTTCTATATGATGGCAATTAGCCTTTAATGCCATGTTGACTTGACAGATGTCAGAGCCATGCCTTCACCATCCATTATTCTTATGCAGCTAAAAAGGACGGTATTACATCATGAACAATACACTGTTCATTCCAGCAAGCATCCTTACAGTAACTGATGTGTCATGGAACATGTGACCCTGTGGCAAAAGTTGATTGGTTAGATCATGTTACATTGAACACCATGATAAACGCTGATGATCAGACTCACAGTACAGTTAAGTATACTGCTGAGGGACAAAGAAATCATAAACTACAAAATCAAGATTAAAAGCATCCATTTCTTTGGTGTGTATTGAAGAGGAAGACGCCGTTTTCCCATCCCATAAAATTGCCATTTTCAAACACTTTAAAATATCGTATATTATCAAAATGATTTTTTATTATTTCATGTATACTTCAGGGCATTTACTTATCCATCAGGAAAGTCGATTAAGTCCATTTTTCATGTCATATAATACCGATCATTTTGGGAACCAAGCTGTTACTCTGCACTCTGCCATTTTATAGATTTCCACCCTTAAAACAGAGACAAATAAAATTCACATTTAATTGATAACAGCTTAAAAACTGATCATTTCCTATCTTAAAACATACTGCGTGATATACACAAAAATAACTGGGTTAGCAGACCTAATTGTGTCTTGTAAAGACTGAAATATCTCATCACCTTTTATTTGAGTGTCAATTTAAAGCAGTGTGAAGCTCTCTCTGGAAGGTACATCGTAATTTGTCTGTGGTTATTAAGCACCCCATTCATTATTTAGTGCATTGTAAAGAGGTTTTGCAAGTCTGCCCATGAACTCAGCTTTTTGATCTTGGCTTTGTAGTGCATTGTGATCTATGCTTCATGTCGAATAGTGTCTTTCTTTTGGCATCATCATAAACACACCTTTTGAACAGCATGTTGACATGTTTTAATAAGAAAAGGAAATTGGATATTACAGGGAAGCACTGATGGATTTTTCTGAAGACTTTTTCCCTCAGTGTGAGGCTGTAACCATTGTTACCGAAATGTAAAATGCTAACAGGGTTCTTCAGTACATGACACTGTGGCCACATTCATACAACACGGTAATATTCAATACGCAGACCAGCCAGTTTGTTAGGTATAGCAGCTCATTAACACCCACAGCCTTAAACGCAGAGGGTCGTGTGACTCAATACACACAACTGATGGGGTCACGAGGTTCACTCAGATTCAAATAAGCCTTGAAACAGCTAAGATGCCTCATCTAAGTGATTTTCAATGTGGTGTGGCTGCTGTTCCCAGACGTCTTTAGCCCAGCATCTCAGGAACAGCCCCCCTCCAGAGATTTTCACTTAATACAGTGTACAGTTTACAGAGAATGGTGCGATTAACAAAAAACTACCCAGTTAGTGGCATTCCTGTTGAATTCATGCCTCAAAGAAATTCTGTAGGCAAAAGGGGTCCTGTCCAGTACTAGACAGGTATACCTGATAAAATAAAATTGAAATATCTGAGTTACATGCATTGATTTATATGAACTTACCTCATACTTGTTCTTCAGGGAATGACTATGAGGAAACATGCTGGGAAAGGTTGATGCAAAGTTAGTAATCACTGCATAATCAATCAATCAATCAGTCATCTCCAACACTGTGGTTGTCCTTATATTTCATGTGAAGTACTGCCACAATGATTTCACACAATGGGTGTGAAAAAGAGTTTATAGAGGATTTTTTACATATCCAGGAAAATGCTGCCCTAAAATGCATGTCTAGTTCCAGTCTAATAACAATGATGTGACCTTCAAGACCACATTCCTACTAGCACTGTCAGCCAAAAATCCAAAGCATATCCATGTTTTAAAAATGCCAAGTTATTTTTAGTGATGATTGCGAGGTAAATGTTAGCAGAACTTTTTGTTCCGCTTGCAGTTTAGGTCAGCAGTCAGGCTCAGCTGTAAAACCCGAGCATTTTTTAATCGAAAACGTGTGAATAATTAACGCTCATAATCACTTCGTACTCTATTAAAGGGTCTTGACATCCCTTACTGCACAACATTAAAGGGGGAAAATTAATCTTCATAGACTACTGCAGAGTGTCAGCATGTTGTGGCCCTATGTAGTGAATTCATCTGTGTTCATTTTCTCTTTCAATTCATGCAGGTCCTGAAGCACCATCAGTGATCCTGTACACTTTAAATACTAACAGTAAGATTTCTTTCCATGTACGACTTTGATTCAAACCAGAATACAGAATTTTCTATGTGTTGCCATTTTCCTGCAAGTGTCTCTGGATGTTCATAAAGTGCGATTCTGTTTATCGGTGTAAAAAATATGCTAAGTGTGTAATTAAAACTTAGGAATTATTTAAATGAAAATAACAGGTGAAGGCAAGACTTAAACGTGAAAAAGCTTGCAGTCTGTTAAAGTATTTCATTTTTACATTGTGTGAATTATACTGTAGTAATTCAGTTTCTTTCCAGCTTGCTCCGTATTGGTCTGTATTTACATGAACTGAAGTTTGGTTGTGTTTGACCCATTTTTATGGACTGTTAATACTGTACTTATGTCATGTTGCTTTCATATTGTCAGGCCTAGGAAATGATCTCATATGTTTACACTGCATGATAACTGGATATCTGATTTAAACTTTAAACTCATTGTCAAATTTAATTACTGGGACGCGTTTCCTCCTTCTATTGATAAAAGTATCTCAATGAAACAATAACAATTGATTTTAGTTGACTGGCTTTTAAAGATGCTGGCTGTCATTTTTCCATTGACTATCAGCCTGTTTGTTTCACTGATTGCCTCATTTGTGCTTCACACAGACTATTTTACACTGGAGGAGAACACGGTTCTCAAAGCAGCCCTGAGAAGCAAGAAGATTCAGCAGACTGACCTGAGGCTGCTCCTTGTCGAACACTTTGGTAAACAGATGCGTTGATGGATGGATGGATGGATGGATAAACAGACAAATAATTTCTTAAAGCTCTTTCTGTGAGGTTTACTGTTTCTCATAATTATGAACAGAATCATTAACAGCTTTACATTTCCTGTTATGTTTAGAATTGCCTCTAAGAATCTCCTTCCCACCGGATTTCTCCGAATCGAATCAGTACGGGCTTCTCCTGGTCGTGTGAGTATCTGACGGGCTTTCCTACAAGACCCTGCCGCTTGTGGTACATGCCCTAATTCCTGGATTTAGCGCTACTGTGGATTTAGAGCTTGATGTAAACAGTAAAAGCAACTTTATTGGTTGATAAAGTTTTTAGTCCTTGTGTGCTGAGACAGAGTCTAGTCCCTGTTTCACTGACTTTTCAGGGTTGCCAACTCTCACATATTTGGCGTGACTCACGCTCACACATGAAATCTGACGGCAAATTTCTATTATTCCATTTTAAACCTAAAATAAACTACATCAAAAGCACTGAAGCAAACCTTACAGACTATGTACAAGGTAATAAAACTGTTACAAACATGTAAATAAATGTGCAGAATTGCCTCAAATTGAATATCTCACACCGGCAAAGTTGGCAAGTTTGACTCTTACGAGACCATTCATGTGAATAGGAGATGCATCTACTAAACATATGATATAACTTTTCTAATTTTCCTAAAAATGGATAATAATGCTATTATTTATAGACACAGGGCTTTTATGCTAAGATATTTTTAGTTCATCTTTTGCAGAGATGGAGCTCCTGGGAGTCAATCAGTGAATGACCAGTTTCTGTTGGACTGGGACTTAGTTCTGGTTAGTTCAGACAATGTCATCGTGGTCCGACTGGACGGCAGGGGAACTGGCTTCCAGGGCCAGAGAGTTTTGCATGCGGTGCACGAGCGTCTGGGATCCGTGGAGGTCCAGGACCAGATTGCTGTTCTGGAGTAAGTAATGTGATCATCAAGCTTTTGGCCTGGAGCGCATCGATTAATTTGTAATTGAAAATGTTAGGAGATACTACAGTATATGCAGCGTGATTCAGCTTTCAGGCATTTGATCAGTTAAGCTTCCAAGTACTGGAGTCACTGAGAAGCCAAAACACAGAAATCGTTAATATTTCACTGCTATTTCTCTATGAATGTAACATCTTTCAAAGAATATTTACAGTATAATAAGATTACAAAAATCTGTTACTTTAGGAAATCTAAGCAGTAGAAACTGGAAGCATGGCCCTCTGTAAATGTATAAAGTCATCAAGTTACATTGTTATAGGAAATGTCTTTCCGCCGCAGTCTTTTACTGGATCGGCAGTTGTGGATGATGGAGGGACGCATGTGTGAATTATATAATAGGTTTTACATGAGGATCAGTGATTTATGACAGTGTCATTCACTGTCTCTTCATCTAAGGTACATGCTGACGTTGCCTTACGTCGACCACACACGGATAGGGATATTCGGGAAGGTAGGCCTCCTGTACTGCCTGTAGAAATCATTGACTATTTCTCGTACTTCTGAATGACCCACTAAAGTATTTGAGGATATTTTTAAACGCCCTTCACTGGATGTAAATCCGGAGAGTGAACATGTGGACGTGTTTATACTCCTTCACAGGACTATGGAGGATACATCACTTTAATGATGCTTAAATCAACGGACACTCTGGTCAAATGTGCAGCCTCTATGTCTCCAGTTACTGACTGGAAACTCTATGGTGAGGACAACTCCGCTTTGGTGGCCTGAAAGGCAGTGACATCACAAGGATGACAGCACATTTTCCTGTCTGCACAACACATTCATATTATGCTCTAATGCAACTACATACTGTCTCATACCAAGGAGTTTTTCAAAGTAAATTAATTGAAAGAAATTAAGTCAATTGATTGTGGAACCAATTTAAACCACCATTAAATTAAAGATCCAAGCCAGCTGTCTCAAACTGAGTACACAGGGGGACTTGCACATTCTTTTGTTCATTCTAATCAATTCCTAGGCTCTAATTATATAATCACATTTTCTTTTTAATCTGTTCCAGCATCAGCTTTTTCTGAACGATACCTTGGGATGCCAGCGAAGAACGACAACAGGTACCAGGTAGGCTGCTGCCCTGTTCATGCTCATTCACAGTGGTGCTTAATCGTTTTCATATGCAGTCACGTGGGCCAGCAGAGAAACCAAAGTAAATGTGGAGGATAGAAACTGCTTTTCCTCATGCGCCGAGGCTTTTAATGCCGCCAAGCCTGTGATATCTGTGACACACAAAAGAAAGATCCAGGCAATCACGTTTGACATTTAAAAGCTTCTCTGAATAATGCTAACTAAGAACGCTAATCTTACTGACCTTTTACACTCACTTTAGCAGCACAAAATATCTTAATGCAAAATAATTTTGTATTACAATTTAACTTAGAAGTGTTTCTGAGATGAAAAATAGCCTTTTCACTTCTTTTTTTGAATAATGAGTTACTTTAGAAAAGTACTAGATATCAGAACCGGACCGCAGTCAATGCAATCGATGGTAACTGAAACAAACAAACAAAGGAAAAAAAAAACAAATAAAATTTCATGAATACCCAAGATCCTACAATGGAAGGTACATCAAACAGTCCAAACACATGTGGTTAGGAGAACAGGGAGCCTGTAGTGTGTGACTGAGTGAGTGAACAATATTTATTAAAATGATGAAAGTGGGCAATAAAACACACACATATGTGAACTAATCTAGTCAGTGTGGAAGTGTCTCAAAAGAAGAGCAGACTGGCTTAAGTAAGCATTTGATGTGATCTCTTAAAGCTCTATAAACACTCTTAGTCATGGCTCTGAAGGTTACTTGTAGCTTTCAGTAATTATGTGGAGCGCTAATTTCATCATTTTCACAGTGGATATCCAGGGATTGCGGTTATAGGATTGAGTTGTAATTTAAAACATACACTGCTATCTACTTTGTTTTCAAAGTTATTAATATGACTTGTAAACACCAGGTGATGCTATCTGAAGCTTTTGGTTACTCTGATTAATCCACCATAAAAGCAGCAGACCCGCAGCCCTCAGACAGCACGAGAGCTCGACATGGTGTAACATCAAAGCATCTGAGGCGAGGTCCCCCTGACCTCTGTTCAAGTCACTTTGAGGAAATGCTGTATGAATGAAAAAGCCTGTCTGATACATAGTCTTTGAAAGGCGGCCATGAACACACTGATGTTTAACTAATGCCACCTTCCAGTTCTCCAGCGTGCTGCAGAACATCCAAGGACTGCGGGAAAAGAACTTAATGCTGGTCCATGGAACCGCTGACGGTAAGCAAAGACATCAGAATCGGCAAAGTACACGATGAATGTGCGTGGGCATGATTCCATGGTAAATTACTTTTAAATCATGAAAATAGCAGTTACCGAAAAAAGTGATAAATGCAAAATGATTACGGGACAGTGAGAAGACAAATAGATTTCGGGGTATTCATGGTTGAGTATTTAATTACATGGCTGAATTATTTCATTATCGTCCACAACTACTTTTTTTTCCAGCCAGCATTCATTTTCAGCACACGGCAGAGCTGATTAAAAACCTGATTAAAGTTGGAGCAAACTACACAGTCCAGGTATGTTGATTGATCCGTTGTTCCTAGCGCTGTTTCTGTTTAACCTCATTTCCTCCTGAAGGTGACAAAGTTTTTCCTTCACATGATCGACTCGTTGACTCGAGCGATCACACTCTGTGACACGTGACCTGGTCCCCATTCCTGCCTGGCAGATCTACCCGGACGAGGGCCACACCCTGTCCCAGAGGAGCACACAGCATCTCTACGTGTCTCTCGTGTCATTCTTCAGAGAGTGCCTCAAAGAGGAGGTTTTGCTAGTACCAGAGGAACCAGAGGAGGACGAATAGACGGCAAGGATGCACTATTGGGCGGGACTTAATCACCAATTCCCATGAGACTTACTGGAGCGGCAAGATGCGGGGCGATGTGTACAGCTGCTGCCAGACTCACAGAGAAAGCAGGAGTCTGAGAAAGAAGGACGATGAAAGAGCGACCAGCAAAGTGGCCAAACTCACACTGTAGGATCCTCGTATAATAAGACACGACTCAAGCTTCAGTATAGAGATCTTTCACCTGGAAGCACAGGATAACTTCAACCCCCACTACACACACAGATACACACGGGATGACTGGTTTCTACATCCACAATTACAAGTGCATGGTTATTTTATTTTAGCTATCCTTGCTTTTCCATGTAATTATTTGTTGTGGTATATATTTAAAAAGTTGTATGATTCCCAGAGATCCCTGCTGTTCCCAGCTTCCCTCTCATGTATCAATCACAGCGAAAAGATTGACTTCTTTTTTTGACATCAGCGAAGCAGATTCAGCATTACTGTGACATCCCATAAAAAAGTGCAATTGCTCCTCAACCCTGTTCTGTTCACCTCAATATGGACGGTATTTTGTACAGTACAACAGAGTGTGTACATATATATTTTTTGGATATGTCTCATAGTTGTCTATGGAGAATAATTTATTTGAACTATTTTAAACTGACGTCCTTCAGTTTGTTTTTTTTTTTTTGTTCCTGCCTTAGGATCGATTTTGTAATGCTTGGTATTGTTCATTTTGCTCTTTATTAGAGAGGTTTGTGTGGAATGGGACACATTGTTATTGTCTTCTAGTAATGGTTATAAATAAACAAATAAAAGTAAAGAGCTGTGAAAAGTGTCGAGTGAATAAATGTGGCATTTCACCGAGATACAAAGGCAAGAAGACAATACATTTAGATCATTTTGGTTACAGTGTAACATTACACTGATACCTGTGAAAGGTTCTACTTGCTACCAGATGTACTTACTTTTTCATACATGGCTTCTGCACAATTACTTATTCACCATCAAATAAATTATGACGCACTGGAAACTCCTATCCTGTCACCTGAGGATATATTTACCTTTTTTTTAGGACCTGGTGGTTTTTGATATTCACTGATATATGAAACTATTGCTTTCTTTTTCAGGTCTCCCCTTAACTTGCTTATACTTGTGTGTAACTAACAACTTTAAATCTTGTTATAAGACATTAATAATCCCCAGGGCCTTTCTCTCTATATAATGGTGGCATTTCCAAAAGCTGTAACTGACTTACATCTACTGCTGTCATACTAGCTGGCGTTCTGGCTATCCCTACTGATTTCTGTAGATGAAAAACTATCTGTCACCAGCTTGTTGTATCTACAAGATGAACTAAGGATGAATTGGCAACAATCCACAGCTAAGATCTGCACCTCGCCTCAGCATCACATTCTCCCAGCTGTTGTACTCTCGGCAATCACAGATTTTTACAAGATCTCTGAAGATGCCTTCTCCTCTGCTGTCACCCTCAATGTCTGCAGTCATCACGTATTGTGATGAAAGCACGGCAGTGACAAGCCTAGTTGTCAGTGCATTTCATTGCCTAAGTAGCCACCATGTTGTACATCCAATGAGTTCATCTTATTCCTGCCACCCAAACACTGACCCATTTAAGCCAGTTAATGTGCAGGGACATGGTTACTATATTTATACTCTGAGATGGACCTTCAGAGTTTTCAAAGGAGCAGCGTTACGCATGCCTTGAACCGGAAATAATTTATCTACCTTACTTATTTAATCTTGTTAGTGCTTGCAAGCTAGTGCTTGTCTCACAGCAATAGTAGCATTTCCAAAAGCTTTAGCTGACTTAGATTCGCTGTTGTCATAGCGGGATGTTGTCGCGTCTAATTTCTGTGAATACGGGGTTAGCGTTCGGTTCAGCCTCGTCTTCTGGGATAGATTTTACCCGATTAACTGTTTGGTGAACAGCTTATTAGCAGCTCTGACTGCCAGTGTCTGGCTCCCGGGTTTGCGATCTCTGTTCACCTCTGTTCTGCAGCTGTTGTACATGTTGCCGATTATAGTCGTTTGCCTTCAAATTCAAGGACAGATTTGCTTGAGTCACTCTGCATTAAAAATAGAGATTAAACGTTTCTTTTTAATTCTTTATTTATATTCCACATAGAAAGTAGATAAGAGATTATCTCGATCTCAATAAATATGTTTTATAACGCAAAGATGGTGGCTGTCTGACAGGTGCCTCTGACGGCGCTTTTCCACTTCCACCAAGAAGTGAACTGAACTGAACTGAACCCGACCCTTACCGCGAACTGACGGGTTTGCATGGCAAAGCATGTGAGCCGCGGGGCCGAAAGCGCCACCAAACCGAGATGGTTGCGTCACCATCATCTGATTGGTAGAAATGCATGGAGAAACCGGTGTTCCGCGCTTGGATTATATAAAGGATACAGCGTATGTAGTATTTCCACATATCGTTCATTTTTAGTGGTATCGCATATCGCGATGTATCGGCGCGTTACTAAAACTTGGAACAAGAACATTTCCAACCTCCAACTTAAAAAAGGTACTATAGAACATCTGAAAGGAATGGATTTGTAATCCAAATTTATTCTAGCGAATGCTAATTCCGCTAGCGTTTGATACTTGCATGACATTCTCACAGACATGCTACTGGAAATTATCATTCAGTAAATGACAATAATAATAACTGCACATAGTAAACCTTGATGTACACTGTGTGAACAGTAAATAAGAGTCTCTTCGGTTTTATCCCCCTTTTGCAAGCCGACCGTTCTGCATTGGAAAACAAAACAAACAGCTGGAACCGCACTGGAACCGTGCTGTAGCCAGTGTCTCTTCGCAGTGCGGCTCCGATCCAGTATGCCAGTGGAAAACCGCCAATAGTAATTTGGAGGCTGGGGATTCAGTCATATATTCACTTAGGAGCTAATAAATTTCAACCACATTTATCCTACTAGGAAATTGGGTATAATGTGCTTTTTGGTAATTTGTAACTTTACATGTAAAATGTAACTTTTAACACCTTTTAAAAAGCATCAATGTCAGGGCATTACAGACCCAGGTAGTGTAGTGTTGGAGTTGTTAATGTGGAAACACTGAATTTAATTTGGGGAAAAATGTAATTCTTATCTGAAAGGAAACCATTGAAGATTATCACTTTGAAGCAAGCATTTAATTGAATTTTAAAAATCATTTGGGAAAAACAATGAATATAGGTTGGAAAGAAGGGTTGTAATTTAGAAACAAAAGCTGTAATTTGAAAAGAGGGATTCTAACTCAGGGGGAAAAAATCATTTCATTTATCCAATGCGGATTTCTGTACTTCTAAATCAATGCGGAAATGGCTGAGTGAAGCCAAATCAAAAACCCTGGAGTTCAAAAACATAATGGGAGACTTTAGCATGATGCTTTCATGCACTCAGTGGGAGTACACAGGTTGTTCGGGGGTTATTTGCAGAGTTTGAGTCATAAGAAGGAAGCTTTTTTTTGCTAAATGAGTATTGTTTACTTTGCAGAAGTATATGAGTCAGTGTAAGATTAAAGGAGATTAAAGGGGAGGACAGAGGATTGTTCTTTATAAGGGAATCAGTGGGAATATATAACGTTCTGTATCACATGATGTTTCCCAAACTTTTTCTGTCAGGCTCCCCTTTGGCAGAGACAGGCATCACTTCGCTTTATGAGTGCTCGCTTTACGCCACTTTGCGTTTTAAGGAAGACCCACATTAGTCCCAGAAAATAGCGTTTAGCATCTGACGGTGGTCCCACATGGTTAAAATGGAGCTGAAAAACTCTTATCGCCTACCGACGTTGTAGCTTTCCTAACGTCATAGGAGTATTAGTCACGTGTTACTGCCCAGGGGCCAGGGGGGTATTTCACAAAGTAGGATTTCTTGCTTAGCCAGATTTCTGAATTTAAGGTAGTCTAGGCTAAATGGACTATATCTTCGTCTGCTTAAATGTAGCTTTCATGAAATGAAATTTGTATGGACATAAGTGTATGGCACATACACTTATGTACAATATATAATATTCAATAATAACTACAGTATGCAGTGCTGGTTTATGCATTGACTATACAGTTCATCTTATAGTTATTTAGGCTGTACCATATAGCCTAGGTGTGTAGCATAAGTACGGGAGACTGGGCATGGTCGTAACGTTTTTTACATTTTTGACTGTACCTCGGAACTCTTTTATGGAGACGCAATCAAACTACCTGCATGTGTCTTCTATTAAACTCCACAGGTTTTATCTCTGTATCACAATCAGACAATGAAAGGTTAGCCTCAAACACATGGAGTAAAATGTTACAATTTACCCCATAGTCAGTGATAATTGTAACATAACCCTGGGTTAAATGCAACATTATAAATGATGTCAAAAAAAAGTTTATTATTATTATTATTTTGTTCACAATAACGTGCCGGTATGTATGCAGTGTTTTCAATGTATTAATCACAACTAAAATCAAAGATCTTAATAAAACCAAACAAGTTTTAAAAACTGAATAATAGTGTGCATCAGGGGTTTCATTATAGGCTTTAGCCCCCCCACCCAAATAAATAAATAAATAAATAAATGTACACTAACTAGTTTAAATAAGACCACCCTAAGAAGTCATAGCATCTCCTATTCATCAGTCTCTACTGACTCTCCTGGTGTGTGTGTGTGTGT
>JAODKF010000040.1:17802386-17827771 GCA_026779585.1 Mormyrus proboscirostris
CTAATAAAGTGGGTCCTACATGGTACTACCTACATGTACCTAATAAAGTTGGTCCTACATGGTACTACCTACATGTACCTAATAAAGTGGGTCCTACATGGTACTACCTACATGTACCTAATAAAGTTGGTCCTACATGGTACTACCTACATGTATCTAATAAAGTGGGTCCTACATGGTACTACCTAGATATACCTAATAAGATGGGTCAATACTAACTAGGTGTATCTAATAAATTAGTTTTCAGTACATGCTAGATGTACCTAATAAATTGATTCGTACCTGGTACTACCTAAGTGCCACTAATTAAATTTCTACCCGGTACTAGGTAGCTATACTTAATAGCTAAAACTAACTAGGTGTACCTAATAAAGTGGCTGCTGTGTGTATGTTGCTCAATAGATTTGCTCTGGTGAAATATATTACTTAATATATAACTTACAGTGTGGATTTGTTTATTTTTGACAGGTAAATTGCAACTGTGTGAAATATTGCTCATGGTTTTATGTTGCATTTATTTATGTTTTACAGATTCTGCCAAATATAGTAACTATTAAGCTCGAAGGAGAAAAAAAAATACTAAAATAGGAATTCAGATCCAAAAGGAAGCAGAAGACTGAAGCCTCTAATTGATCTCGAGAGCACTGCCAAGCTGTTCAGACTGCCAGGCTGCAGAATGGTGCTTCTCACATCCCTTGCCTGAGAGTGGAGGAGGGATGTGCGGTCTTCCTCCATCTTTACCAGAGAAGTCACATGACCTGGCTTATCTCTGTTTACTTTTCTCAGTAATTTGCAAGCATCACTGTTATGTTCTGCTTTGTTTACACTTCAGGGTTGTCTCCTGTCCCAAAACTCGCAATCATGTTGGTTTGATTCTCTGTTCAGCCCTGAAGCACCCCCCCCACACACACACACACACATTCTGGTCAACCCAGCGTCTCTATTCTTCCTGTCTATGTAAGAAGAGTAGAAGAGTAAGAAATTTCTACAGAACCCGACCTTTGGTGACAGTGGCCTGTACTACGACGCGGGGTTACTGGCTTATCAGGGTAACTTGTCAGATTTAAGGTACCACAGTTGAAATGGACTTCATATTCGTTCACTTACATTTTGCCCAGAATACCTGAAATCCGACAAGTTACCCTGATAATCCCGCTTCGTAGTACAGGCCCCAAGTCTCCCCATGACATCATCCATATACAAGATTCTCTCTCTCAGTCTCCCTCTCTCTCTCTCTCTTTCCAAAAGCCTGCAGAAAAAATGTTATTGCATGTTCTCTGGTTGTCTTTATTTAGATGGCTAAATAAGTTCTAAATGAGTTCTACCTTGGTTTTCTATCGTATTTTTTCCTCATTATCTTCTCTAGATTGTTTTTTTTTCTTATCACATAAGAGCCCTTTTTTAAATGATCATTGTTCCCCAGTGATACATGCTAGTCACAGCCCAGTGCTAATATGGGATGATCTGATTCTGACCGGCTCAGAATCCCCCACAAAACAAACAGTCAATTTACTCAATTTAGCTTTGCTAATTTGCTTAGTCCCCCAATAGAATAAGTGCACCAGAACCTGCCAGAACACGTTTTGATGAATTTACCCCTCCCTCCGGATTGCCCAGCACCTCTTCTGACCAGCAGAGGTGAAGTCATTGCTAAATTTCACGCAGCAGTGAGAAGGGCAGGTCACTATCCAGTTTCTGGAAATCCTTTTTGGGAGGGATTATACTGAATAGATTGCTGACATGGTCAACAAAGCCTACAAACAGAATTACACTTGTTCAGGTCCGGCATTATTGTGGGAGGGGGATAAATGACACGTGAAAACGAGGGGGGGCAGGTGGAATAAAGCAGCATCACTCACCCTCATGACTCATCCTTCCGATGGATAATCCTCCCTCTCATTTACTCACCATATGACTCTGATGAGCTGTGAGCTTAATTTAGTTTGAAAAGCTGTTAGCCCAAGAATGGGCTATGCTGTTGAACCCTCTGTCCTGAAGTAACTAAACGTGCACCTGTAGAAAAATGTATTATTTTAAATAAAAACATTGAATGGATGTAGTAGCATGAATACACTTTTTGGGTAACACTTAACGGGAGACAAATAATATAGTATTGCACCATTATTTATATATTAATTAACCACAAACTGTTAGTCGCATATTGATTTGATATTAATTCATCATTACTGTGATATATTTATCTCAAGCAGTTTTGTATTTGTTACTATATCTGTTAATTCTGTAAACCTTTGTGAACTACTGAAGGAACAAGTAATAAATAACACAACTGAAATATGATGATGTTTATTAATCATTAAGGAATTGTAACATCTTTTCTCAAGTAGAAATTAAATTTGTTTATGGTTCGTTCATAATTTGTGCTTTAGTAATAACTGAGTTATTACTAAGTATTTATAAGTAAAGTGTCATCATTTTTGGTCATATATAGCATTTACCCTAACCCTATCTATGCATTGCATTCATAGGTGCATTTACACATGTGTACAAATCCTCATTCTACTATAAATACAGATTGTGAATCTGGTTTCCAAAAGTGACAGCATGTGAGGATTGGTGATTTGATGGCTTTCCCAGTCCTCTTCTCCATGCCACTAACCTTCTTGGAAACGAATTGATCACGATGCTCTCACGGGGATGGGGTGGCAGTGTGTCGATAACTGCGGCAGGATCTCATCTGCACCCCCAGCCTTTTTGTGGGGGATTATCTGCTACTCCTGTGCGCGAGAAAGTGCAATGATATTCATCACACATGGTTACACATACAATACCATGTTACACACCTTGTCAAATTACACTGTTTACATACGCTGTGAAAATTCAAAATCATTACATGAACTGTGATATGCAAATAAAATATTAGTGAGTTTAAGAAAAAAAGTAATATACTACATTTTCACAGGTGAACAGCTGAAAAGCAATTTGCTGCAATTTTTTTTCAGCAGGAATAAAGACAGAAAAAGCCGATTTAACAACATGGCGAGCACAGAAAATCACTCCCTCGAGCCAATCACCTGGAAAATGAAGGGTGTAAATGCAGGAGTTTGGGATTAAATGCAGCTGCAAAGAGTGCAGGGAGGCTGAAATATTGGAAAAATGCTGCTGAGTTTTCAGCAGAACATGTTAGTTTTGAGTAGAAGCAAAGCCATGCAGCAGCTTGGGGTTTTATTACATACGAATGAAATTTCATTCATCCATCCATCTTGTAATCGCTTATCCCACTCAGGGTCACATGGATGTAAATGACATGAATATTTCAGGATTTAAAAAGTGTATGGTGACTGGAGGCCAATGAAAGAAGGTTGCTTTATCTGCTGGGAGTGTCCTCTTGTAGCGTTTGCTCTGAATCCTTTCACACAAGTATGGAGTATCTCTGCTTGTCTCCACCCAGAGAACAACTCGCTCGTCGTGTATGACTGCTGACATAATGCCAAGAGCTCACCTTGGGGCTTTCTTGCCATTCTCTAGATGTTCCTTCAATGTTCTGGGCTGACCGTACCTTGGAGATGGCAGAAATCAGGAGGTAGGCACTGTTTCCCATGGTGCTGAGATCTTTTACTGAGCTTTAACCATACTGCAATTAGCACAGCATGTAACTTTTCAATATTTCCTGGTTGGGAACTAAACTTAAGACTATGAGCTACTGTAGGAGCTGTTTCCACCAAACCATGAATGTAAAGTCTAACTTTGGACCTCTGCTTTCCAGAGATGGACGTTTATCCACGTAGTTATTAAGTGGTGTGTTGTTATATATATATATATATAGTTAATAATACAAAAGTTAAAATAAAAATGATGCCTGGCTTTTGTGTATGTCTCATCTGTACATTACATTACTTGCATGGGAAGAAGTAAGGCGAATATGGTGTTGCTATAGCAACGGCAATGTAAACACATCATAACTAATATAAACTCATCATTAACATGAGTATGTATTATACTTTTATTATATACCCCACAACCCCCTCCCAAGTAAACAGCTGGCAGATGGATGGATGGATGGATGGATGGATGTGACTGTTGATTGACTCTCTTTTGAGTTGTGGATATTGTTTGTGTGACTGCAGATTCTGATGTTCTTGGATTGTGAAGGGCCTCCTCACTCCTCACTTCAGAAACTAAAGCACTGATGTAAGATGTCATAAGATACTGAAGTAAGTTGAAGATGTTTATTACCTTATGATTGGGTACAGTCTCTACCTTTATCTTTCAATGCTCTAACATGCAAAATCAAACAGAATCACAGACTAATTAATTAAAATTAATGTCATTCTAGAAAATACAGAACAAAAATCTTAAGGCCCACTGAGGGAAAATGTAATACAGAATAATACATATTGCAAAGTTTTATGGTTATATGTTTTATTTTTCATTGCTATATGTGTGTGTTTCTATGCATTTTGTTTCATTGTACTGTTTATTGACCATTGTAATAATCTTATATACTGTAGCAGTCATTCATAGGGCATTGTCATCAAAATGAACGAAAGTAACATTTAAATAAGTTGTAAAAAAGCAATATTTCCACTACTGATGAGCAAAAAGATATGAAATGGATTTTCTAGAGTTGAATACATTGTTATTAAATAAAAGTCAGACCTCAAAAAGGTTACCTGCATTATCATGCATTATTTTTCTCTGCAAAAGTTTGTTGACAATTTACCAAATTTATAACATATTAGCCAAAGTGGGTAAATAACTCACTGAATGTAGACATCAGCAAAGTCCCACCTCAATCTAAATGAAACCGGAGAGGCAAACTGGATCTTCCTGGGAAGAGATGGAGGACAACACATTTGGTGCAGTTCCGCGCTCCTATCTGTGACATTGACAAGTTTTTGCATCCTTAAAAAGGTTTAATAAAGCTGTTTGGCAGTTTCATATCTTTTAATGTGCACATGAATAATAACTGTGAAGTCACATTAACACGCATACAATAGCATTGATATTTTTATCACATTCTTGCTGTTCTGTAGGCTTACTAAAAGGCCATAAACCCTTGGTTTGCCGCCAAGGCTATCACTGTGAAGGTGATTTTCTCTGCAGCTGTTTTGAAATCGCCATGCCCGACCTCTCCCAGAGGTGCCCATGGCGATGCAGACAGAGGGTCGTATCTGTCAGAGCCCAGCAAAGCTTTAACATCTCTGAGGAACATCGGTTGGTCAAGATTCGCAAGAAAAGGAACCTCTGAAGTTCTAAAGTTTATCTCAAGATTCAATTTTCCCGGATGTTGCGGTTTGTTGTGGTTTGGTGAACCCTAAATAGAGAACAAGGCTCCCAATTGTGGGTTGCTGACAGAGAGTCCATATTGGCATTTAGTTGAAGTGATACAGTAAAACTGGTCTTCATTAAGAGAGCATTCAGACTGTGCAGCTGAAATGTACTGTTCCTTAACAAAATGCAAGATACAAAATAAATTAAAATGTTTATTTCCCGTTGTCTCACTCAGACATCACTCTACATTTATTACTGTGTTTTGGAGAGTAGCACTTGGTTTTATATATATATATATAAAATCAATTTTGCCTCTCTAAATGATGTGGGTGCCTGAGTTGTAACTTTTTCCTGTTTTCCTGTTAGTTGTGATTATTCTCGAATGAAATTCATGATGTTTGGCCTCTAATGCAGCTCATTATCATCTAGAATAAGCAGGAACTCAACAGCAGCAGAAGCCTGGTGGCTCTTTTTTCATATTATGAAGAAAGGATTTTTCCAAGTGGTTCAACACTTCTTTCAATTTGTGTGCCTGGAACGACCTTCACGGCGAATAAGCCTTTAGACTGAAGGCTCTTCTGATACATTTTAATCTCAACATCTTAAATGTGCCCGCCTGTTAATTAAAGCTAATAATCTCCCTCATTCAAGGATCACATGTGGATTTCTACTAGTTAAAGGTTAATCAGCACTTCAAATGGGCTCTGCATAAGCAATTTCCTCAAGTACCTGAGAATATTCATATTTATCGGCAATTCTCTTCGCAAGATCTATTCTGCACATTCGTTAGTGTGAAATGTGGTTTGTCCTTGTGTGATGTTTTCCTGGCCATACTGCAAATCATCACATGCATTCAAATACCGAAATCATGCATGTAGAGAAGCTGTTTTTCATTCTGATATCCATTTACGTGTCGCACACAGTATATCACTATCGTGCCTGTGAATTCTCTGTGGCACTGATAGCGCCGACGTGTCAGAAACATGTATCCACTAGCATTCTCGTATATTTCACACCATGGCCACAGATGCTTTTCATATGCATGGAGAATGAGCTTTGCATAAAAAGATAAAGATCTCTGATGGAAGTGTTGGCTAAAAACAGCGTTTTATTCATTTAAATAAACTTGCAATCTCTTCAACTATACTGAGATGCACACAGACGCTAATTGTATCTGTACGGAACAGATCTAGATCAGAACACAACAAGTGCAGTGCAATAGAGCCTTTTAGAGTTATTTGGAGGTGTGAGTTATATGTAGTGTGGAGAGCTGATCCCAGGCAAAAAGCGTTAAAGACTGGGGCATTATAATGAACCTCCTGCTGAAATTAAGTAATTCCTGGATGTGAACTATACAGGCACCCAGTGGGGGTTAGACTGGTTCCAGCTTAGGTGGCCTGGAAATTACTGGCGACTACCGTCCTCCACAGAATCTGTAATACAGGGAGGATGCGGGGTAACATTTCCCAGCTTGTTGGGCTACCCGTTGGAGGGGGTGATGCGGTCTTCATGCAGCCCTGAAGGCTTCCCTGAGGAGATCGCCACATACATTTACCATTCTTCACATGGACTCCTTGACTATTAACGGGAGCTGCGCAATGACGGGGTTCTGTGGGCGGGTTCAGTGCCCTGTCACGTCTTGTGAAACACGAACTGCACAAATGCCACTGTACAGTAATTGCGGCCTTTTCATCAGGAAGTTAGGCTACTTAATTTAGCTTCTCGCCAATGTCGGCCATGTCAACCTCACTGTTTTGCCTTTAATAACCAGGCAGTACTGTGGTGTGAACAAAAATGACGGTGTTAGACGAGCTTGGCGGAAGCCGACCTCTTAACGTCATGCCTCTCCGCTTCATCCTGGGCTTCAGCAGCAGTGATTCCCTTACACATCTAAGGCAGCTACCCACAAGCCATAGAGTTTTTACACGGGAAACGAAAACCTTCCCGACTCCATCCTGTCATCAGCTGACACTGAAGGAAACCAGGGGCGCATAATCCCCTCCAGATTCAGGGCTTCATCCGGGCCTTGGCTGTTTAAGATTCAGGGACTTCCAATCTGGAGTTTCTAGTTTGTAATTACAAGAAATCTTGCAGCATTGTGTACGTGGGCGTATCATCTTATGTTAGAATGTAGTCTGCTTTCATTGGATTAGAACATCAAGGAACTCCTGCACTGCGAGGTGGGAACCAGTCCTGCCTGATCCCTACATTGGATTAAGTGTTTCTTGGAAAACTAATGAAATAAACACTTTAGTGGTACAAACCAACTAAGGTTGACAGTGCAGTAACATTTCCCAGAGTGGAGTACAGTATGCTTACACGTGTCTTCCCTCCTATGAGGACTAGATACCCCTTTTCAGGCTTTATAACATCACCATTTATCATTCTCCTGACCACCAGACTGTATTAATTCTTTAAAAATGTTTAATTTTATCAGTACATCTATATTTCAGAAACCAGGGGTGCCTGAGGTCTATGGATACCCTGGCAGATTCAGCCCTCTCCCCTACCAACATTACATTTTGGGGGGGCAGAATTCTTAGCTACGGTGCTGTCTGAAAATGAATTTCAGTAAAAAACGTGTTTTGCCAAGTATGTCTATTGTTGGCCTTGTTTAGCACCTTATTCCCAAATTAAGATGGCCTGGTCATGAGATGCCCACTAAATGCTGCCCATTTCAATTATGGTTATAGCTTTTTGTTCGCCACTCCATATCCTGATATGTATGAGCATATATGTTTAAAATAAACAAACAAATAAATGCATTCTGACCTCAGAGCAGCCATCGATATTACGACGTGAGTTCAACAGAATGATTAATAATGTAACATTTCATTATATTTTCAAGCATAAAGTTTGATTAGTAGTTCAAAGTAATTCCAAGGAGTTACATGCTGAGTGATTGGCTTCTACCAGCTTTGAACATCCAGGCAAACATGGTTTCTGGGTTTAATCTTAACCTCTTATTGATGTTTCCTAGAGCTAATTTCAAGGTTCAGCTGGAATTACATATTGAGAAAAAGATTGCACAAGAGGAACATGGCTTTTCCCCTCACCTAAGATTCCAGAATTCTCCTGAAATTCAATGCTCAGTTTGAACAGTTAGAATGATTTCATGCTTGATACCAGAAATCAGAATAGAAGTATATTTCACATGAATTATTTATTGATATAAAAATGCTGTTTTTCTGCCAGTGGAATCTTATCCAGTAGAGGTTCACAGAGGGCCTGGAGCCTATCCCAGAGAATTCAGGGCACAGGAGAAGAGAATGCCCTGGGCAGACCGCTGGTCTATCACAGGAAACACACACACACAATATGGGCAATCTAGTGATGCCAATTCTCCGAACCACATGTTTTGGGGTACAAAAGTAGAACCCAGAAGAGACACCTACAAAATACAGAAAGTGTGTTAAAAGTAGGCATCTCCCAATGCCATAATCAGAATCAGTGAAATCTTCATTAAATACTCTGAATACACTTGGCTAACTGCAAATGTCCTAAATTTCAAAAGAGCTTCCCCAAGTTGGCATGTCTATCCTGAGTGGGAGGAAGCAAGCATATGACTGAAAATGAGCCATGAGAAAACCGGAATGGCCCTGAGAAGACTGCCCTGGAATTTGCCAGAAGGAGCTCTGGCCAAATGAGATGGACCTGAACGTTTGATTGGGTGGACAGTGTTATGTTTGGCAGCATGGCTGATAGTCACATGACTGCTCAGAATGAAGAAGAAATAGAAAGTCCAGAAGAACACTGGAGAGGAACCTGCTGAAGTTCCTGAAACATGCTGTTATCAAATGCTTTTAGGTCCAATCCGCACATTTTACTAAACATTCAGCTTAGTGTTGACTGAACTTTTTGATGCCTAAAAGCAGCTTTGTTAACAAACACTGCACACACTTTTTTTATACAATTAGGTTTTTTTAATTCATCGTTTCATCTACATGCGGTTGCGGCTTGTGGGTAATCTTTTTAAATTTAACTAGTCATCCCATATGTTTTCTTAAGGCGTGAATTTATTTCTAGAACGCCAATATGACTGACATTAGAATTAATCTCAGGTTCATATTGATCAGTAACAAAGGTCATGACTTTAATTTAAAATGAGTTTTTCATGATCTTAATATTGATCGAGTGACAGCTGGAATAGATTTGATGCAGTCTGCGTTCTTATTTGAATTTAATTCGACCGAGTTTTACTTTAAAAATCCATGGCTGTGGTGAAAATTCATTTAGGTTATCACAGTCTCAATCTGTTAAGCCTGTGTGTCAGACAGTTACACAGTAGATATTATTATGTTTTACATGATCTGAATAACTGCAGTGTTTTCTGCTCAGGACAAACAAAGTATACAGGATCTAAACCAGTAATACTGATGGTGCGGACTGACTGGTCCTGAGGAGAAGCAGGTTCATCAGGCTCAGTCAAAACACTATGCAGCAATGGCGGAGGATTTGTGAAAGGGCGATATTAAGATTTTTCTTAGGACAGACTGGTGAACAGAACTGTGAGACGCAGGGATGAGGGGAAGGAACGGGGAGACAGATCTGACAAAAGCAAAAGGCATTTTGATGGAAAACATAAGAAACCGAATGGGTTTAAGGTCATAGTTCTGGGATGTTGGGGGCTCAGGAACGGGGTCAGGCCATGTTATTTGAGCGTGAATGGAATGAATGTCACTCCCTGTTTGATGTCACTCTCAGTACCATCCATCCGTCCATCCATCTTCCAATCACTTACTCTGGTCAAGGTCACATAAGGCACACAGTAGGGATATGCCTGGGATGGGATGGAATTGCAGTAAAATATTAAATAAAATCGATCTAATTTATTGATTAATTGACCTGGTCACCTGGCCCATTCATCACTCAAACTTAGCAAAGTCAGGCTGCACCCAGACTCTCCCATGTACAGACATTTCTAAAATGGGACCACCTGCTTGTAGGAATAGGATAGTAAAAGTGTCATGTTTTGGTTTCAGAAAAAATCAGCCGCAGTAATGCATCTTGCGATCTGGCTACACAAGGGTCTTAGGAATTCCTGAAATAAAGCTATTGTAAATATTGCCTCTGTGGAAAATAATTTTCTGCCTGAAGGAACTTTGTCTGTCAGTAACCTGTAAGGTTAGGAAATTTATTCAAGATTCTTGTGTGCTCTGAGATCGTTAGGGTAAATACCTTTGTCCCCAGGGATCTGGGGTGCAGCGAGGTGGAAGCATTTGGGATGAAATCTGCTTTTTTTTTGCCTTTTTTAATAATGCTGCTGGAAAGCACATTATACTAAGCAGGGATACATCGTGCGGTATGTAATTCGTGTGGATGCCGTTATGCCTGGCTGGCTGTGTTTAGTTGGCTTGTTATTTTGACCAGGATCACCTACGGGTGTTACAATGCAGGAAGTGACATATGGGGTAGCAGCAGAGCTCTGGAGTACATCCAGAGCTGGACACCTTGAGGTTCTGTTTAATGGGCTTATCTGCAGTACTTTGATTGTTCAAGGTCGTGCTCTCTGAGAAGTGGACCCCCAGGACAGTGCCGCATCCTCCACGTCCACTCTAACCTCTCCCTCCCCATAGAAACAAAAAAGCAGGGGTGTCAACGCCAACATCTGCTTTTCGCCCCCTGAATAATTCAGCACTGGGCTCGTTCAGATCCAAGCTCTCATCATTAATTCATTTGACTTTGTGGGTGAATTTAAGAGGCACATGGTGCGATGCGATAAATGCAGACAGATAGAATGGGGTTAGCGAACAAAGCCCTCCATCCTCTTATATAGCATATTAGCGTGCTCTGCTCCTCACATCCGCCATTTAAAGACACAGGCAAAGAGAGATCAGTGAGTCACTGCAGCTGCCACTACGCACCCTACCTCACAGTACTGAGAGTGCAGCATTTGCAGGGGTTACCCCCTTCTCTTAAGGGGGTGATTAATTACAGAGATTCATGGGATAGAGTCTGAGACAAGCTGCTTTCTGTACTTAAAATCACTTAATGTTCGGTGAAATGTTGAACTTCTCAAGGAGTCATACAGAACCAGGGTAAGTCCTCTGGCTAAGTAAATAGCTTGGTTTAAAATACTCCAATGCATAAATGTAAATGAATAAATATGATATATTATAAATATATATTGTAAAGGTTACATCTATGGTACACCTGTTGGCCAAGTGACAATTGTGACGCAGGGATGTGAAACAGGCCAGCCTTGCAGAACGTGGTGTCTCCTGGGAAGCTACCAGCATTGCTGAGCTTGCCTGAGATGGGAGAGGGGAAGGTGCAGTGATACCTTTTAACAAGCTACTATAACAGGATGCCAGACAGAAAATTGGAGGTGAGATTTTTGGGTAGCGTTCAGGTCTTTGTTATTTTTAAGTGACAAATCTGAGAGGCAGCCAGTTTGTTTCCTGGTTGCGAGAATGAAACACAACAGAAAACTACACAGTCCGTTCTGCAGGAAACAGTCCACCATACAAAAAGATGCTGATCTACCAATCCGTATTCACAACTGACATTTTAATCTATTGAGTACGCAAAGTGACAATTTGTGACAACCTGAAAAATTGAAATATATTCTAAATTATTGATCTCCTTTGACTAGAGCAAAACCCAGCAAAACACTATTTTCTTCAGATCCACATAATTAAGAGGTCAGGTATGTTACAAGTGTATCAGTGATTGAGGATCTATTCTGATTTACAGTCCTATAGTTACCATTCCAGTGAAAGGAGTGTGTCAGGATCGATCCCTGTCTGGTCCTGTTTTATCCTTTGTTTCCCTAAGTTCCTTTTCTCTCCTGTTTACCAGGTATTTCCTAATGTGGTTAGTCCAGTCTATGTCTTTGTATTCTCCCAGTGTCTATGTCTGCGGGTCCATTTGGCTAGCAGGTGTCGCTGGTCATTCCATCCAGCTCCTTGTGTTCTCTTTGGTTTCGCTCCAGTTTGCCCTTGGTTGAATGGGCTGAGAGTGTTGAGTGTGTGGCTGAGAACCGTACATCTCTTGTGAGTTTGTACACATTTGGATATCGGTTGGCCAAAGTTTTTGTGAACCCTATGTTAATTATAGTCCATGTATTCATGATCTCCAGTTTTGGTCCTTGCCTTTGTATCTTAGTTTCTGGGTTAACCTGCCTGTTCCCAGTTTTGCAACTATGTCCTAAATTCCTTGTATCTACTTTGGCCCTTGTAGCTCCTGGTCCCTAGTGTTTGAGCAATTCACAATGGCCCACATCTGTGCAAGTTGATATCTCTGTGTGTGTGTGCGTCATGACAGACGATATGGTGTGTATTCTTCATACTCCGAGTCCACCAGTACAACAAAAAGAAAACCATCAAAATATTTTCTGGTTTTCAGTAGTGAGTGACACAAATCTCAATTCAATTCAATTTTGTGTAGCACATTTTCACAACATTACATTGTGTTAAAGAGCTTCATATTATCCATGCCTAAAGCCCCCAGTGAGGAAAAACTTCCTAGGAGGAAGAAACCTTGGGAGGAACCAGACCAAAATTGGGAGCCCATCCTCCTGAGGCCGGCAGAGGAAGTCAAATGAACAAGATGGTAAAATCTTCATTTACTCAGTCCAACTTTAAAGATTTGAGTTTTGGTGCAGTAAGGTAGGTGATGGCAGGCAGGTGCTAGTGCTGCGTCTGACAGCAGGATGAACAGTGGTACAGCAGCAGACCGGGCAGGAGAGACGTCATAGGCAGAAGGGCAGGCAGGTCAGAAGGATGTCACTGGTAGTACAGGCGTTGCAGGCAGCAGGGTAGGCAGAATATCTTGAATTTTTGGGTCTCCAGGCAGCGCAGCCCAGAAAGGGTTGGGGAAATAAAAAATGCATTAGCCAAAGTAGGGGAGACTAGAGGCAGTGCAAACAGTTAGCTGAGTGCAGTACGTAAGCTCCGGCAGATATGGCTATGGCAGCATAAGGAGGAGGGAGAGGCAGGTGGGAATGCAGGCATGGGGAGTCCCTGAACGTCAGCACTCCAGTTCCACAAGGGGGTGAGAAGCTAGAGTGACAGCACTGACAGTTCATTTCATCCAAAGCCAATGGCACAGATCCCCACCCAGCTCTACATCTCACACTGTAGGCCTAATTAGGGGTGAGCAGTTAGATGGAACTAGGACTAGAGTCCCTGTAAGCTAGACCAGGGTACGCCAACTCTGGTCCTGGAGAGCTACTATCCAGTCGGTTTTCAATCCTACCTGGCTTCTGATGAGCCACACATGTTCTGTGGTAAATACCAGGTCCAGGTGTTGCTCATCTGAAGCCAAGTAGGATAGAAAACCTACTGGATGTAGCTCTCCAGGACCATAGAGACCACTGAGCTAGACTATAAAAATGTGTTTTTTAGTTTAGACCTGAATATGGAGAGTGAGACTGAATCTCACCTGAATCAGATCCAACTCTCGCATGACCTGTAGAATGTAAGCCTATAGAAGAAGCTTTTCCATATATCAGAAAATGATTACTCTGTCATGGAAGCACCTAGGTGTTTTGGTGGGTCACACACAGTTAATATATTTTGGAGTTTTATTTGGATCAGAATGAGAATCAGATTCTATACTGCCATATGACCAGGTGGGTGGAAATTTCTGTTGGCACAGCTTGATACAGTTGGAGACATCATGACAAAGGACAATTAACGACTAGGCTATAAACAGAGAATAAATACATGACAAAATACACATAACAGAGAGGCATAATCACAAGGCAGGTGATAAATACAGTAGTTTGTGTAAATTTAGCACAATGCTGAATATTGGCATAGGTGTAATACAGACAACATACATCTATACAAATAGTGCATAACATGACAGCAAGAAATAAGTTATCAAAATGTGCAAGTGTATCATCAGGGGGTCTGTGCTGATCATAAGGTAAACAGCGAAATGGTGCAAATGTTAGACTGTTTATTACAAGCAGGGGGATCTACTGAAGAGTCTGATAGGAGGATGATCAGTGCTCTAATGCACAATAGGATTCATGGCCGTTATCGAAAGAATTGCACAAAGATAATCTGTGAAACAGAGAAAACAATGTTCATTGGATCGCACAGTCAGTCCGTTATTTATGGCAGCATATTTTCAACAATCCAAAACCTCTAACAATACAGGGTACTCTCACCTGGAAAGTTCACCAGTGTTAGGATGTCAGTGACAATGAGACATTAACCATAATAAAGTAATTTAAAGTTGCAAAAGTAAGAAAAATTAGGGATAAGGATCCAAGTTGTAGAATGTCTGAACCTTTTTCTGCCATATCCAGCTCAATAACTTTTCTTTTTCATGCATTTTTCTACACCTTCTACAAAATGACACACATCTTCGATGCTGTCAGACATTCAGGAAAATTCCTCAAAACCACAACCCTGCCCATCATAATCATCTTCACCTCATCACTGTCATCTCATCACCATCATCACTGGCAGAAAATGTAGTCCTCATACAGCCTCAATATGCCAAGTGAATTTTGATAAAACCCATTACAAACAATCCACAGCTGATGATGAGTTTCAGCAATTTTTTAATGTTAACTGTTTCCATGTTTTTCAGATTCAAACAAAAGTGTGAATGTGATGGGCTGTACAAAATTGCAAATGTATGGTTCATTTTTGAAAATTAACCAACTCCACCACAATACTCACAACATTCCATTTCCTGGTGTAATACTGGCCTCAGAGTGGTCCACCAGGATTTGAAATCCCCTAGTCTGCCTCACTGAAGCTCCTGTTAGGTATTTCACGTGTAGTTTAATTTGCAATCGTTCTAAACTTCTCAGGCATTTACAAGTTAACCAAGTCACAGCCCTTAGTACAAAATCAATATAACATACAATTCAGAGTGATTCTTTGCATGTGACTATTTGAATGATACCATGTTCTGTTTAGCATAATCCAAAACGAGAAGAGATGTGTTATGTGCCCAGGTAAAACAATCTGTTATGATGCAGGTCAGTTTGACTTCTGTTAGCATTGAACTTGACAGCGTTACACATTGACCAGTTTAATTTTCTATGAAATGAAGCATGGTGCGGTCGGACGGATGTGACTTGAACCTGAGTGTTTGGATGCTCTGATGTGTTATTTAATGTCTGGTGAAGCTTTAAACGTAGAGATGATTCTGTGGGGAATTTTGACTTTCATGCGTGCAAATCCAGAATAATGTCTTGTGATGTGTATTCATGTTAAGGTTATTTGCATTTTTACTCATTTATTTTCTCTGAATGTACATACATTGTTGGTTGATTGACAGAGACTCTGAAATGAGCTCCAGGAGACTGACAGTTAATAAAGCGCTATCCTGGCATCCAGATGGGGATCCTGACATAGAGGACCTGGTCTCTAATAGCATATTTCATACTTACCAATGGCCTATTGTGTAGCCCAATGTCCCCGAATTAGGGTTAGGGTGACAAAAGGTTAAAGCTTTCTCAGTGATCAAACCCGTCTTTATTATTGTTCTGGGCACCACTTTAGTGAGAAACCATAGTTTAGCTGGATTTAATAGAGTATTTCATGCTATGCAATGGCCTGGTAGATCACCCCAAGTCCCCAAATTAGGGATAGCCTACTATAGCTAGGGTTAGGGTTTGAAAAAGTATGGCATTACTAGGCATCATAATGTGTTTTTATAATAGTTCTGGACCCTCTTAGGATGGAAAACCACACTTTATCTTGCTTTAGTTGCATATTTCCTACAGCCTGTTGTTTCACCCAGTTTAGGGTTGGGAGTAGACTAGGGTTTGAGTTAGAAAATGTATGAAAATGTATGCGAATATAACCCCTCCACTCAGCTGGTTTCTTCGACCACGTGTATCACTGACCCTTCTACCATGGACAACAATACTTTATACCACAAGGGAGGAGCTTATGTGGAGTGTACCAGCCAAGAATATATGTCTAGGGTAGTTTGATTGCGCAGGTGCCGAAAAAGGCCCGGGATAGCCTATGGAAATGGCTGTTGCTGAAATACATTACCTCCCTTGCTTTATGCATACATTAAAGAAAAGAACATTAAACACTATACCTTATACATGTTACCAAATCTTCTTGACAACACAACAGAAATACCTTACTTTGACAAAGATAATATATTTATTCACAGAAAGGAAAAAAACCCGTATGCGTCATATACGTTTAACTCAAAAAAATGTACTTTTAATGCAAACAGCAACCCTGTTCTTGCTGTTAGATAAACGATAAAACAGAAAATACCCGATGGAAAATAAAATAGAAATAAAAATACCCGGGTTTTAAATATAACCACACACTCACAGTCTGAGGTACCCCTTAGTTGGCGTGCAAATTGTAGTTGGTAATGGCGGACCAGAACACGTTCATTTCTTTTACTCACAAAATCCTTCTTGGTCACACCAGGAAGCGTCTTGCCCGCAAGCGTCCAAAATGAAGACGTCTAAAGCACAGTTGTCCGTGCGTTGTATTCCGGGGATGGCACCTCACAGCAAATCTTACTATCGCACCGTCCGTACACCTGTTTCCCCGCGCGTAGTTAGCAGCTGAGACCAGTCTTCGGCGCTCAGTCGAAAGCTTACTGAGCTGCCATTACAGTCCCCGATAATTGGAAACAATAACTAAAAGAAAATCACAGCCATAGCATAAAATTTGAACTTAAATGTCAATTTTAACTTAGCCCATACATCTTATCACTTAAAACATAAAAGAGAACTTTCCTTCCCGCGCTACCTGCTCCTTCTCTCCTTTCTCCTCAGCCCCCCTCCCAATCCCGAGCGTTTTGATAGGCTAACTCTTAACCAATCACACATTGATATACATTTTTTCCTTTCCCATGAACTAATTTTAAACAGCCTTATCTGAACGTCTATCAAATCAAAACCACTATCTAACATTTAAAGTAAACTTCATAAATTAACTAACTGCCATTCATATACCCATTTTATTAAAATAAATGCATTTGCCAGGGGTACTACACGATTTCTAGGCATCAAAATGTGTTTGTGTGGCAATTATAAGCCACTGTAGGATGGGAAACCACAGTTTAGCATGCTTTAGTAGCATATTTCCTACTTTCCACCTGCCTGTAGTATCATCGTAAAGCCCCAAATTAGGGTTAGGGTTAGAAAAAGTATGGAATTTCCAGGCACCAAATAGTTTCTATATGATTGTTCTGGACCCCCGTTGGATGGGAAATGACAGTTTAGCTTGATTTAATAGCATATTTTATACATTCCAAATTAGGGTTAGCCAACTCTACCTAGGGTTAGTGTTAGAAAGGTTACAGATTTCTCAGTTATCAAAACCTGTTTTTATGATAGTTCTGGGCCCCACTTTAACAGAAAACCAGTAGTATGTACTGGAAGATGGAATCGCCTGCTAGATAGATGGTAGTCCTCCAGACGGCCATTTGGCACTCAGCAGCCAGCTCTAAGTACTTGGCCTTTTTTCGCTCTTAGGCAACCTCGATCCCCTCCTCTGCTTCCAATTGGACAGCCGAAGGCTTGGAATGTCTGTGGGCCCTTCCGAGCTCTCCTGCAAAGTTACTTACCCTATTTAGGTTAAACCGTTAAATAAAGGTTAAATATCTGACTCCAATTTAATTAAAGATCTTTTATGGCATTTTAGTCATGACATTTCTGTTATTCAGATTACTCCTGGGCTGTGCCTTTTACTGCTGAACTATCGCTAATCCCGAATGGTGGGGTACACCAGATTCGCCTCGTTTGATAGGCCGATCCGCGGATCTGCTATGTAGACTCGGTTTAGTTGTTGGGAAATCACTATAATGTAATATAGTGCCAGCCTAGATACCCGTCAGGACCCGGCGACCCATAACGCCTCAGAGGCTCAGCTGACACTTGCCAAATCTGAGCTAGTGAGGGCCACAGAGGTTAAGCCGGTGTTCTCCGTAACTCCATGTGTGCATGCCTCAGAGGCTGAGCCAGTCTTTTGCAGTAACTCAGTGTGTGCGCGCCTCAGACGCTGGGCCAGACTTTGCCATAACCCAGAGTGTGCGACCTTCAGAGGCTGAGCTGGTATTCACCGTAACTCAACTTAGGCAGTTGAATCGGGTCTTGGAGAAAGGGGTCGAGTCAGAGGCTACAAGAGAGTGTTAGAATAACCCCAGTCTATGAGAAACATGCAGAGGTTAGCAAAGTCAGACAGCCAAGAATAAATCAAATACACAGTTTATTCACCTAAACTGTATCATCCAATCATAAATAATACAACAATTCCATACCTCAGCTGAGTGGACACAGAGTAACTGCAGAAAATATCTGATTACAGATGTAGATTCATGCAGCACTACGTGGGAGCTCTGATTACAGAGTGTCTCCCCCTGCTACTCTGGAGCTCTTCCTTAAATATTCCAAACCAAGTGACATAAAGTACCATAAAGTACGATCTTATCAATTGTCAGACCCTCAGCCAATCGAATTCCTTTGTCCTACCAGGAGATAAGATCCTCCACTTTGGTAGGTTTAGTCGTATTTTCTATATTTCTCTTATGTGAGAACATACTGCTTTAAGGTTGACAGTATTGTAGGCCTACTCGTCATACTGTGACCATTCAAAACAGCATGTGTCCCTAATATTAGTCTGGGGTAATACTATGTTAGTGTGAGTTAGCGAGTGTAGGATGCATCTGTGTCTCAATGCAGCCAAGCCTCATCGCTGGAATATAGCTGCAGGTTTCTGGCCGCCCAGTGGGGGTGAGTTGTCCCTTTTGATGTAGTGATCAGGTGATTTGGGTCCAGTCTTGTCAGAGCCAGTGGACCTTTGTCTTAGGTCACTGAGTGGAACGTTACAGGCTTGCCAGAGCTCAGACCGACGGGGCCTGCAAGGCCTGCGGCCTTATAGCTGGTCTCATGAGCTCGATGAGGAGCACGGATTTTGCTTTGGTGGACCATACCACTATGTCAGGGCGGAAAGATGTAGTACTGATCTCGGTTGGGAAACAAAGCTGCCTATCGAGGTCAACCCTCATGTTCCACTCCAGCTGATGAGGACCTTGCCTTCCTCACGACCTCCCTGACTTCACTGAGCTTTGGGGTCATGACGTTGAATTCAGCAGTTGGAGACCCGGGCCGAGGCACGTACCCTGGTGTTCCTAATGGGACATTCCTTACTGGATCACTGTACTGTTCTCTAATGTTCTGTTCAAGTTGCTCCCTAGTGGTTTCAAGCTGCCTACTCTTCTTCTCCTCTAGCAGCTATCTGGTGTGCTTAAAGGGGTCTTTGAAGAAGCTGGCTTGTTCTTTTTGTTTCCTTTTTCTTCACTTTCGGACATGTTCAGCTCTGCAAAGCCTGGACAGTCTTTGCCTGACCTCCTCTCATAGGGTTTTCAGGCCTTCTTCCAGTTCATACGGAGTTGCTGGCGCCTTCGCATCAGATGGTTGATCTCTTTTTCCCTCCTTCCCTTTTCTCTTTGGGCGATCCTCTGGTTGGAGGTCACCTCACCCAACCTGTTCTTGTAGACCTGCTATAGGATGTCCCCAATCTGGTTGAGCTTGGTTTCCATCACTCCTCGCAATGATTCCTCCAGTGCCTTGACCAGGTTGGTGTTCAGCATTTGTCATGCCTCTACCTCGCTTGACTTTAGCCATTTTAGTTTGCTCTTTCTAGCTGTATTCTTAGTCTCTGTTTTTGGTTCTGTCTTTTGTGAGTTACTAGCAACTGGGTCTCGGTGCTCACGTGGGGGCTCATCCTTCACCGGTGGGCCTTCTTCCCTTCTCAGTCTCCTCTGCCAGCTTTAGTTGTCTTCTTTAGGTTCCCTCTGGTCACTCCTATGTCCCTCAGAAGGCATGTGGTTGCCAGCCCTACATAATCTCGGCATCCAACTTCCGCTGGATAGATAGTAGTGTTCCAGCCAGCCATCCAGCACTCAGCAGTCAGCTCTGAATATTTGGCCTTTTTTCACTCATAGGCAGCCTCGATCCTCTCCTATGCTGGTATCATGAGCTTGATGAGGAGCACGGATTTTGCTTTGGTGGACCATGCCACTATGTCAGGGCGGAGAGATGTAGTAGTGATCTCGGTTGGGAAACAAAGCTGCCTATCGAGGTCAACCCTCATGTTCCACTCCTGGTCAGGGGAAATGACCTAGGTGTTTCCTTTGGCCTAATATTTCTTCTCCCCCCACCTTCCACAACAATGCTGATGAGGCTGTGATTCTCTGCTTTTAGCTTGATTTAACAGCATATGTAATACATTGCAATGGCCTGGTCTATCACCCTATGTCCCCAAATTATGGTTAGCCAACTATAGCTAGGGCTAGAGTTTGAAAGGTTATAGCTTTCTCAGCGATGTTTTTATGGTAGTTCTGGGTCTCACTTTAACGGGAAACCACAATGTAGCTTGATGCAATAGCGTATTTTATACTTTCCAAAAGCTTGTTATGTCACACTAAGTCACCAAATGAGGGTTAGTCAACTGAAGCTAGAGCTAGGGTTAGAACAATCGTTCTTCTCATTAAATTCAGAACAATTTAATAGTATACTTCATATTTGTATGTTGTTTCACTGTAATTTCCAATATTATGGTTAGACTTAGAAAGATTAATGCTTTTTCTGACATCAAAAGGTATTTTTATGATAGCTCAGGGGCCCCAATATAAAGGGACACCACAGTTGAACTTGATTTAATAGCATTTTTCATACTTGTCAACAGCCCTTTCTGTCACCCTATGTCCTGAAAATAGGGTTAACTAACTGTTGCTTGGTGAGCATTAGAAAGGTTATAGCATTTTCTGAAATGAAAACCTGTTTTTATGATAATTCTGGGCCCTCATAATGGAAAACCACAGTTCAGATTGATTTAATATCATATTTCATACTTCTCAATGGCCTGTTCTATCATGTTAAATTTCAAAATTAGGGTTAGTTAACTGTGGCTAGGGTTAGGGCTGCAAAGGCTATAGCTTTCTCAGCCATCAAAATTTGTTTCTATGATTGTTCAGGCCCTCTCTACAATGGGAAACCACAGGTTAACTGAATTTAAGAGCACATTTCATGTTTTCCTGTGGCCTACTGTGTAACCCTATGTGCCCCTATTAGGGTTAGTCAACTGAAGCTGTGGTTAATGAGCCCGATTCTCAGCTTCTAGTGTAATAACGATACTGTTGGGAGCTACTACATCTGCCACCATTCAGAAACACGACATATGATTAGCATCTTTACAATGTGTTATAGAGAACATTATAGTGGCCGGCTGTGAGGGGAGGCGAGAATCGCGTTGGACGCCCATGCGGACTCCGTTGGCTGAAGACAGTGAAGGACATGTAACTGCCAGTGTGATGAATGTAGAGAGTGCGAGGGGAAGTGTTCCTTGAATCGTTTCGCATCATCATCTCTGTGGGTGGTGTGTTTCTGTAACAGTGATGCTAAGCCATGTGAATGTAAAACAGGCAAGCAGGTTGTAATCAGATGCTTGGGATGAATAGCGAGAGATCCAGACTTTCTTGTACAATTCCATCCCATATGTTACTGTGTGGATGCTTTGGTGCATTCAGAAGATGCTCTCCTCCTAGGCAGTATGTACCAGAGAAGCCGGTAATGTAATCTGGGTGGAATGTAAAGTGAAATCCAGTGTTTCATGAACTATGCAGGGCTATAGCAGAAAAACAAGCACCAAAGAACTCGGGATGTAGATGACAGTAATGAAAGCCCTCTGTTACCCACCTTGGCATGGACAGTTTTCACAGCTTAGTTGCACATGCAGCAGATCTACACAGGCAATGATGAGGGTACAAATGATTGCATGTATTTTATTGAACATGTTTTGTTTTATGGTGGAATGGTGATGCAGTGGTTAGCCTCACACCTCTGGGACCACCATGAGTCTCCGCCATGGCTTCCTGTCGCCACACTGCCCATAGCTGTGCTTGTGTGAGTGTGCCCTGTGATGGGTTGGTGCCCCATCCTAGGTTATTCCCTGCATTATGCCCATATGCTCTGGATCCGTCACAACCCTGAATAGGACAAATGGTTACAGAAAATGAATGGATTTCCTGGAGTGGTTTTGTCTTGCAGGAGCTGGAGCAGTCACTCAGTCTGCATTGACTGAAGGTCCCTTCTACAAAAGAAAAAGTAACATCAACTATCAAACATTAACAAGATATGAAGCTTTATCAATGTTGGAGTAAATATCTAAAAGTGCAGTAATTAGTGCAGTCATGGTAGTGTGGAACCTGTTTGGCCTTGTCTTGCTGTAGGGTGTTCAGAATAAAAGAGTCCCAGAACACTTGAAGACTCTCTTAAAGGTTCTGGCAAAGACCAATATTGATTACTACAGTAAGAAGGGTGTTTGGAAGAGTTGTTTATCTTATTGTGCTGTGTAATTTACTGGGTAACTTAGTAAGTGATTTTAGACTACTTATCTATGTATCTTTAAGCACTGTTAGGGTTATTTATTCCTATTTCTAGTTGTATGTGTTGGTATTGTCTATTAGCAGTGGAGGACTATAAATGGCAGCCATTTTATGATGCTGGAGATTGATATTGCTACTGTTTAGCTTTGTCTAGTAGGTTTTTGAAAGAGAAATAAACACTTTTGGTTGTGCCACGTGTCAAAAGTATCATGCCTTTTGCTGTGAACCCATTCCATTTACCGGCTGGTCCAACACTGATGTTAAGCATGAATAAAGATCTGCAAGGTCATCAGGAACAAAAATCAAAACTGCTAAAAATATACCAAGTTGATCCTAACTGTACTAGGAATAGTTAGGGAAAATGGAAGCTCTCTGGTGAGCCTCTGAAGTTATGGAACAAATCTAGGCATGCCTTGAAAATCACTTTCTCTGAATGCACCACTGTTGTGTGGTTCTACCCTAAAGAGAATGTAAACATCCTTCCTATGAGAACCGCATGCAAAGACAGAGAGAGCTCAGCACAACACAAAGCAATCACAAACAATCCGGAGCAACAGCTTCCCCAGGGAAGCAGTCAGTGACCTCAATGAGGTGTCAGTCGCCAGTCAATGGCTACACGTTGGCCTCTGATAATTCCTCACACCTGTGTCGATGAGTCTGCGTATAACAGTCTGCCTTCTCTACGGAAAAAAAATATCAGTAGGACAAAGAAAATGCATCAGTATAAGATTCCCTGATTCCCTGTCAATCCCAGGATCCAGAGCTGAGAACCCTGCCTCAATCTTTCTGGCTGCTTTCACTATCCAGGGATGTTACTCAGGCTCAGGGACCTTAGTTAACCTCCAGATGATCTCCAAAACATATATATGTGCACATAATTATGTTGGTGACCCAAAACATAATGGAGGCAACTATTTTTAACATAATATTATGGAATAAGGGTTCAAAGGACCTTGAATATTCATTTTAGACTTAAATATGATGCTGGGCCATTCAGAGACCTAAATTTCATTTTTCTTAATCAGTTCACGTTTAATATTTAATAAGGTAAAGTGGTGCTTTGGTCTGGAAAGCTGAATGCTTTTGTCTAAAGCTTAGCTGTATATTGAACTCATCATTTTCTGCACGAGATTGAATAACTGGGGTTCTGCATCTCAGTGGATGGCAAATGGCTGCTTCCTTAAGCTCCTTCTTGGGTCTAAAAGAAATGCAGACATAACTGTATATAACATGAAGTGGACTGAAAATGGACTCGACACCATTTCAGCCTAATGAAACAAACATGGTTGTAAAAGTGAAGAAGCACAAGAAGCAGCTTTGCCATTCAGAAGAGTAACGTCGCCCTGTTCCTGGGAAGCTGTGCTTGACGTTTAGAATGAGAGCCAATCAAACAAGCTAAAACAAACACATAAAACGTATCAAGCAAATTGTTTAATGATGTGGATTATAATATCATCAAGTGGCATTTTTTTAGATTTAGTTCTTGTTCTTCCAGTGTGTGTACGTGAAAATGAATTAAAGTACAGGTATATTTTGTTTCAAATGTTTTCAACGTAAATAGTAGTTGTACAAAACACAAACCCTGCTACTATGTACATGAAAGTATTCATCTAGCTGTAAAGCCAGGTGTTTTTTTTTGTTTCACTTTGAATGAAATGTTGGATAAGCAATAGGAATAATAATGGATCTGAGCTGATTTCCAGCATCCTCTTAGAGTTGCAGGCACACTACACAGACCTCTTTCATGTTCAGGGCAATGGTGCCAGTCAGTCACGAATCATTCACCCATCACCTATTATGATTTTCCACCCACTTTCAAATAACTGTAGCATTATATGTGAAAGCTTTCAAATACTAGACTATGTCCTTTGTGGTTCATTTTCTCTTTGACTAGAATTGTATCTCTGTGGTTCGGATAAATATTTTTAAGGGTAAATAATTTATATGCCCCTATTGCTACTGAACTTCTAGATAGAGATCTTCAGAAGTACTGGTCCTGAGTTTTTGCATTCCATCCAGCACCTTCACCCCATGATTTCTGCATCATTACTCTGCATCAGTCTCAATATCGGGGGGATATTTTGTAATATTCTCTCTGGTAAAGCTTTCAATAAAACTCCTTCTGAGTGGAGCTCTTATCATCGTAAAATGAATTTGTCTGTTTATAATAAAACCAACTTCTCTCTTTTACTTTATTTCTCAAGCCTGCTTTGAATCGAAGAGGAGTTTTGTTTGCCATTTCTGTTTCCATACCAACATACTAAGACTTTTGACATTTTTTAGTTTTTTTTTTATAAAATTGAGTTCCCCCTTGTGGGCACTGCAAAAATGGTCCCCACAATGTCCAAATAACAGGTTATCAGATTGTGGGGACATTTGGTCCACGCAATCTAATGTATACCTGGACCACACACACACACACACACACACACACACACAGCTTCATCTGAAATTCATATAGAAATTCCAGACCCACCTTCCGCTTGAGTCGCTGTTCGCCCACCATTCCTCCTATTGCAGCTGAGTCAGATTTCAGAGAAGCCCTTGGTGCGGTGCCCTTGGGATTGGGGTCGTGTAGGATATTTACAGTTTCCGTTCTTCAGCCACCCCACTGTTGCTTTGAGAGGTCGTTGTCTTGTTGAAAGGGAAACTCCTTGTCCGGTTTCAGTCATCAGGAATCTCTAACCGTCCAATCTTCACTATGCATCACGGTAGGGATGGTGCTCTTTAAATTATGCATTCTTTTATTTGTACCATACATAACCATTTGCATTACATCACTGCTATCACGGGGGGGGGGGGGGGGTGAGGGG
>JAODKF010000040.1:17834488-17851631 GCA_026779585.1 Mormyrus proboscirostris
GGGTGACCCTACCAGGGGCATAAAACCCCAGGCAACTTAGCTCCTGGGATCATTGGAACACGCAAACCCCTCCACCATGATAAGGTGTCGGCTCCAGGAGAGGTAATCACTAATAGTTTTTACTTAATTATTTCAGTACACCAGTTTATCTTTAATGTTGAAATAGATGCCAAAACTTGGAATGATGTCATAACTAGAGAAACATGTTTTGACAAACACCAGCAAAAGTAGCTTATAGTTAAGGTAGCTTATTTCGGTGAGCAAGGAACGATTTAGGCTACAGTGTAAAAGAGCAGTCATAAACGATAATTTGTCTCACTCTTACAGGACAGAAAATAAGTAAACAGAACATATAAAAGGGCTGACGCAGCGTCATTAACGTCAGCTACAGCAGAGGTACAGGAAAGGTGTCACGACTGAAGTATTCCCAAGCTTTGGATGACCGCGTACGATCTTTTTTGCCGCGTGTTTCTCCAGAGGTCCCGGACCTCTGTTAGCAGATGCTGCCATGTTGCCTTGTGCATAGGGGGGGGCGGGCGGCAAATTTCTTTTTTGCTGGGTGGTAGAAGATCTTACATAAATATTAATGAGACAAGTGCTACATGATTAGCCAGTGCATGTCTTACAAAATAGTGCGGCACTGCTGGACCGGCAATATTAGACAAAACAAAACTATATCGGAATTCATTCTGTAATTCATATAGTTTTAACGGTGCCAGCAGTGAAACAACTAGCCAGCTCATTAGCGGAAAAACTTTGTATTGTAAATGAAACCCATGCCGCATGTACCATAAATAAAATACTGTAGCTCTCGAGTCGCGAAGAGATCATCAGGTGGACAGTAAAGTTCACTTATTAGCAGACTGTTTTATTGCGCGATTTTTAAAAGGACAGCGTTAACGTGCTCCCAGGGAGATAAAGTACTTTCCCTTACAACACGTTTAGCTTATCGCTTAGTGCATTGCAGTTACAAAACATGTACGTAGTTTTACACAACGCGTTCCAATTCCACGTCGACACATTTGTATAATCGACATAGTCCTAATTTAATGTAAAACAGACCATTTCCAATTTAGAACTAGGCTCTGTTCAGCCAGGTTATACTTTGAAATGGATGGAGGTTATAACAGGATAATCGCATGCGCATTTATGTGTGAAAATGAGACAGATACGTGTGACTGCAATGGTTGCGCTGCCATGCAGTACTGTACTTTCTCCATGGCAACTATTGTATGACACACAGCAGGTACTATAGGCAGCATAGCAGTGCTAGGTCTTTGGCTACCCAAAATTGAGTTTTACATGCAATTATATATATAATTTTTAAAATGATATATCTTTCAAATTACACATGTATTATATATTTTTAATTGTATATATTTTGTATATTATCATCATTTTAAAATACGCATTTTTTTTATTTGGTCATATGTGCAAGTCATTGTAAGTCACACAGATTGCCAGAGATAGTCTGTAGTGCCATGTCCAATCCAGTTCGCATGACTTCTGAAGCTTAGCTGTAGAGATGCCCAAAGGCCACCTTTGCCCGTACATGTTCACTTCCAGATGGTCTCCATCTGTGATCACCCCTCAATTTGTCAGTCTCCTCAAGCTCACTCTTGTCAGTGCCTTTCACTCTAACATTGTGTGGCTAGTGTCAGTGGCCTATCCCTGTTATTTCTAGGTAGTCTGCAGCAGGGGTGTCCAACTCCGGTCCTGGAGAGCTACTATCCGGTAGGTTTTCTATCCTACCTGGCTTCTGATGAGCCACACTAATTCTCAGGTTAATACCAGGAGCAGGTGTGGCTCATCAGAAGCAAGGTACGATAGAAAACTTACTGGATAGTAGCTCTCCAGGACCGGAGTTGGACTCCCCTGGTCTATAGGAAGTATTTGCTAAGTTAGCAAATGAGTGATTTATTGTAATGACGGAAGTTTGTAGCATGTAGCATTGCATTTATTTTTAGTAAATTTTAAGTATTACTTTTGTACCAGCAAACACAGCAGCTCCAACATGCTGCATAAAATTTCATCCCCGCCGTTTAGATTCTGCGTGTAAAGTGTCAAATACAGCTTCATCGATATTTGGGACACCCTGACAGGCCCTTAATTGACTTATCTCTCTGCTTTTTGAAAAAGACAGATCAGCCCTTTGCATCTATACCATCTGAAATTGGGAATTACAAACGGGGGCCTCACTCACAGCGCTACATTTATCATTGTAGCAGTCTCCTCCTGGCGCCACGTGAGCATAAGAGTGGTGTTCGATTCAGCGGACTGCTGAATTACAAAATGCAGTACCCTCAGTTACACTAACACAAAGTGTGATTATAGATACGAAAAAGGACTTGCGGAATATTAAATGTGTGTGCCTTTTAGTTGCACCACATTGTTACAAAGTGATCAACAGAAATCACTTGTAATAATATCTTCTCTCAAAGCACACGATACTTTAACGCTGGATTGATACACAGCTCCAGTTAACAAACCTCATAAATACCATGGACTGATGCAGGTTGGTATAAGTGGTTTGATGTGTATTAGAGACTAACCCAGACACATACAACTTACGATGACAGATGACATTACATGCTAAAAGTGTGTTAGACTCAATCCACGTCCCTCCCAATATGGGTTTCAACTTAACAGACGAAACAAAGGACCGTGACCTACATACGACAACCTAAGCAAAATAAATAAATAGATATTTAATAAAAGCATTCAATAAACATCCTGAAATACTGCAGAGTATTCTAAGATAAAACACTCTTTTAAGGCAGGCCTGAACGAAGCTTTGGTGCATTGAGGCCAAAACCATAATAGTCAAAACAAAAAGGGAAAATCCGCTAGTTACCTCCACTCTTTCTTGGACTCAAGCCAGCATTGACAGGGTAATCCATCAAGCGTTCTCTGGCTCGTCCATGAACTCCCATGAAGCCCGAGGAACTTTGTGCGTTACTGGTAACAAAAAGCGCTATTGGTATCCCCTAAGTCCGGGACTGTGCAGCCAACCTGCCGATCAATAGAGCGCTTTACATTGGATACACAACCCACACTCTTAGTCACAAAAGAATATCCTCTGTATATGCTGGGTTATTACACAAACAAGTAAACCTTTCCTTCCGGTGCTCTGCCAAAACCAGGATTCCTCCACTCTCCAGCCATCTTCTCCCTTTTATCCCCACATGCTTCTCCCGTAACCCTGCCCCCGTCTCTCTCTGACTGGGGTTCTAGCACAGAGTCCCAATCACATCACAATCATTGCCTGAATGAAAATACAGGTAAACCTCAGTGGGTGCATCCAAGTCATCTACATGCTAGGCTTTAAATGAAGCTAAGAGAAATGAAACTAAAGAGGGAAAATATCAAATGAGAAATATATAACCATGGGCTACACTCTCCCCTTTCTAGCGTTCTGATGTCCTCATAAAACTTGCAGTCCTAACTACTGGATGCTCGACTGTCATCCTAACCTCACACACACAACTAGGACACAAGTCCATAGGATGACACCACACAAAATTGCCTAGAAAAGATCTGTAACCATCACAGGCACTATATCCAACTTAGAATGCCCAGTGCCCGGTCTGAGGGTCTTTCAAGTTCATTGTATGTGAATCGCATCAATGGCCGTCTTTCCCTTTCAGGCCTGTCGGGTAACCCAACCTCTGGAATCAATCCACTGACATTCTGTAGGCCGATTTCCCCTTCTAGACCAACTGCCTTAGCAGAAGCTGACGATGGGGGCATTTCCCTGTTCACAGTGCTCTGTGGATTGGCCACACCATCACCAGCCAATTCGACTTCCCCTGTATCCTTTACAAGGGCAACATCATGACCCTCAACAAGACGAGAGGCTTAGCTTTCCTCAAATGAGTCGACTAAAGGCAAGGCATTTTCCCCATTTTGTCCCCCTCCGAATACTGGACACCTAGGGGCATTAGCCTCCAACGCCGAGGCAGATAATGATGGCATGTCAGCTCACATCACTGGCCTACTCCACCTGCCGACTGACTGCTATGCCTTTGACAGGCTTTGCAACCTAGTGCCACTCCTCTAACAATGATCTGCTTCCTCAATATCTGGTGGCATCCTCACTGAACATACAATGGGAAGCTGTTGCCGGTGAACTGTCTTAATTGCTCTAGTACCACTCTCAAGTTTGATCTGGTACATTGGTAAATTCTCCATCTTCCCAACCACAACATATGGTAAGGAGCTCCACTTGTCCTGTAACTTGTAATTACCCAGGACAATATAATTCCTCTGTAGTACTCAATGTCCTTTTTCAAGGACTTGGTCCTTCATTAAACGATCATGCACCCTTTTGTTCCATGCGTGGTTCTTGTCAGCAGCTTCCCTTGCTTACTGACACGCTTGACATAAGTCTGCCCTCAGTTTGATGATGTACTGCTGGCATTGTAGCCAAATCACACATCAATGGGCAGGTGGGCTTCCCTGCCCAACATCAGCAAATACGGAGAATATCCAGTGGCCTCATTTCACGTGCAGTTATAGGCACGCATCAGTTGACTGATCTTCTGACTCCATCTCTGCTTCTGCCTGGAATCCAATGTTCCCAACGTGCACAAGAGAGTTCCGTTTAATAAGGTGTTGCTTCCAAATCCCCAACATTCTCAGGAGGTCATGAATTAGCTTTGACTCCAAAGCCCTCCTTGATCAAAATGAATCCGCATAGGGAGTCCATAGTGCATTAAATATTTCCAAAACAGTAATCTAGCAACAGTAGAGGCCTTACGGTCCTCAGTTGGAAAGGCCTGGGCATAACGGGTAAAGTAGTCAAATCCCCAACAGCAGGAGTGAGGGCCTCTGGTGAGCATGCCAGGCTTGGACTTGCTAGATTTACGTCAGAATTTCCATCCCGTCTGTCTGGGCCCAGCGAATGTTGACTCACTGCAGCTTCAACACACTCAGAGACTCCTAAAATTCTCCATGGCTTGTATCACACCTTAGGCAACACATCCAAAGGGATGGCCTTGACACTCACCCTTCCGCGACATTCACATAAGACCATCACACATTGTGTCAGAGGGGTCATACATCCTACCTCGCACCCTAACCTGTTCAAGGGCCTTGATGAACTGCAAAGTCTCCCCAATGAGACTCACCTCTGCCTCTTCAGGGAGATATTTCATCAGCAAAGCTTATTCGGGGTTGATGCCTTCTCCCTTACAGCAACTTCTGAGCTGTGCCACATTCCCAGTTGTGACTAACTGCACCTAATTAATCCTAATCTCTTATCTACCAAACAGATTAACTACTTAAAACATCACATAAACTAGTCTCACCAACTTCACACTACCAATGCTGAGAATGATACCTGACCCTACAATGTCACCTTCAAGTCCCAGACATTGAGTTACCCAAGATGTATAATAATCCCAGCGGTGCCTCCACTTTATTTAACATTCTCTTCCTGCCACCACGTAAGCATAAGAGAGGTGCCCTAGGTTCGACCCTATGGACGGCAGAATCACAAAATGCAGTACCCTCAGAGTTATACTAACATGAGGTTTGATTATATATACAAAAAAGCACTCGCAGAGAAAGATTAAATGTGTGCCTTGTAATCGCAGCACACCGTTAAGAAATGATCAACAGAAATCACTGGTAATAATACATTTTCTCAACACGCACAATAACTTGTGCTGGACTAATTCATAGCTCCAGTTAAATTCCGTAAATACAGTGGACTCTACATGTCAAACCCGCATCAGAGATGAACTCACGCACAAACAACTTACGATGATAGATAACACACTTTTAGCATGTAATGTTAGACTCAATCCACGTCCCTCCCAATATGGGTTTCAATTTAACAAACGAAACAAAGGATTGTAACCTACATACGACAGCTTAAGCAAAATAAATAACAGAGATTTAATAACAGTATTCAATAAACATCCTGAAATACTCCTGAATATTCCAAGATAAAACACTCTTATGGGGCAGGCCTGAACGAAGCTTTGGTGCGATGCGGCCAAAACTGTAATAGTCAAAACAAAAAGGGAAAATCCGCTAGTTACCTCCACTCTTTCATGGAATCAAGCCAGCACCGGCAAGGTAATCCATCAAGCGTTCTCCGTCCCTGATCTCCCAGGAAACCCGAGGGAACTTCGTGTGTCACTGGTAACACAAAGAGATATCGGGATCCCCTTAGTCTGAGACTGCGCAGCCAGCTACACTGGCCCTTTTGCAAACCGGCCAATCAATAGAGCGCTTTACACGGCATTCACAAACACTACATTCGGTCCCAAAATAATATCCGCTATATAGACTGGGTTATTACCCAACCAAGTAACCCGAAACAATAGTTCTTTTCAGTGCTCTGCCAAAATCGGGATTCCTCTACTGCCCAGCCTTCTTCTCCCCTTTTTTCCGTTGCCCGCTTTCGCCACAACCCCACCTCCGTCTCTCTCTGATTGATGTTCTATAGCAGAGTCTCCATAACACCACAATCATCGACTTACTGACAATACGGGGCTGCGAGTTTGGGCACTTTCCACTTGCGAAACTTTAACTGAAGCCAAGCGAATTTAAACTAAGGAGGGAAAATAACAAGAAAAGTAGGAACATACTGTATATTGCAATCATACAGTCTGGTCATAAAGCATGAAGAGTGACGTTTTTGTTTCTCCGCCTCAGAAAACAGCAAGTTTCTCATTAATTATTAATTATCATTAATATAACCTGCGTTTGCTTCCGGGATAGGCTCCGGACCCCCTGCGACCCAATTGGATTAAGCGGGTTGGAAAATGGATGGATGGATGGATGGATGGATGGATGGATAACCTGCATTTGAAAACGAGCCAGTTTCAATACTCCACGGCGGTTCAGGCCTAAGCTGTCGCCGATCTGTTTATAGGTACGTGATACTGGGCATTTGCGGTGATGCCTCGGGGAGCGTCTGCGTCTTAAAATTGGAAGGACTGATCCGGAAATCCTCTGTTTTCTGAGGCAGAGAAACAAAAACGTCACTTTTCATGCTTCATGACCGGACTGTATGATTGCAATTCCACCCATTACGTTCACCTCCCGTTTCCACGGCTGCCTGTTCTCTGCTTAACCGAACCTCGACTGATAAATGAGTATGACTGAGAATCTGCACGTCTGATTTGCTCTGTTAATACAGTCGCTTGAGGACCTCACAGCTGGCTTATCTCAAGAGCATCGCGATGGCGAATCATCCTGCCAGGATCCTAACCACACAGGGAGATTGGATAATATGATGCTCTGTTATCTCAACATGCTTCACAAGCAAGACATGAAAATGACTCATTGTCATTGTTGACACACCACAAGGACAAAATGTGTCCTCTGTGCTGCATTTAACCCATATGGACATGGCAGTGGACAGCTAATTCAGTGCTTGGGGGCAGAACCTGGCTGGTCAAGGATTGGAATGAGTAACCTTTTGATCACAAGTGTGCTTCCCTAACCATTAGGCCACCACTGAAATTGTTGTTGACTGAAATGCAGTAGTATTTCCTTTTGACCCTATTATATAATCTTACAGTACATAGTAATAGTGGCATTCCAATCCATATTCTTGTCAGGTCGCCTACCTGCCCCTGTGGCCAGTTCTATCTTTCACTGCTGGTGGTGTTCCACCAAAAATCGACATAAATTCATTGTCTCCATCCAGAAACTGCCACCTGCTTCAAGATGTTTACTTTGTCAAAGTATTCCAGTACTAATCTACACTTAAATTTACTTATGTGCTTAATTTATTCACATTTCAAAATGAAATACCCATCTATTAGAGTTTGCTAAGCATAGTTTTAAAAGCAGCACTTGCCATATGCTATTATGCAATCACAAATCATTCATAAAACAGTGTCACTAAGATATCAGTTTCATGTTTGTCTTGCCGTCTCCTAGATTGACATTCACATAAGTACTAAATATTTATGCATCTAAAATATTTCATCAGCAACTAAAAACCATAAATGTATGCATTTTAAAATGTAATGGAATAAACCAGCCGTACATGACACTGAATTACAATATTGAAAATAAGATAATCACTTTTGCAGACAGGATTGAAAGATGTCTTTTAGTTGGGCATAGTGAAAACAGGTTGAAATTTGGGTCCGACATTAGACCCCTTTAATCAAATATGTCTGTCTACTAAACAGATGATTGATTGGAAGCATTGAGAGTCATAGAGCATAATGTAGAATACATAACAACATAAGAAATTTACAAAGGAGAGGAAGCCATTCGGCCCATCAAGCTCATTTGGGGAGAACTTAACTAATAGCTCGGAGTTGTTAAAATCTTATCTAGCTCCGATTTAAAGGAACCCTGGGTTTTAGCTTGCGCTACACTAGCAGGAAGACTATTCCATACTCTAACTACACGTTGTGTGAAGAAGTGCTTCCTCAAATTTGTTTTAAAATGTTCTCCCGCTAATTTCCACTTATGGTCACGAGTTCTAGTATTTAAACTAATATTGAAATAGCCATTTGGCTGAACAGCATCCAGACCTGTTAGAATCTTATATACCTGGATCATGTCCCCCCTTAGTCTCCTTTGCTTAACCAGTTTACTGTACGTATTGGTGTCAATATCATTAATGTAAATTAGGAACAATAGTGGTCCTAAAATTGAACTCTGCGGTACCCCAGTATGAATGCAGGCCCACTGTAACATTGTGCCTCTAATAACTCCCCGCTCCTTCCTGTCTGTTAACTAGTTTTCGATCCAAGTTGCTACAGTCCCTAAAATCCCTGCAGCTTTGAGCTTAAGCAGGAGCCGTTTGTGGGGAACAACATCCCATTCGACATCACAGGGGTTTGGGGTCCCTTTGGTGAGCAAAGCGAAAAAGAAACATATGAGAAACATGAGATTCAAAATCACTGTGAGATATCACATTAGAGACTGCTGTAAACACGCTTGGCGCCCTCCAAACCAGCACAGAACATATATTTGATGCATTTAAGTCAGTTTGTGAAATTTCGTCTCCACAAGATATTCCAGAGTACATTGTAAGGGGTATTATTGCAAAGTGGAACCGTTTAGGAACAACAGAAACTCAACCACAAAATGGCAGACCGTGTAAAGTAACAGAACTGGGTTTGCTGAGTGCTGACGCATATAAGGTATAAAAGTCACCAACGCTCTGTTGACTCAATAACTGCAGAGTTCCAAACTTCCTCTGGCATTAACCCCAGCACACAAACTGTGTGCCAGGAGCTTCATGGAATGGGCTTCCATGGCAATGCATGCAAGCCTCATATCACCAAGTGCAGTGCCAAGCGTGGGACGGAGAGGGGTAAAGCACACTGCCACTGGACTCTGGAGCAGTGGAAACCTGTTCTGTGCAGTGATGAATTATGTTTCTCTGTCTGGCAATCTGATGGATGAGTCTGGGTTTGGCTGATGCCTGGAGAACATTACCTGCCTGACTGCATTGTGCCAACTGTAATGTTTGCTGGAGGAGAGATAATGATATGGGGTTGCTTTTCAGGGGTTGGGCTAGACCCCTTAGTTCCCAGTGAAGGGAACTAACAATGCTTCAGCATACCAAGACATTTTGGACAATTCTGTGTTTCCAACTTTGTGGTAACAGTTTGGGGAAGCCCCTAATCTGTTTTAGCATGACTGTGCCCAAGTGCACAAAACAAGGGCCATAAAGACATGGGTGGCTGAGTTTGTTGTGAAAGGCCATGACTGGCCTGCACAGAGCCCTGACCTCAAACCCACTGAACATTTTTGGGATGAACTATATCGTAGATTGCAAGGCAGGTCTTCACATCCAACATCAGTGCCTGACCTCACAAATGCTCTGCCTACATGACTGGGCAAAAATTCCCACAGACACCCTCCAGATTCTTGTGGAAATCCTTCCCAGTAGAGTGGCAGCAGTGATAGCTGCAAAGGGGGGGACCAACTCCATATTGATACCTATGGATGTAGAATGGGAGGTCATAAAAATTCCTGGAGGTGTAACGGCCAGGTCTTCCAATACTTTTATCCAAATAGTGCACAGTATCTCTATGGCAGAATAAGAGGCCTCAGTGTGAAATTGACATTACCTGTCACTAGCGTCCTTTCTCGACATGCTCACCACTGGAGTGTGCATGTATTACCTGTCACTAGCGTCCTTTCTCGACATTCTCACCACTGGAGTGTGCATGTATTACCTGTCACTAGCGTCCTTTCTCGACATACTCACCACTGGAGTGTGCATGTATTACCTGTCACTAGCGTCCTTTCTCGACTTATTCACCACTGGAGTGTGCATGTTTTCATTGATACCATCTGATGGTCCATATGGCTTTAAATGTCTTACCTCTAGCATTGCATACTGTAAGGCTTTTCAGAGACATTCAAGTTATGATTTTTTTGTATGAATATTTCATTTAAATGCATTAAAGACATAAATATAAGGTGCTTGAGCTTTGGCAGTACCTTCCCGTACCGGCCTTCTGATAACGTCACTCTTAGAGTTGTAATACATTATAAACCTGCAAAGCAATTTTGTTCCCGCTGTCAGACATGTGGGACTTTGTGATATAATATAGAATTAGCTATGTGGATCTTTTATGAGATGCGAAGCTGGGCTCCTTGGTCCAGGAGGGTCACGTGACACACGCTGGTTTTCATTTCGACTGAGCTCTTCATTAATTAGCTTCGACTGATAAGTTGATTGAATGTGCCGTACCATTGAAATGAAGTGAAACCGAATGCCTCACTTTTCAGTCCTATTAAGCCAAAATAAAAGTGCAGCAATTATGTTTGTACCAGATACGGCCTTCCCTTCGTTTCCTGATTTGCGAAACTGCCGCTAAACGGAATAACGAGGTGGTTATTCTGAATGATCAATAAGGATTAATGAATCCTCCACCTCGTCTTTCAAAGGCAAAGAGCAATTAATTAATCATTCTTTTTAATAATGAAAATGGGCTAAACAAAAGAGGAGAACCCATTCAGAAACCACATCTACTTACATCACTATTGGTTTAAAGTGATTCTAGCTTAAAATGATTTGAGCCCCCTAATGCATTCAATCAGCACTTTTTCCAAGCACTTGTAGGGTTATTAGGCTGATGCTCATCTCATGAAAAATGATAGCAAATTGATACTTGTGTCTTTTGGGATCCCGCATTGATCCTCCCTCCACTGCAGTGTACTGGGCTGAAATTTGCAAGAGAATATTTTGATAGCTGGTTGTCAGGGAAACTCATGTCCAAGGAGCCGTATGTATATAGTGTATCCCCCTGCTTTAGGGACACTGAGACATCGGTTAAAGGTTTATCCTCGGATTCACTGGGGTGTGCAGTGGTTCAGTGAGTTAGGATGCTGTGTTCGTGGTTCAAATCCCAGGGTCCGTAGAACGGATTTTACCGCTGGACCCTTGATTTGCTCTGGGGATTGTCTGACCTTGCTTTCTCAACAAACAAATAAACAAACAAACACATAAACAATCCGGGTCGTTTTGGATAAAAGCATCTGCAAACACATAAACAATGTAAAGCAAAAAAAAAGCAAGTATGTTACTATGGCTAAATGTGAGAGTTTTCGATAGCTGTGTGAGTAAAATGCATCCGCGTGTCCCACTGTTGGTGTTTCATTCACAGTATGTAAGTGGCCCAAATACAAAGGGTCCTTCCCAACATACTCAGGGTGTAGTATGGTGCCACACAGAGGCCAGAGAGCCTGGGATTATCTCAGGCAAAAGACGCATCACCAAAGGTGGGCAGCGGCAACATGTCCGGCTGAGAAGGCCCCAACTGGAGGAGAAAGGAGGGACATCGAAAAAAAAAAAAAAAGAGCAAGTTGAGGGAGTTCCATTATTATTATTATTATTATTATTATCGGAGGTCAGAGAAATGTGAGGTATAGAGAAGTAGCTACACACTGTCTGTAGTATTGGTCACATTGGACAGGACTGAGATGCTTATCATTTATCAGACACTGTTACTGTTAGTGGTCACCTGAGAATCTGGGTGCTGCATTTATCCGTAAGAGATGCACAAACGCAACAGCAGAGCCTTCCCCTCATTCTGCCCCATAACACAGAGCGATAGAGCATGTAATAATGTGCTTGCAAACACTGCGTGCATGTGCTAAAATGTACAAAAGCGGCTAATCTACAATTAAAGTGCCAAGTCGTGAAGCAGGTCTGTCTCAGTGTGGAGCACAAGTAGATTGATGGTAATGATGCCGTGGAAGGGTAACAGTGGAGCGGGAAGGTCTTTTAAAAGCAGCGACTTTATGGCATGAAGTGACGTCTCGGGGGAAAAGAAGTCACACAATAACAAAGCCTGCATTGGCACTTCAGGCATTTTTTTCCATCGTTAATTATTTGTTTGAACTGTGCACAGAAAAACATTTCCTGATTACCAGTCCTGCCCTGTTCCCTCATGCCCAGCCAAACACACTTACGTATTTTCAGTGTGGAATACATTTTAGATGGGTAATTTATTTATTGCCGAGATTCTTGGTTAATTTATTTTTTCTGCCTTTTAATGATTATTCAAGTAATGGGACATAATTGAAGATTTGGGGTTTGTATTAAATCCCATGGTGACAGCTTTAAATAGACACACTAAATTAAGAATTTTATCTATTGATATCACTGACTTAAACTGCATTTCTGTCATGAGCGCAAGAAGTGAACACAGTCAGTGCAAATTTTAGCATTAGCCTTGTCCCTTTGTTTTACAATTTATATATGGCTGGCTTTGGAAGTGAAGTTTGTCCGTCCGTCATACCAGCCCTGGGAGCTGATTGGTTCAGCCATCCCATTCCTCATCTAACAGCATCTTACAGTTTGTCCATGACAAAGGCTGTATTCTCACACACATTTTCCATGTGGTTCCCCCCCCCCATAATTAAGCTCTGGGTCTGCTTTCCCAACATCCCCATGTCACAAACAAGCCTGCCTTCCCCACAGATGCTGATCTGTCTGCATTCTTTAATGATGTTCAAATTTCTCCCTTGGTTTTGACCTCAGTGATGCCGAATCTCTGAAGAACGTGCTAAGACTTGTTTTCTCTCAGCGAGTCCTGCCGTCTCCTGCAAAGTCAACACACTCCTTGTCATATTTACACTTTCCCCAAAAATATGTGCAGCAGTCTCTGCCATCTGCTTTTTTTTTTAATCTTGACATATAAGAAACTGTTTCACGCTTATATTTACCATAAAATGCAGCGTACGGAGCAGCGTGAGGTGGATGGTGTTATTATTTTGGTGGTGTTGAGCCAAAATCAATACAAACCTTACAGTGACCTCGACGACCGACACACACAGGGGACTATAACCTCCAAATGGACAATAAATAATCACGGCTGTAACTAAATCAACGTCAGCGCCAAATGGGCCGCTGATTTGTTATTTTGACAGAAAGCGCTTCAGTTGAAAGCTTGCGCACGCAAAATGAATAGTAGAGAAGATAATGAGTTAGGCATGCGTGTCATTACCTCAGGACGCTCAAAAGCAGCTTCTTAACGCAGATTTATATGCCAGGGGCAAAGCCTTTTTAAGACTAAGCATCCCGGCACAGTCATATTTTGTTATGCTTAATTATCAAGAACAGAAAGCTTCATTTGTGTTAAAAAGTATGTTTTTTATGTATCTGTTTGCCTGTTTGTTTATTTTAACTTTATGTCTATTTCAAGCTCTTAGCTAAGCCCTAGCGAGGCTCCATTGCCGGGATACTGTACGTGAAAATGGATCGATATAATTAATGCTTCTCTTTTCCGGGCATTAGTAACTAAAACCCATGCAAGGCTACATGCATCTCAAATAATCCTCTAAACTGAATATTTTGAAAGCGCTCCTCTGGATGTATCTGTACGGTTTCTCCATTTCTAGAATGTGGACTGTGAGGTTGTTCATTTGTTTTAAACGAAATTAAGCAGCACTCAATGGCCGACTGAAGAGTTTGCGGATCTCCATCTGTACAGGGGCACAGGATCAGAGACGCGTTTCCCATTTGCTCATACTGACTACGCCTTACATTGCAAGCAGTTTATTCCTTTACACCAGTGTTTCCCATTCTGGTTGACAAGGAACCCTACCCCCCCCCCCCCCCCCCAGCAGTCCATGTTTTTTAGGAGCTGGGAGGGAGCAAAAGTATGTAGTGTCTGGGGGTCTCCAAGGACCAAAAACTGCTTTACACTAATTTACATTACTTGTAATGGATAATTGATTTGCATATCAATAAGTAAAGTAAAGTGGGATGCATGTGGATTATTCTGTTTAAAGCAGCAAAAAAGAATCCTTTCATTTCCATGCACGATACCCCAAGGCTTTATCATACCACAAGCTGGAATTCAGAAATGGTGGAAGCTTTGATTTGCCATGACTTTGGCTACATTGACTTTGGAAAGGTCGACATCTGTGATGACATGCGCTGGCCAGCCTTACAAGTTGCGCAGAGCAACTTTTAATGATCGTAAAAGCCAACAGCACAGGAACCCCAACAAGAGGTGCAGCTAATGGAGACTGTAAACCAGCAGAATGCTAAACATCATTCGCACAATCGTCATTCTCATTTAAAGGACCTCAGATCTGGAACAATTTACCATCAGCAATAAAACCGATAATAAATGTTAGGGTTTTTAACTCTCAGGTAAAAAATGGTTGAAACAAAAGCAAATCTGTGAACACTGATGTTTTATATTAGTTATATTAATGAATTTGCTGCTATTGTCTGTCTCAAAAAGTCCAACCAAGGACGAGGTTTGTAAATTAGCCTCTGGCTAGAAAACCTCTGTACAAAACAACGGCTGCATTGTTCTTACATATAACATTGTCTTTTTGTACTGTCCTTGCTCAATAAATCCAATAAATAAATAAAAGCAGGTCCAATGCGCGCGACCAGTTTTCCCATTCTGCAAGGAGAACTGGGAAGCACTGTGACACAGCTGACCAGTTCATAACATCCGTCAAGCAAGGTTTTTGGAAACTCGTGCTAATTGTGGTCGAAGCACAGTCTTCTGGGGAGGTACCGAACCACAGAGTCAAATTGCGGTTTTCAAGCTGAACGCACCTCTATTAAATGATACTGCTTTATGAGCCTGTGGTTACTGGTAGAAATCTGTTTGTGCGAAGGGGACTGGAGCAGCTACAGGGCAAATAAAGCAGGACAACCAATTAATCTTCAAGCCAGTGCCATAATCTCCGGAGACAAAGCGCAGAAAGGAAGAGAAGCCGTTGAAGCTGTATTTTTTTATTATTGACTTTTTTCTATAATACTCAGATAGAAGTGAGCTTATGGGTGTTTAACAGACAGACTATGAAGATTCATTAAATTTCAGATCCTGCATATATGCTTATCACACTGCAGTTTTTGCTAAATAACATGTAAAATATATTGTAAATTAAAGGATACCTGCAAAGAAGCTACAATGTTTTTCAGAATATTCTGAATGGTTCGATCCAAGCTTTTCACTCCCCCCTCCCCATCGATAGATGGTACAGCTCTCTTCCCCATGCACTCAGCTCTTCAAGGCTACTCAGAATCCGCACTCCAGATCTTGGGGACGACATTACACTTGTTAGACGGCCTTATTTCACTCAATTTAATTTATAAAGTAATTATGTTGAGTCCTTGGGCTAGAGAGGGGGACTCATTTGCAACAAGACTGGTTACAAGTTTTATGGCGTTTAGATGGTATAATTCTGGAAACCCAAATTCCACCCAGGGGCTTCGTAAGTGTCTCACATGAATACTGATGCTCGAGTCTGGACCACTACAAAGTGGTTTGGGTTGCTATTTCAACTTGGGGCTGCAGCGGATAATTTACAGTTGAAGTGCAACAAGACACATTAGAAACACTTAAAGTGCTTCACTGGAAACTCAACCTTTGAAGGCCTTGAGAAAATAGCACAGCGATTTATCAACTGACTTATAATCAAAGTGTGACTGAAAAAACAGCTGAATTGTAATTCTTTGTTTAGATGATGGCAAGGGATACACATTTTCTGTTTCTGTGTATATATTTTTAAAGTTATATATCACTATAAACATACAGTAAAAAAAACATTCCCATTTACTTTTAAAAATTGTGTATTTTAATGTATTCTATTTCCTTGAGGTGAATTGAAAGGATCCATCATTGTTTGAATAATTTTATTTCTAACAGCCAGAACTGAATAGATGTTTATTTGGGATGTGGAACAAGAGATCAATAGAAAAAAAAAACAAATAGAAAAGTAAAGATTCATAATTAATAAGAAAAAATATACCACAAGCTTTTCTTCATTTTCTCCACAATGAACACATTCACACTTCCATGATCATAGCTCCTGAGTATTTAGTTTCCTACAGAATGATTATCACACAGAATCGACGGCACCATATCATCTTACAACACCAGCAGGGAGGAAATGTGATCCAGATCCATGGAACCACTGTAACTATCCATCCAACCATATTAATCCATCCAGGTTTGTGGACTGTGAACTGGTTTCCTGAGCATCTCCAGTGCTTCCTTCAAATAGGATCCTTTAGAAACCACACTTCCAGGCCCCTCCCCTGTACACCATCTCCCCAAACACCTGCTACTTTCTGTTGACAAGCCCCATAACCCGTCAGAAAATAAACTCTAAGATCAAGCTGTGGTCCCCCTTTCTCTCCAGGAACATCGGAATGATGCTGTTTGTTTCACCCGCAGAGCTTCTTGACTCTAACCAATCTAATTTTAAGGCCAGCCACCCTACAGAGACCGCCCCCAAGCTGTGTCTTCTGTGCTCGCCGTCTGCAGGAGCTGCCAATCTCTCATCCAAGATGATCCTCCTTAAGCCGCTGTCACCGGGAGCCATAACACCTTTCTGCCCACAGAGCACAATATGGGCCAGGAGAAGCTACTTTAGCCAAAGCCTCTGACCCGCTCTGCCCCTTTAGCTCCAACTGCAACCCGGCTGCTAAGTCAGTAACTTCCTCCTTCTCTTTCTTCATTTCATATTTGCGTGTATTTCTGCAAATCTCATTCAGGCTTGGGAGATCCCAGCTTGAACACCACATCACCCACGCGGACAAAAGAACCGGCCTCATCAGGAGCTGACGCGTCAGGATTGGGCCGTCGTCTGGAGCTGACGCGTCAGGATTGGGCCGTCGTCTGGAGCTGACGCGTCAGGATTGGGCCGTCGTCTGGAGCTGACGCGT
>JAODKF010000040.1:17858007-17871489 GCA_026779585.1 Mormyrus proboscirostris
CCCCAGACCCAAATTGTCCTGTGTTTTTGTGAAAATGTACATCTACTTTAGAATTTCATAGTTTCAAATAAAACTTCCTTCTACCACTTTTCATTTTTTCTTCCTGGTCATTTTTACATATCCAATCTTGTGTTCATGAATGGTAAAAACAGCTAAAACACATGTTTATGCTTTCATTCAATTGGTAGCAGAAATACGAAGCTGACCTTATTACCTAGCAACTACGTGGACTATCGGTCTGCTGTTTGCATCCAAATCAAAGAAAAAGCGATTTACAAAGTACAGCTCAGAGGAGATGAAAAGAGAAAACTTTTCTGAATGGATAAGGCACAACCAAAGAAACTTGGTGGATATTGCACAAGAACTAATTTGCCAGTTTGCTGAATAACTTAAGCCAAACGTGAAAACTGTCCAATAGTAGGAGAGGTAAGTGACCATCCTATTGGACAATCATAATATTTGGCTTAAGTTAATTGGCTAATGAAAAAAAGACTGCTTTGTGGAATTCCCCCCCCCCCCTTCTTCTCTACCACTCGTGTTTTGTGTCCATCCAAAATTTCAGTTAAACCTGAAGGAAAAGCAGCACTGGATAATCATGCAATAACACAATACCACCACAGTTTTGTATTAACCAAATCGTATTAACTAAAATTCCAAACAAGAAAGCAAACAAACAAACAAACAAACAAACTTTAAATGATCGTGCTTGCAGTTTAAAGCATTCATTGAGAGACAGCAGGGACTTCTGCAGGGTGAGGAATGTCAGTGTCGGATTCTCCAAATTCATTAAGTTAAAAAGTTGTTTATAATCTATTATAACACATATAATAATGTTTTCATTGCTAAAGGGAGTATACCTTTGGACATATTAGGGTTATATTTAATTATAGATTGTCCTGAGAGTGTCCTGGTTTTTCACAAATCAAAGGTGGCAACCCTAGGACCAGCGCTGCATAGAGGCAGCAAAATCTACTGTCATGGACCCCCCCTTCAGCAAACCAACCACCGGCACCCTTCAGGTCAGTCGTGGGAGCTGTACTTCCTTAGATTGAATGCCTGTATTGAATTTGGTTGTTTTGCATTTGATAATAGGAAATAAGGAGAAGTTCAAAGAAAGAAAAGGAAGTGTATAAACCCTGGTGGGGGGGGGGTAGCCAGAATTTCTAGCTACACCCCTGGAAGACGAAGCAAGAAGTAAACAGGAATGAATGACATCAAGGTGCAAAATGGATTTCTGAGAAGGGGGGGTCTCAGCTGAAGTGAAGCTTCACTTCATGAAGGAGCAGAAGATGACATGGAAAAGTATGAAAGGATTGATAATTGATGATTACCTAACTGTCTGTCTACCAGTATATGTGTGCCTGTTCAGGACAGGAGCAAGATGTTTGTATCTGACTTTGAAAATCATAAAACTCAGTATAAGTTAAAGTGGATGTATATCCATATATCTATCATTTCATTTTCACTGTCTGCTTATCTGATTAGTGTCACTTTGTCCTGAAAGACAGATTCTGCACGGACGGAGTCAGGGTCGCATTCAAACCCATTCTTCCTGCTTGGCTGGTTCCACATCTACTTTCCTAATTTTTTATTCACTCATTCAATTTAAATGATTTAATACTCTGATTAACTGTAATAACAGATAGAGGCAATAACTCATTGACAGAGATAAATATGTAGCATCAGAATGATTTGGACATGATTTTATACAGCTCAGCTTATGGACAAAGATGAACCAGTTAATTTTGTTACAGAATTTAATCCATGCGGCATTAGTGGATCATTTAACAGGCACAGTTATGTTTTATGGTGTTTTTAGATGTCTGTGACTGAGTTGGCTTTTTTGTTAATATGACGGCTTCTTCCAGCAGTGCTTTCGCAAACTGATGACTTTTACGATTTAGGTACCGTTGCTCATGCTGCCCTAAAAGAACAGTGAGCCGTACCTTTTGGAATATAAAACCCCTAAAAATCTCTGAGCCCTTCTTGTCAAAAGCTTTTCTTCCATCTCAGCGTTAAATGCTTCACGGATGTTAATCTTCAGAGCTGGTTTAAACTTCAGCGAGGCTGATTCTAATAACGTTAAGCAGACAGGGCCTTGGTGTCAATACAGGGATTTAATCAGCAAGCCGTTCCTCACATAAAGTAATCAATAGCTTTCAGAAAAAATAAATAATTCAGCAATATTCCACAATTTCATATTATGGCTTTTATGCTTACTGTAGTAGGACTCGACACGCAGTAATAAAGTCGAATATTAATGCAGTGATGTTGATTCCATGAGCGTTCAGGCACCTGAGCCCAATATTGGTGTCACCTTCAGTTTCCACTAAAAACTACGAACAGATGCATCTCTTTTGTAAGATTAGACAGCAGCCTGTGTTATGGAACCACCAGCAAAAAAACTATTTTTCGCATGTCAGTATTTAGGCTTTAGAATTATATTTTGTTCAAATGTATATGTTGCAGATCCATGAAAATGGACATGGGAGGAATCCGATTTCCATTGCACTCTGGCCGGAGACCCAGGCACATTAACTGGGATGAACGCAGTGAACAGACTTTCATGATCAAAAGGACTGCTGTTGTTGTTTTAACCAGAGATTGTGGTCAATTTCGGGATCAAACAGCCATCAAATAATCCAGAAGGAGCACAAAGTATTTTAGTTATTTCCAAAGGGGTGCAAAAAATGTTACGGGTAGGTTTTTTTCCCTCCCCTCCTTCAGCAGCACTCCTGGGAGATGGACTAGCAGTTTTATTTGTACACGCTTGCCGACATATCCTGGGGCCCACTGTGCAGACCCTGCTTGACTTGAACTTGCCCTGATCTTTGACCCTCAGCCCGGCAGACGGAGTCCCGCTGCTTTTCCACTTTCATTTCACAGCTTCACAGCTTCTTCCCCTGGGTAGTACAACCACACAAACAGAGCTTAAAGCACGCAAGGCACCAGGGATTCATGTGACACAATGGAGTCAAACACTGCACAGTCTGGTTTTCATCAACATCCCACAAATCTGTCCATTCTCAGTGACTGCTTATCCAGCCAGGATCTGAAACCGTGCCTCCAAGTGGCAGGAAATATGTCAGACTGGGAAACGCCCCCTCTCCAGCACGGGCCAGCAAATTAAATGAAGGCGAGTAGCCTTACGAAAAGAAGAAGCCTCTGTTTTTTTTCCATCTTCACTGCAGGTAGTTCCTATCAGTTATAGCCAGCTAACTGGAAAACACCTTTTCTCTTGCATGATAAGCATATTTAAACTGTTCAAACATGTTTGTTTGCCCCGCAGTTGCTCTCGAGCGCCTTAATCAGCTCACAGTTTACCACACCTGAGCCTAATTGGACTCATTAAGCACATTTTCCTTCATGGCTTTGAGGGAGGGAAGCTCTTCCCCGTTGTCTGTCACGGATTCCTCCAGTTCTCTTTCCGTGGCTCCATACTGCTGTATTATACTCATGCAATGCCCAGTTGCAGAGATTCCAGGCTTTAGAGGGAATTCCTCTGCCAAGCAGGAGCTCACGTTCTTTAGTTAGATTTAGGATGATAAGATGAAGACTTCTTACTCACGTCAAACTGCTTATTTAGTAGAAACCTTTTTTTTTTAATTCATTTCTAAATGTACTTTTAGTTCCATCCATAGTTTATAAGGGTGTATTTTAACAAGCAGGTGGTATAACGGTCCAAATGAACAATGGCGACTGGAAGAAGAATATGACCAGGTTCATGAGAAAGGATAAAAATGACAGTGTCTGTGTGGACATCTTACTTCACACAACGGGAGGAGGAAAGTCAGCGTAGCACCAGCAGCTTCACAGGGCCTAATTAATCCACGTAATTGGAAGTGCGTAGTTACAGGCAGAGAGCCTGACTGCTACCTTTCAGGAGGAGCGGAAATTGGCGTTCAATTAACTCTGCTCTCGCACGTCCCCAGCTAGCAGCCTGAGGAGTCTGTCTCCTCGGAGCGACGCAGACCTGCAAAGGTGTTCCTCAGAACCACCTCAGCCGGGGATTCCTTGCCAGAAAATGTTTCGCTGAGATACAAACCCCCATGCAGTCCCGGATTGAAATTACGGGGTGAATGGTGAGACTGGTGTGAGACTGGTGTGTATCTGAGAGGTTTGGGCTTTACGGATTAGCTGTGTTGGCGACCAGCACTGTTGTACCATGCTACCACTGTGCTGTGCGTGGAGTTAGCATGACCTTCCCATGTCCTGTCGTTACCTCCAGGCTCTCCTGGTTTCCTCTCAAGTTGGTTTGTATAAATCGTGCATTGTGCGTGTAACATTTAGGGCTACGAGACAAAATTACCAGTGATGGCTCATTTCCCAGAACTGCTCTCAATCAACATCTGTTATTCACAGCAAGTGATGTAAATGAGCAGGGGGGGCCACTAGAGATTTTGGACCCCATGAAAACATATCATATTGGGTCTCCGACCCAGACTACTCAGGGGCCCTTGGAATTATCTTAATTTCCTGCTCTTTACGGTGCCCCGGTAAACAAGCCTTAATGATATTCTTCTATTATGATGAGGTGGGCATCTTCTAAGAAGCCAATTTTATGTTAAAAAGCAGTGGAATGATTAACTAAATATTGGTGCTTGGTGATCTCTAAAAACAAACTCGTCAGGAATTGATCTCTGCCATCAGGAATCTACCTCACGTATTGGATTATTTGTACTTAAGACAGCGGGTGACTAACATCAGATCACAGGTTCACGATCACGAGAGCTCTGGAAGCCTGTCTTTTAGCTTAGCTGAAGGTTACATGCTGGCAACTGATTAAGGAGATCAAGCGATCAGACCCCTAGTGGGAATTAATTCATGTGTTTGACTTTCCCATTACCTGATTTGCATCATGAGAAACCCACTGGGCTGGTGCACGCTTGCCTCGGTATTCAAAACACACCAGCGGCATCAGCGGAGGGCCTGGCATCGTCTCATATATGACAGACCAGGAGCTGAGCCCTTAAATTCAACTCAGTTTTTTTTTATATAGCGTCTTTCGCAACAGAGTCACCCCAAGGCTCTTTCCATGAGTGTGTTGTGGTGCATAATTACATCATTTATACAAAATAATACAATAACAGGGAGAAAGTGAAAACTAAGACAGAATGAAAGAGAGAAAGCCAGATAATAGTGGAGGAGAGAAACAAAAAACTCCCAAATAGGGAGAAAAGAAAACCTGTGGGGGTCCAAGGTCAACTGGTTGCCCAGCTCCCTCCCCCCAGAATGCTAACATTACATAAAATCGAATCACCCGCCAGCCCTTTCACCCAAATGTTCTAAGTGAGAAATTCCCAGCATCTCCCGACTGAACACAGCCTGGGGGCAGTAGGTCATGTATGGGTTAAGTCCAGAAAGTTGCGCCAAATGTTTGCTGTTAAATCTTGAGAGGGACCGGCTGTTGTACCTTTCAGTAATGCAGCTATGCGGAATAACTCCAGCTGAAGTTCATGAAGCATAAGTTGGGTGATACTGTTTAAACAAAAAATAAGTCAAATCTGTCTGTGATTCTTGTGATATGTTGGTGCTGCATCCTGGGTTTGGTCCCTGGCTTCTGCCAGTGGCCTCCTGGATATTCTCAGGTCCCCTTGTGACCCTGAATTGGACAAGCGGTTACAAAAAAATGGATGGATGGACTGATGGAACCTGACATTCGTTTCCTAAGGATGGAGACGGACTCGTTCCTCACTATTAGTACCACGCTGTGGAAAGGTCACACTCAAGGACCCTCTGAAAGGTCGGCAATCGTGAGTGAAATCTCAGCCAAAGCCGGAGCACAAGCACAGGAGAGCAGGAAAACAGCACGATGGATGAATGGCATAGCGTTGCCATTTACAGCCATTAAATAGTCATGACACCAGGAGCGATTGGAGAAAAAGGAGGGAAACATATATACCCAGTGCGCAATAAAATAATAATCCTGGCTTTAATTATTAATATATGTTTGCAGGGCATAAGCTTCTCCTGAGCTGTGCTACCAAATATTTTTATACTGATGACATGTTGATTTTACTACTTTGGTAGCGGTGTAACACAGAGTTGCAAAATGAACATGGGTGGCAGATATTTGTGCTGTTACGTGCCACAAAAAAGGGTGCCGATGATTCAAGCAGTGTCTGTCAAGATCGGCCTACATCTTGCAAAACATTCCTCTGTCGCAGGTGGTAACGTGGCCACCTAGTGGCCACATTGAAAGCCTACCAAATTATTATCGTGGCCTGTTCCATAACGGCTTAGCCAGCCAGGAATGTTGGTAACTACGGCTCACTCTAAATAGGTCAGGGCATAATCTGAACCATTTAGAGTCCATAACTGATATGAGCAGTATGTCTCTAAAAGAAAGACCACTGATGTCAATAACAGGTCTTATTCAATAATTTATCAGAGGCAAAACATTATCATTTAAGTGTGAGGCTGCAAGGAGACACGTAAGTAAGAATTTCATTGTATTTTAGTACATCTTGTGCTTACACAATAAGTCTCTGATGTACATTCAAGTCATTTTCTGATTGTCAGGTTATTGCAATATTTTCCTTATTAGGGTTATTTATCTAAAATAAAAATGAATCTCCTACATGTCCTTCATGAGCACCTTAAGAAATATCCTCCTTCTTAAGTTTGCATATTTCATGAAATAGATAATGTATGTCCGCCATAGCCTAGGTGGGACACCGCAGAAAATTTTTGAATCGTGGAACGGAATCGGCACGAACACAAGGGAAACACACCGGCTCCGACAGAACTGGCTATTCTGCAGAAGAAATCATGTTGAAGATCCATAAGTTTATTTTCATATGCACAGTAACAGTCAGTTACTGTATATGATGAAAATCTTACACTGTGTGTTCGCACAGCCACCAGTTAATGCAAATATGAATTAAGGTTCAAAAAACAGCGTTGAATTAAACATTAAGCCCATCCTTTGGGTACCTGTATGACTGCTTGACCTAATCAGGGTCATGGGGGAGAGAGAGCCTGTCGCAAAGCAACTCCAATTAATCTTAGCTTTGGGACTGTGGGGGGAAACCTAGAGTATCCAGAGAAAACCCCATGACACCAAAGAGAGACCATGCGAGTGCCACGCATGGAGCCCTGACAGCGGCGCAAACACAGGTCCCAGAGATACGAGACAACAGTGCTAAGCACTGCCCCACCATGCCAGCCTCAAATGGTATATCGATAAGGCAGTAAGCACTAGATGGTTTATGATGATAAATATGTATATATACTCCCCAAGCGAGCTTCATGGGCCGAATGGCCTCCTCTCGTTAGTAAATTTCTTATGTTCTTATGTAAGCATTGTGCAAGGCAAATGCTGCGAGTGTTGCAAAGGAGTAGATAAGTGAGAACTGGATAACTGGGCACTTACAGTGCAAAAAAAACACAACAAATAATGTCGATGACTGAAGGACCGTACAAAGACGGCTGCCACAATGGGCTCCTTCATGAACCATTATTATATGTTTAATATAAACTTTTAAAAGAGATTGAACAGTTTAGATGTTCTATAAAGCTGTGATGAATCAGACTCCAGCCAACGACCACGTCTCCCTCAGACATGCATCTGTATTTACAGATGTGAATTTTGTATTAAGCAATCATATTCTGTCAAATATAATGATAATGTTTTGTTAGATTCAAACCAAGGCCCCAAACTGGCTAACATGCCAGGGCTGCAGCACTCATCTAGGGTTAAAAGTGAAGCTGACCCGCTGGCCCAAGGCAAGTCACTTACATGAAGGGCAAGTATTAAACGACTGAATGGTAACCCACTGGCTAGAACCAAAAGATTCCTAAGTTCCACCCCAATGTTTGCATAAACATTTCACACAATGCTTGACTCATCGACCGCCAGTTGCCTACGCACTTTGTGTGCAGCCAGCATCGACTAATGGAAATGTAATCTCAATTTTTGCTTCTTGTCTCGGCCTTGGAAATAATTCCCAGTGTCAACATCAACAACTTCACACTGACATGTTGAGTTTGCACATTTCTGTCAGGTGTCACTGAAGTTGGTATGAAATGCGTACTCGTTCAAAGCCATCTGACTGATAATATCCATTACAATAATCATCCTGCCATCCATCACTTTAGCCCCCCCCCCCATAACCCATACAGGGCGCATTAATACACGGTTACCTGTGTGTCCTTTTTTCAACCAATACCAGACACATTCTGTCCCTTGTGTTCAAGTTCTGGGCCAAAAACCAATTTATTCCAAATTATGGAACTAGTACACTGCAAAGACTTTAATATTTTTATTAATATCTTGTTGTCAGGAAGTGCCCCACCCTAATCAACAACTACACCATGGTAAAAAAACAAATTGCATGGGGCCACATGACAATTCAAACAGTGCAGGGGCCCCTGACCGTGTTTATGTGATGCCCACTGGTTTCTCTCCCTGTACATGAAAATTACATCGCATATCATGGGCTAGTGAAAATTTATCTGGGCTACTACATTTTTTACTGAACTACTTCAGTCGGCTAGTAGCAAAAATGCTTAAGCTCCACCCCTGGCTACTCCACCCCTGGCTATGTCATTAGCAGAATTGCCTGCAGACGTGAGGTAACTCTTCGTACTACATGGCTCAAAGGTTACCGGCTTCAAAAACTCAGCTAGTTGTGGTTAAATACCTTTAGTGAGAGAACAAGCACGAGGCCTGGAGCAGGAATAACAATTTAGGATGTGGCTTCCCATGCTGCAAGCCCACGGTCTATCCCATGTTAAGCCTATTATCTGTGCTTTATGAACACATCAAAACACAGATCTACCCAAATAAGGAATGATCCAGCACCTCAGCAATGCTAAGCTACCTAATGTGATTCTGTTCCCACGTTTTTGTAGAATAAAGCGATGTAGAGCTGCATATACCTGCAAGTACTGGTGAATGTGCAGGTTCTTTACACCTTAAACTCCATCAGAGACTGTTCCTCACCACTGTCCTCCCTTTGATCTGCCAGATTTAAAAAGCTTTCATACAGATAAATACCAGACAGGCAGCTACTGATATATCATTTTCACAGCTTCCCTCTAATACATTTTTCCACATCGCCTGCTTAGACAGAACAATGTCATAATCAAGCTCTGGAGGCCTATTGATCAGGATGTGTTGCTTTCAGCAATGACAGGCATCGTTCAGGGTTCACTGTCTCCCGAGGCCCGTGGTTCTGACATGTTCTCTCACATCCCCATTCATCGTGTGCATTTCACCATTCCAGTACCGGGGCAGTTTATGAAACTCGAAACAAATTCACCACTTAAAATGAGAATCTCATGGAAGACTGCAGCCCGACCACACCGGCGGCTTTGCTCTCTACGCCCCGAGGTCACAGCTTATTTCATTCACGGTATCGCTGAGGCTTCTGTGGACAATCACATTCCGTATGAGAGATTTGTCTCGTTAACGAAATATCCCCACAGGCAGCAATCGAGGGAGCAGGACACAAATAATAAATAAATTATTGTCACTTAAATACTTAATGTGAGTTTATAAATGTAGCTCATTTGTAAAAGAAAAAAAAAAGAAAAAATGACTGTGCATGTGTTTGTTCCTTTTGCGCGTGACAATGGCAGCAAAATGTTTTTAAGACCATGGGGCAGAATTTAATTACAATTCAGTTATTAAGCTTCCAAAGAAAACAGGCCCTCCAGTTTACGTGCATGACATACCAAGCACACGTCTCGGTGCACGTGTTCATGTTTATTCTCACTAAAATGCTACATTCCAAAAAATGTTTCCTCAGCTGTGAGCAGGATGTTAACTGAGAAAAACTGAGGGAACAATCATTTCTGTACTGTACCAGAAATTCTGTCAGACAATGGGCTACAACACACAGCAAGGCCAGGATCCTAAACATGCACAAATGTCCATAAAAGGATGCCAGAAGCAGTAGAAATCTAACTCTCTTGAATTTCCAGGTCATAGTCTTGACCTTCAACCAACTGAAGAATCGTGACGTCACCTAAAAAGAAAAACTTGTGCGTGGAAATAAGAACTGAAAGCGGAAACATGATAAGGATTGGACCCAAATAAGCTCTGGGATGATTTTTGTATGAGATGTTGAAAAGCTGACAAAGACATCAGCAGTTACTCACTCTGAAGATTCACACGCAATTCCCATCAAAGGCGGTGAGGAATGGATTAATGAAGACACAAAAGAACAATTTTATGTGCCGTTTGTTTATTAGGGTTCTTTAATCAGAGATGACGATCTCATTACAGGCCAAGTACAACAGGATTACTGATGATTCTGGAAGCTTCACTACGTTTCTCTCGCCGCCGCAGAGGCGGAATGACGCCTCAGGACATAAAGCTGTAGGCCACAAAATCAGTCCTGTTATAGAAACACACATCACGCTGCCTCTGTTTAACATAGCGGAATAATTTGCTGTGGACTTCAATAAATACTTCCGGAATGGGCTCATTCACATTTAATGAAGGCATCCAAAAATAAATATATAACTGTCGCTGTTACCTCGGCAACTGTGTTCTCCTCCTGTAAACTATGCACTTTCCACCCTTCTCTGGTTCTCTGGGAACGTTCAATTCACTTCTTTTCACCTAGCATGATTTATTTCCCTGCATTGGAGAGAAGGAACATAATTAAATAATTTAAATTAGAGGAAAAGGGAGAGAAGAGCCCATGTAGTCTGTCATTGAAACGGATCGTTATGTTATCAGTGGTTGTGGATGATGGATGCAACACCTTTTATACAGCAATTCACATATATGAAAACATAAACAAGCCCAGCTATGTATCTTAGCCCATATTATCTTGTGTACTTTGCAAATCCACAATCCTAAACACTTATGCAAATTAGCTTATCTATTTCCTTTTTTTTTTTTTATTACGGCCGTTACACATTTAGAATATTAGCAAAATAGGGTGTTCTGGTTTTCACCAATAAAAAAGTAATGTTATTGAAATGTGTATATTATGAACGTCAGGTTTAGAGCTTCTGACAAAATTGGAACCATGCATCTCCAAAACCACTTTCTCATACAGGTGTCTTTAGCGCCCTCATGTGGCCAAACCCCTATATAACACAAATTGTCTGTAAGCGTCAATGTTTCACTTCATTTATTAATTTACATGAACAGTTCAGCCACATTACAATACTGATGAGGTTGATTTACACTAAGCCAAGACACATAGCTCTTTCTTTTCATTTTGAGTAAGGTAAAGCATTTTTCCTGTAACATTGCCCTGGGTTATTCCCCTCCTTGTGCCCGATGCTTCTGGGATACGCTCCAGAAGACCCTGCAATCGTGTAGAGGACAAGAGGAACAAAGAAATTGTACACCTTGCTAAAAATGTTTGGCACTTGCCTGAATGATCCAGGCCCATGAGAAATTGAGCACACCTTCAGCTCTCACTGTTCCTTCTGGTACCTGCAGTGTCATGTGATGTTTCCTTGCCTGAAGGCATCTAGACAAAATTGCTGGATGGAAGGTAGGGGTTCTGTAAGAAGAAACCTATGAAAGACAATGGAAACACGTTTCCCAATGACCCAAGGCGTAACTTAGAGAAAAAACATTGAATGAAGCACCTTCCAATTTCCAATTTCCATCCATCCATCTTCTAACTGCTTATCAGGGTCAGGAGGGAACCTGGAGTCTATCCCAGACAGCTGAGGGCACAATGTTGGGTTAGACCATTTGATTCAAAGTAGAAAATACAGGCCCAGATCCAGACCAAGATTTTGTTTCAACCAACCAGTTGAGTACTCTATGACTGTGACTCTTTATGTATAATGCAGGGGAGGCGAATCTTATCCACAAAGGGCCGGTGTGTATGCAGGTTTTCGGGATAACCTACAGGTCAGCTGTTCAAACCCAGGTGTGAGGACTCTACAGCCAATCAGTCCTCTAATTAGTAACCTAATTAGGAAGTTGCCGTGAAAACCCGCATACACAGCAGCCCTTTGCGGATAAGATTAGCCACCCCTGGCATAATGGTTGAAACAAAATCTTGATCTGGATTTGTACTTCCTGAACCTGCACTTTCCACCCCTGAATTTCATCCTGGTAATGCCCAAGTTGCAGAATGACCTTGACCGATCTAGTTGCAACAATCAAAAGTCGTTCACATCCTGCGGAAAATACTGTGTGACCACCTGCTTTCTTCAGGCTCATTCCATTTTCATTTCATTTGTTTATGAAGCGCACTTAAAACACCAATTCTTGACCAAAGTGCTGTACGCCCCTAAAGGAAAGTCAAATAGTAAAAAGGACAAAAATAAAATACCAATAATTATATATAATTACAATCAAATTGAACAATCTACAAAATACACAGATAACAGCATGATAACGTAAATCAAGAAAACGTCAAGCAAAATGTTTAGTCACAATCAAAAGCTACTCTTAAGAGGAACATTTTCGCACTAGATTTGAAAGTACTGAGTGATGGGGAGGATCTGATGTAAAGTGTTCCAGGTAGTAGGTACACACACAGTGACACCGTGGCCCCGCTTCAGCGGTGGATGAAATGTGGACAGTCCTGAACATCTTCACCTGTAGAATTCTGGTCTGTAATCAGCCAGATCAGCTTCTAAGGTGGCAGCATATATTTCTAACCATGGAATTGTTTGGACTGGACACTGAGGTAATGTTGTCCAGCCATTTTTGAACCAATCCACCCTTCTATTTCCATATACGCTTATCTAATGCAAATTCATTGGCAAGCCTAGAGTCGATCCCAGTAAAGCCATGTCAAAAATACAAGGGACACCCTGAACAGGATTCTTCATCCTAGGGCACATGCAAACACACCCGATTACAATGTTAGAGTAACAAGGCTATTTAAAGTCGTGTTTTTTAGCATATCGGTTGAAAAACACAATAGTTCAAACATGCATGTCTGAGTGGAGGATACCAAGACCAGCACACAAGGCCTGTTGATGTGGAGCTGTTGAATCGCTTTCAGAGACCCAGCCCATGTGCAGCTCTGCAGGAAGCTACACATTCCATTCACGCTTTTCTTAGGAGAGTTCTCTTCCAAGTGCAGAATGCTTTTAATTTGGCAATGGCTGGACTTATTGCCACCGTCACCTCAAGCTCGCTTGTTGGGGGTGCAGGCCGGTTATATGTGAAGTGCTTTGTGACAATGACTGTTGTTAAAAGCGCTATTTGAATTGAATTTAATTGAATCGAATCGAATCGAATCGAATCGAATCGAATTGAGTGACTCCTGGCGAAGACCAGACTTCTGGATGCATGTGACTCTGGTAAATAGGCCAGAAGTCAAAATGGAGATGTGATGGCGTTCCCTATACCTGGAGTTGTGTACCATCCACCTCTCTTGCAGACTGCTATGGAAGCATTTCCACAATAGGACTAACTCCACAAACGGTACCAAAATTGTCTGGTACATGTAAGTATTATTCCAACATAAGGTGGTTTCATTTCTAATAGAATGTGTCCTGACTCTTATGAAGATAAGATAAGATAAGATAAGATAAGATAAG
>JAODKF010000040.1:17871589-17889881 GCA_026779585.1 Mormyrus proboscirostris
AAGATAAGATAAGATAAGATAAGATAAGATAAGTCTTTGTTGATCCCACCCTGGGGAAATTTCCTTGTTACAACAGCTTGAAGATAGTGAGAAATAGCAACAGAAAACGAATCAGAAGATTCTGTACAATAGATGATATGTAAGAAAAAAATATGAAAAATCAGTGCACAAAAACTTCAAGTTTCTATAGTACAACATGGCAAATCACCTCAGGGCATCCATGACGTTCCTCAGGTTTCTCCAGAACACTGAAATTGACCCCAGAATCCATGGTAAATCGCCTCAGGGCATCCATGACGTTCCTCGGGTTTCTCCAGAACACTGACATCGACCCCAGAATCCTGTGCATGCGCCAACTTGATTCGACAGGTTTGCTTGGACAGCTATCAAACTATTTCCCTTATTTTCAAGTTTGGGTGGTGTAACATCTTGGGAATATCATGTACAAGCCCAGCAATTTTCTGCATGATTGTCAAATGAGCGCCACCTTTATGTAAACCGGGAACTTTGCCAGGCTAGTCTGGTTTAGCATGTCAAGTGAATAGTTTCTCAAAGAGAGTGTGTGAGGGGAAGGAGAAGGAGCTAGTGCAGTGTTTCTACACCTGCAATGTAACGTGTAGCAGCAATTAATCGGTCGAGATGAGATGCCAGGGAGAGCCGAGAAAGCCGTTCAGAAAGACACTTTGAGGCAATTATTGGAATCACCGCATGATGGCGCTCGTAATTTATTTCTTGCATTTGTAGAGCTGTTGACTGCAGCTTCCCCCAGCTGCCGTAAAGGTTGATGTCACTTCTGCGTCCGCCTTTCCTTGCAGATGACTAGCCTCAATTTACCGCTTTTTCTCTAACAGTTGCTTGAAGTGGTCCTGTTTTACAGTAAAAATTTACTGGGAAGCAGCGCTGTGATGCACTTACTGTGGGCTCTTAATGCTTTGATTGCAAAGCCTGTAAAGCAGATATTACGTTTCCAAAAACGGTTGTAGAATCAATGAAATGCGTTAATTAAATGCAGTACGTAAAATGACCATGAGATGGCGGTGGTACAACGTTACCCGTAGAGCTGAATAAATACGTAAATATATTACGAAAATAACAGCCCTATTTAACTTATTGACTTGAGTTGTTTTTCCCTTAAAACTCCATAGTAGTCTCTCATTTGCTCATTCTCACTGTTTTTGTTTTTTAATACATGGCTTCGGATATGCATGGGTATGTAATGCTTAAAACTATACATCTAAACTTTAATATGCATTTTACCTATGTAAATTAAGTTCTTTGGGAGAACCATCCATCCATCCAATTAAAAAACCAAAAAGCTTTACCTATTTCTACTTCTGGTCTTATTTAGTGTCGCGGAGGTCCGGAGCCTATCCACAGCCACGGGCACAAGGAAGGGAGGGACCAACCCAGGAAGGGGCGCCAACCCACCGCAGGAAACATTTTACAGTGAAAATATTGATCTTTATTATTAAATAATCTGTAATCAGCAGAAACACGTACCTAAGGCGAGCAATTCACAGCATCTATATTCAGTTTCGTATAACGCTTTGCTAAGAGTATTTCCAAAAATCTACACATTTTATTTAAGTTTATTGACAGTGTGTGTTTCACGTTTACGAGGCACGGCTCATTCATTTGTAGATCTTGTTTAGGAACTCCGGCTAAGTATTCAGCAACTGGCTTTATCAGTGGTTATAGCTGAATGATTCAACACGCGTGGCTAATAAATACGCTGTTCGAATTGCCTGAGCGAATTTAATGGGCCTGCGACCCCTTTGATATGGATATCGTAGGTTTAAATATAATAGTGTTTATGATTTTAATTTACAGAATGCTTTATATAAATATGGGGTTATCCTATCTGGTGTCTTGTGGACACTTAATCACCACCCTTTAAACGTGATGCTATAGCTATTTTCTAAATGTACTTAACGAGCTGCGGACTTCGGAATATAAGAAGCCGACTGATTATGTGACTGTCTGGGGGCCAAATCCGCTGAATGCGCGTAATGTCTGCCAGTAGAGACAGGAAGGGCGCGGTGTGTAGCCGAGGTGGGGAGGGGGCGCTTTCCTTAACAAGCTCCTCACCATGGTTGTACGATGCTGCATTTAAAAATAACGTGAGAAAATACGTACATGTAAATTTTAAAAGTTAACTCGGCTTATTATGCAACACTTTCAGGAAGTTTTATTTTTTTTCTCTCAGAATTGTGCAGTGGTTTAAAAGCTGCAGTTGAGAGACATACTTAGGCCGGGCAGTCTGTCACTTACTTTCTTTACCACTGCATCTTTGCTCTCTTTAAAAACTTAATATATTCCGGCATGACCTGGATCTTTTTAAGAATATGCTGTTAATGAGGAAAAAGTCCTTCGACCTCCCAATTCACTTTGTACTCCGCAGGTCTGGAATCAATAGGAAGCTCCATTGCTTATCATAGGAATATACGCAACCTGACCGCACCATGTAACGGGATATTCTTTCGGCATTCATACATTCCCTGGGGAGCCTGAAGCACACAAACTCCAGCGCCCCTAGTGAGAACAGTGCATCATATATTCTCAGCGTCTTTCCATATAAAGAGACCAGAACCAATCTATAATCTATTCCTGTGCAGTTTGTTTGCCTGCAACGCAATTTAAAGCTAGACATTGACTGAGTCCAGGAACAGGCTCCTGCCCAGCCTCTCGTCAGCTCCTCCGTATCTCACACTTAATTCCTACCTGCTTTTCATTTTGCATTAGACAAGCTCCATTTGATGCTACCGGTCTACAGTAAAAATGACAGCTCTGTCGAATTAGCTAAAGGGAAGGACGCGAGATAAGCAACATTAAAATATGTAGTGAGAAGTGTGTGTCAAATTGTACGAGGATGTTAGCGTAAAAAAATATCTTTAGCAGAAATTACAAATTGTTTCGTGCTTTAAGCACAGGTGAGTAGCTCCTGGAGCTTGTTACTGCCTATAGCGGAAAATTTGCTATTCACAATATTATTCATAGGACGACGCTTCTATTGACAGCTAATACTGGACAGCCGATTGGTTAAGTTGTCTGTGACGAGTGTAACCGAATGGTGACGGTTTGACTCTTTACAGAAGATGTCTGTAAAGGAAGGTTTTCATTACCTATTTTCTCTGAAGCTCCATTTCGGAGACTTCACTTATATTTGTTAAGAGTGGCGTAGGTTTTCCGAAGAAAACTAGCTTTGTTTTCCATTAAGTCATGCTGTCATATACATATATCAACCCCCTTTGCTTAAAACCCCGAAGTCCTACAGCAGTGCGTGGCTACAGCTGGGACTGGGTTCATCCCAAAAACAGACCCACAAAGACGTAGTTATTCAAATTGCCTGTGAGTCTCACAAACAAGATGCCTTTTGTCAACTGTTTTGCTAAGAGTGGGTTTCTGCAGAAACAGATGACAGCAGAACCCTCATTTGAGACCAGCGTTATAATTCAGCATGACTGAATCAGGCTGATCACGTAAGCCCCGTTTTTTAAAAAAAGTACAGTTCAAATGTTCGTAGGTAGCACTTTGAAGAGCATACTAGCACAGTTGTGGCATAGTATCTAATGAATGAACATGAGGCATTATATTTTAGGTTACACAGACAATTGAGTTACAGACTCTAGGTTCTTGTGCAATCCAACCCTGTCTGTGCCTTTTTAAGTAACTTTAATGCAGTGACCAAGTATTGCATAATCTGCCATTCTGGACAAAACGATCAAGCCCGTTGTTGACAGTGAAGTGAGGGTATAATCTCACCCATATGCTCCTGTTTTATTTTATTTTATTCAAAGAAAGTGTTCTCTGGTCATAAACCATCCTAGATCATGTCTCTGCACGGTGGGTGATCTCATGGGGAGATATCCCCTCCAAGTGATATGGGTTCTGGTCTTTTGCGATGTCCTCTGGAATATGCTGTCCTATGGTTTCCAATTAAACGACCCTAACAGTTGAAACATTCATCGAGAAGTTGTTCATGCTATCATTCAGAATCTGGTTACTCTCACTATCCACTGGCAGGAAAATTCGGACCTGTATCTGGAACCTCTGCCGCAAGCCCTTCAGTTGGTTTCCATGCCATCTCCTTGCTATCTAACACTTCTGTAGCCTACACAGAATTATGTAACTAGGAATGCTGTACTACTCGGAGATTTTGCTAATCGATTATTACTCAGGTACGTCTTTGTTACCCATTCCTTCTGCCCTTCAGAATTACTCTCATCAGCTAAATCCTACTTCATGTATCACTTTCCAGGTTGTTGAGCATCATATATTTACTGGCTTCACTGTGTCGTTGAGTGTGTAGAAGGCTTATTGGCTTTGGAAGGTGGGCCGGGGTGATGTAACATCCTGTCACTATCACACTTTTTCACTTTTTACCAACATCGTGAGGTTTCCAGTGAGAGGAACATATCCTGTGTTTTTTTTTCAAAAAGGCTTTGCTTCCTTCAAAAGGTTTCGTTCTGAAGCTTCAGTAGTTGAGGGTTGTGATGAATAGGAAACCCTTTGTCTGGGTCATCAGTCTCCTTCTTTTGGATGTTTTATGTGAGGAAGAGCATTTGGGTAACAAGAAAAATGCACACATTTGGTCTTGTGAACTCTGACAGACTGCATTTCACTTGTTCACTCATTTTTCAAAGAGATCACTTCTGGGGGGTCAGTATCCAGTTTAAACAGAACAAAGTTTGAGTCCTTCTTGCCCTGCACTCTGAACAAAGCTGGAAAAGACGGTGGAAATGGTGCCGTGTGCTGCAATGTGTAACCTGAGCCCAGGAACATCCACCTTACTCTCAGACCAAAGGCGTACTCATGCAGTCTGAGAGTGATACCATGTGTGCTCTCTACCACTAAGGAGATTAAGAATACACCTCTTCCTGGGAGCTACTGAATCACAATTTGATACTTTGACAAACACTGATTCCTGAACTGAATAGGAAAGTCAGCCTGCTCTAGACAAATATTTACATTGTTTTTATTGCAGTAAGGACAGCCTAAAAGCTTTGCTACCTAGTCTCTGGTGCACCTCTGTCCGAACTGCAGGTACACCAGTGAGATAAGTAAAAATTAAGCAGTTCATGGAATAGACAAATATTGAGCATTCTTAAGTTTCATATATTGTGAAAATTAAAGCTTCTAATTTGTTGTTAACATGGGTGCAGCAGGATGGGTCACAAAGCCATATCAATTCTTGTGATTCCTTTTTATCCATCAGGAAATTGAAAAGCACTTCAAAACGGTTCGACAAAAACATTTGCGTTCGTATTTTTTTATTACACTCAAAAATCAGTTTGAAATAGTACATTTTAGTTTCATAATCGACATACTTAAAAAATCAGTAACAGTATGTAAGGAAGAATATTTCAGGTGCAAAGTTTATACATTTTATATATCTTTGTATTTTAAACGTCGTATATGTTCAGTGCATTCAGTTAGCAGTCACGATAAATACATGACATCACGTTTATAATTTAATGTACTGTTGATCCCTTGAGTTTTCCAAAGCATCTCGACGTATATGGGTAAGTCACCATACGACCCTCGGGTAATTTAACCTTCGTACCTCTGTTGTTAATTAATCTGTCCCAGACCGGAGTTGAAGATAGTGGTAGACCGGCACATCATATTAAGCTTCTGTCATCTATATCTAGTTGTCTGGTCGCCTGTGTTTAATGCTTATTTTCTCAAAACATTTTCTCATTTTATTGTTATTATTCAACGAGAGGTAACTAGCGGTCACTGGTTATGGTGCTTACTTGAATGCTTTTCAAATGGTGATACATTAATATCAAAAAGGCATTGAGGTGAAATTTAGTTTTATCAAATTGGAAATATTTCATTCTAGCGGGAAATAATGTTTACCTAGATTTTAAATGTAATCCTTTTGTGCGCGGTGCTGCTGTTCTTTTTTATTAAGTATTTCGATATTTTATTTAAATATATTTTGCAAGGAATAATAACATGGTCTCGAAATCGAAACCCAAGGCTTAGTTCTGTTGAAATTCCCGGTTGCTTGATACTTTACACTGACGCCATTGTTTGTAAAATCGCTCTTAAATGTGGGTAGACGTTCAGACAACACTGATTAAAGTCCTACTCAAATGCCACGCATCTGTCTTAAAGTCGGTAATTAACAGCAAATATTTATCGATTTCAGGAAATTCAACTTATTATATAGGCCCAGTTATTCACCAAATAGCCTCAGTCCTATTAACCGTTTTCTAAGAGTTTTCAAAGGACTTACAGCTTTGTATTGTGGATAATTAAAGCCAGTTAAATTGTACTAATTAAATAATTATAATTAATTATTAATTGTATAATTGACTGATTCATTGTTATTTGATCAACCTCATCTGAGTCTAGTTACGACTAGGATATCTACTGGGAGTTTGAGGGAGTGCTGTTGCAGGTGGACTGAGGTCTCCAGGTGGCTGTAGCTAAAATGGGGGGCATTTTAGGTAGAAACAATGCATTCCTTTACTATTTAACTTAATATTTTTATTTTAGCAGTACCCTGAACGACCCAGACTGTAATATTTAAAGCAAGAGTCTAGTACGAAAAATATGGAATAAAGGATTACTTATACGGCATTTAACATACCGTTTCACGGTGTGATAATATGGAAGGTCAAAGGGCTAAGGGCTTTGATTTTTCTCGCGATCTCAAAATAGAATTAATGATATTGTAATGAAATTAGGCCAGTTTCCCGAAGCCTCCTTAAAGCTACGTCGTCCTTTTAACACATAGGCCTAACTTACGAACGACGTAGCATTAAGAAGGTTCAGGAAAATTCACGCATTATTTTATTTATATAAGGCTTGTGTTGCGTCAGAGATTCTATCTACTGCAATTTTTACTATGTTTAATAATTTGAATGCTGCATTTTATATGCTAAGACTCTAAGTCATTTTTACATGGTCAGTGTGGAAAAAATTAAGCGAATTGAACCAAGTATCTTTTTTATCATTTCATTCATTTTATAATTAATTATTGACTTTTGTGCTTTATTAGAAAGTCATATTGGTTAGTATACGTTCGTAGTATAGCGAATCATTGGGAGTTCAAACTCACTTTGCGTAATATTATCAGCGTTTAGTAAAATGAATACGCATTATCAACCTCAAGAAACGAGTCTGATTGGAAACAATCTATAACTTTGGATCAAAAAGAAGAACTAACAGAACAAACTCATTACTATTAAAACAGTTGAAAAGAATGCAAAGGACTAATTAAGTATCTCTAAATTACACCTGCAAATCAAATAAAACTATAACAAATTAACATACATGATAAATAGCAATTATTTGTCAGTTACATAATCGATCTTGATAACTATAGTTATTATTATTATTATTATTATTATTATTGTTGTTATTATTATTATTAACTTCTTTGCACGCATCTATACATAACAGAACCTCCTTTACTAATAAATGCTCAACAGAACTTCGTAGGGGTCGTTGCAGTTTTTTCCGGTTTGTCCGGGCCTTAATCTCCTTGTAAAACATACATATCATTTACACTTTTGGCTAAAGCACATTTTAATCCAACACTGTCATTTTTTTCTTTTTCTTTTTTTTAACCACCATCGATTATCAGAAATCGGAATTATCGATTTTTTGCTGGTAAAATTGCAACACCTCAAGCAACTGAATGGACTTTACTAACAATGCTAAAATAAACAACAACATTATTATTAATAATAATATTATATAATAATAATAATAATAATAATAATAATAATAATAATAATAATAGAGTAAAGACAAGCGAACAAGATGTATGCGAGAAGTATACGAGATGTTGAAGAGAAAGACCACAAGATGTCCTCCGAACCTCGCATTCCAAATACGGCTCATTCCTATGGACACCAAGTGCACGGAGGAATTTACACCATCCAAACGTCGTTGTAACATTGATGTCTGTAAAATATTGATATGTAGCTATAGGATCGAAGCGTATCACTTAGAAAAATATGTTCCATGCCATGGTCAGTTTAAAATTAAAATATATTTTTTTTCCGAATTTTAATACAATGCCCATTCACTCTCATGCCCCTGTGCGCTTTCAATACTTAAGACGCTTTGAAGTGCACTAGTAAGCGTACTGAAATTCATTGAGATTAGGCCTCTTGGCAATGAATTAGCACACCCGATATTATTACTACTAATACTCTTCTGCTTGTATTTTACTATTTTTGATAACAGTAATGGTGTTTGCATAATATACTGTCGTAACAACGAGGTAAATTGCACATTCGCTTCGGCGTAACACTGAATATATAACGCGACGTTCCATAACTGATCTACGCAGATTCACAAGCGTTCGGTTTCATCTCCGCTGTATATGGAACAAATATTCTTATGTTTATGTGCCACATGACTGTAAAAGTACCTGCTCCCGCCACATTGCTTATAATTAATTTCCCCGGTGTTAAGTAAACTAATTAACCGATGTTTAGCCTGAACAAAACAATATGATCCCCAATTATTGTTGGTATATTCCTCATCCTATATATGGAAGGAATCATCGTAATTGTCCGTGCTCTCAAAGTGGTACGAACTTGACTTTGATAGAGTGGCCCATGTCACCGAGCCAATCCAGTTCCCAAAATCGTCACTGGGACGCAACAGAAATGGATTCCAAAACAGCGTTTAGGGAGTAAATATCAATGTGTATATTAATCGCGAAAGCATAATCATGCAAATGAAAATATACGGCGTTCCTTGAAAAATGTGTTTTCTGTAGGAAAAAGTTTCTGAATTACCACATGCCATTTTTTTATAAATATGAATACAGTAGTTCATGTGCATTGCTCGATTACTGTATATTGTATGAGAAAATAGAGAGGACTTATTGTTTATTAGTATAATAGTTTTTTATACATAAGTAATTGTAAAAACAACCCAGCCAAAATTAGCCTATTCGAATTTCGATTACATTGCATTAAATGCTGTGTAATCTTACATGCAAATGCAGACCTAACCAGGACACTTACAAATTGAATTTTAACGCACGTACTTTAGTATTGAAGACAGAATTCTGCTACTGTTCAAAATTATTAGTCTATTAATTCCTCAACGTGATGTAAGGGGAACAGTTCACACCCCAATAATTAAATATATTTTGCAATGAATGCACTGCAATTATAAACTCCTAATTATGAGTAAACGCATTTCTCCGTAAGTAAATGTCGGAGTAAAATGTCATATTCAGTTGTGATATTCTAATATATATTACTTCTGCCAAAAATGTACAAAATGTCCCTGCATTTTAAAATAACGTACTCTTATTTGAACAAAGCGTTAGATGTGTTGCACATCAAAAATGATTAAAGGTTTACACGCTCGTCATCGATGGTTACAAAGGAAAACATTCCTATTTAATTAAAACAGAAGATATGGGTTCATGGCGTTGTTGGAACTCCGAAAGACTGTTTTCTATTCTTTACAAATTCAACTTAATCGCTATACATGCTAACAACATAAAAATACATTTTATTACACACACCGAAAGTGTTGCAGAATACAGAGTAGCCTACAGAAATCAATGTACGATAACTTATTATGATATGTTTGATTCCTTATACTTATATATGGATTCACGGAACAACAGCAAGAACCACAATAATAATAATAGTAATAATAATCGCAATTATTATTTCTATGCAATAAAATTACTATAAAGAGTATGTCGGTAGTTACTCAGAATGTTGTATTTTGTTCAGGGCAAAGAGGAACTCATTCGCTAGAATCATGCTTTTATTTATATAAATATATATATATATATATATATACACCCCTATATACATACATCGTACATACATATATGTGCGTTAGTGAGTTAGTTAGTGAATACCCATACTGACAATTAATATTATATATTCCAGTAGCAGTATAGCACAATTAAAATAGTTCCCTTGATTTTTATGGCTTAGGTGTATTCAGAAACTGGTGTGTAGGCTATTATGTTCAATAATAAAAGCTACAGGCCGCGAGTGCATTTATCATCCTATTACTGTTACAAATCCAGACTCCAATACATGAAAGGTAAAATGAATTACCAGCGTTAAGCCGTCAATAAAGTCATTCCTGTAAATGGTGTCTCTGAAGACTGCGGCATTATTCAACACGTTTTATCAGCAGCTTGGAAATTACGTGGCGGTCCTCGCGGCGTCTAATATGGCCGTGTATCCTTTGATTAAGCATCTTGCCAGGGCATAGTGACAGTGCCTTTGACCAGGTTTTATTCACTCTCTCGTGATGAACGCCAAGCTGGTCAGGCGGAATGAAGAGTAATTAAAACCTATAAATTATCTTCTGCGGCCCTTCTCTTGGCGTCTCTTGCAGACGAGATAAGACCGAAAGCCCCCATTTACCGCCCTAAAAGGAATACATCTCACAAAGGCTACTTGGCTAAAGAGAATATTGATAGTGTCCTAATTAGAATTTAATTAAGTACCCAAACTAGGTTCGAGGATAAAGATTTCAATTATTGCACTTTAAACGCAACCCACACTGCTCATGAGTGAACACACTCGACGTTTAAGGTGTTTTTCTGTAATAATGTTGCCATACAAACATATAAGGAACACGTTTATATGTATGGAAACAACCCTTTATTTTCTGCCTTGTTCGGCACTTTTAGAACAAACTGATAAAAACAAAGTTTCACGTGCATACGTTATGCGGTGTAATACCAATCGTCGATTAACGTAAAAGGCTGTGAAACCAAGTTAACAGAATACTTGAAAGCTATTTTGACATGTGATACAAATGTAAGAATTCTAGCACACAATTATTTATAGCCTATTAAATATTTCAAAGATGAATTTCATTGAAATGATCTTTTAATATTCCTATACTTGTGGGCAGGCAGCATTTAGGCCCACTGGATTTTTTAAACAACTGCAGATGTTGTATACGATTTTCAAAACACCGAAAAGGAGTATAACATTATTACAGTTATTAAACAAAATGGTAATGTAAACACACGTTTATAATTACATAGACCAACTTAACACCTGTCCTGATCTGATAGCAGGAAAGATGTAAAGACAATATTATCCAGCATATCTGTTCAACGCGTGAAACACCGTGTGCTTAAAAACTAAAAAAACCTCCCAAATGACCTGCGTACTTTGACTCATTCAAACCTCTTAGAGGGTTTTTTGTTATAAATCATAAGTACGTACCACGCAGCTTGTTTTTTTCCTATGAAAGTACACCGTGTGCTGGTGGATCTCTATTGAAATATGCAGGGAATTCACAATTTTAAAGATTATTATATGGACTCTGATCACACATCATGCAGTTGAAGACTACACGACGTAGTACTTCGTTTAATAAAAGAGCAATCTTATATATTAACGGAGCGTCCTGAAATGCGATTGGACATTCACTTCAGTCGGAAATAGTTTCAGCAGTTTATTGGCTGACTGCACGTGTGTGTGGATCACGTGTTTCCGGTTCTTATTTAAAAAAAAAAAAAAAAAAAAGTGTGTGAGGCTGAGCAATTTTAGGAGAGTTTGCAGGGATCGAGCTGTCATAGATAAAAGGGGGGCAGGCACTCCAAATGAGCTGGCCATGCGATGTCAGACGGACGTATTATAGCACTTCGGACTCCTGCTTCTACTTGCAAGATGCCGGCATTTTAAGAACATAGCCCTCCAATTTATCAAGCGTAACTGTAATTATTTAAATTTAATTAAAAGTGGTTACACTTTGGTTGTAACTGGATACAAATACCGAGCAGCAAGTGGAATTTGGTGCGAGCGGCAGACGCTTTGGCCGATCTGGTCTCAGGCATGGAAGACCCGAAAGAGCCGAACGGGCGAGATGGGAGCGAAGGGGAAAGCGTCTCTCTTTCCCCGAATCTCCCGTCTCCGCCTGCCGTGCCACACCAAGCGGCGCAGCAAAGTCACAGAACCACCAACTTTTTCATCGATAACATTCTTCGGCCAGATTTCGGTTGTAAAAAGGAGTTCGCGGGCAGGGAGAGAGCGCACACATCGGACAGAGAAAACGTCAATCCATTGATAATCAGGCCATCCCTCCCCGCCACTTTGTGCCAGGATTCAAACTGCAGCAATGACAGCACTTCGTCGTCTTCCTTGTCGTCTTTGCCGCCCTCCAAGCAGAACTCGTCAACACGAGGGGAAGGAAATGGATCTAATTCTATAAAATGTGGCGAGAACACCGCGTCAATAATGGTTGTGAATGCGGATAATGGAAGAACTGCCCCCGTTACAGACCCCCAGCCGCTGCTATGGCCTGCCTGGGTTTACTGCACGAGGTATTCGGACAGACCGTCATCTGGTAAGGCAGAAGTCTCTTAAAAATACTTGTTTTCTTACGAATTGCCAAGAGAAGGAGAAGAAAAAGAAAACGAAGAAAAAAACGACAGGAGTTGTTATGGGTTAAATTATTTATGGCTGCATGTAGATAATATATATTTTTAATGTATATAATTTTTTGATTTATTTAAGGCATGTAATTATTACCGTTTGAATAAGTATATGGCTGAATTACATAGCAATTTACTATCCGTTTTAGGGATTTTTAGTAAGGATGTATGTGCGTGTGTGTATGTGAAGTGTACAGTACTAGGTGTCGAGACCTTAGTTTGACTGTGTACATTTCGCTTTTTTGCCAATGGCAAAAACAATTGTAACAATTTGACTTAGAGTACAGTTGGTAATATTGGCTTTATTGGGATAATCAGTGAGACCCATTAAACAACTTATTATAATTACTGATATTATTAATAATAACGCCAATAATATTAATAATCATCATCCGCAGTTATTCATTACTATTCTAACAAAAAGTAAATTATAGCCTCTTAAAATATATTAATAACGTGCAACCTCTTCCACAGGATAATCTAAAAATTCAACCTTTGATAGGATTTATTACATCTTATTATATATCTTACAAAATTTTAAAGACAGAATAGGATGTTTATTATAAGACCCGTGGGCAGCTACAGGCTACGTATCCATCTCTGAAAGTATTAACTGACGCTCTCTCGATTTTATTTATGAAATAAAAAGGGATGGTTAAAGCGATTTGTATTGTTTTATGACGTACACTCGACGTGTGTGTAATGGCATTCAGAAAGTAGCCATTTTACACTGTCTGGAGAACATGAGGATGAGATGTTCGCAGTATAAGAGTTTTTTTTTTTCATTCGCGTTTCTGGAAATGAACGGTATACAGGTAGCTGCACAGATGGCTAAGACCTGACAGCCCAATGCCCACTCAATAAATAAATAAACAAATAGGATAGATAAGCATCGATTGGCTAAACTTTACTGATGAAGCTATCAATCTAATGTGACTAATACATCATTGCTTCGATTTCAGCTAAATTGAATAAATAACATAAATAACAAAAATAACCATACAGGCCAATTTTTGGAACTTCCCCATTATTACCTATTATTTCGTAAATGTTTGCTTGTTTATATTCATTCTGACTACGTTTTCTATAATGCAGCAGCCTAATAACAGGAAGACCTTTGTCGATTACTTAGAAATTGCAATCATTATAAATTATACTGAACTAAAATAAAATTTTGCAAATATTTTGATAATCCCTAATTTAATACAGGTGGAGGTTTGTTAGTTATAAGTGATTGAATACAAATAATTTCAGGTGCGTATGCCTACATTTCAAGGTAATTGTATTTTTTCCGTTGTGTGTAGATAGATAGATAGATAGATAGATTTTGGTGTTCTTTCATATAAATATTTTTTTCAATGCCTCCAAAATAATCTAACAATGTATGATCTTGGATGAGGATTATACATTGTATTATTGTATAGTTAATTTTACGCAATAGTATTATTGTATTATAATACATTTAATTAATATTACAATAATTAGTAAAGGGACTCGATGTGTGAAATGCTAGCTAAGTTTTCGTACAATACATAACACGAATAGTATTTTGTAGTCAAATGAAAGTTTGAGGCCACGTTAATTGTGTTACTGTTGGTAAAATGTACTATTTTAACAAAGTCAACGAAGGTAAGACTGAATATATTTGGATAAAGGGACCTGCAGAAGTGCCAGTCTTCATTGTGCCGAAAAAAAACCGCTTACAAACAATTGTAGCTGAAGTCATCAAAGACTGGCTGAAGACTTTTCTTTTGTTATGCATATGAAATAGCTATCCTTTGTTTAATTCTATGCCGCTTACACATCACAGACAAAATATTATTCTGGTTATGCAAATGATCGTGGATCATATAATGATGAAACAGCAGCGTCCAAATATCAGACTTCGGGTAGCAAGCGGGGGAAAATCCTTCGGGGTTTGTGAGATATCTTGAATAGAGCAGAAGTTTTTCGTAGTGCAGTTTTAAAATATACTGAGTGTAATATCTTATTGGAATTCGAATTTGGCTCTCCTTGGACATGGGAAGCATAGTACGTTGTTTTGCTGTGCTGAAAAATTTCCTTTTATTTGGCCTTGAACTTCAAAACATACAAATTATGATTTTAAAATATTTATTTATTTATTAAAAACAGCAAAGGATGATTTGTAAGACAGCGCGCGTCACAATAACGCAGTTAATCTGCACGTAAAACATAAGATGTCCCGTTGATGTCGGAGCTGTAGAGTAATATTTTTTGCTGATCATGCCAGATGATAATTAAATCATACACCAACGAGCTTAAATACACACGCTCGCGCATACATTGAAATACGGCCGTATATTAAATTGTGTGCTTACGTGTACTTAAAAGCTACGACATAAGATTTATCTATATGTATGTTTATCAGAGATGCTGGTGTTTATATCCTCGTGTTATTGTTGTTTGTACTGTAGGCCCAAGGACGCGCAAGTTAAAAAAGAAGAAAAGCACCAAGGAAGACAAGCGACCCAGAACCGCTTTCACAGCGGAACAGCTGCAAAGACTTAAAGCCGAGTTTCAGGCCAATCGCTACATCACAGAGCAAAGGAGACAGTCACTGGCCCAGGAACTGAGCCTTAACGAGTCACAAATCAAAATCTGGTTCCAAAATAAGAGGGCAAAAATTAAAAAAGCCAGCGGTTACAAGAACGGTCTAGCCCTGCAGCTGATGGCGCAAGGCCTGTACAATCATTCCACCACCACCATCCAGGAGGACAAGGATGACAGCGAATGAGTCTCTTCCCAGCGCCCCATCGGTGTGCCATAGACACTTAACGGGAGCATTTTTTTTTCCTTTTTTCCACTTTTGTGAAAAAAGAAGATACGAAGGGAAATGGACAGGTGCTATTTAAAATCTGAAATTTCAGTCTGTCGTATAGCATATGGACAAAACTATATAAATTGCGAACATTAATAAAAAATCTATATATAGCCAGAAATATTTCGTTGTATATTTAATTTCAGGTCCAGACGTATGTGTCAGTATCCACTTGCTGGGTATTTTTTAAGCATTTAATTTAGTTATGTTATCAACTACTGTCTACTTCTATTTTCTCCTCATTCTTCTGTCATTATTATTATTATTATTATTATTATTATTATTATTATTATTATTATTATTATTATTATCAACTTCACAGCTAGAACTAAAGTCATAATTCGAAACTCCGTTTCTGAGCCGCCGCTTCAAGCCAAAGGTTTTAATATTTTCGGAAGGTGTAGTCCGAAATAAAATTGTAGAATGTACTGCAATCGCTTCTCCTCTATGTCTGCCGGCTCACTTTCGCGTTCATTAACCTTAAGATGAGATCAGTCATGCTGTTAGGAATTTTGGGTTATTGTCTGCGATTTCTTTCGAGTTTAAATCGAGTGCCTGAAGAGCCAGGTCATCAAATGGCGCCCCTCAGATATTTTAAAAAGCAAATGAATATCTTTCTCTTTCTCCAGTACCTTCGAAGGAATTCCATGTTATGTCTTGGTTCCTAATGTGTTTTTGGAGATCGCTTTGCATCGACAGTTCGTGTTTTTTTATACTTCTAAATATGAATTTTATGATATTCATTTATTTATTTAATAAAATACACGTGCATTTACTTTCCAAGGGGAAATGAAGTTATCGTTAAAATTTGTGGCAGGGATGGGTAAATTTGGCGTAGAAATGTTATCATGCGTTCATCACTCCGGCTCTCCTCTTCTGTGTTTTAGGCCGGACGAACAGTGTAATTCATCGCGTCCACATCTGAATATGGCGAAATGGATTCACGGGCGTATGACAGTAAGATCACGCGTTAACTGCGATCAAAATCGCTCAGACTAATGGTGGTAATGACAATGATCACGATGTGTATTATCAATACTGAAGACATTTTTTTATGAGATATTGCAATTTACTTTTCCGTGGAGGCAAATTACTTCAAGATAAGCTATAGATAAATTCTAGATGTAAATGGATAAAAATGGGTAAATTATTTTACATTAGAGAGTGTTTAAGTTTATATTGTTCGAGGATTGCATCACATTCAGTATTCGTGGTTGGCGTTTTTAAATAAAGTAACTTGAGCAGATTTGAACGTCATAAAACAACAAGAACAACAACAATAACAATAATAATAATAATAATAATGAACAATAATAATAATATAAGTCGAATTTTGTGTGCGTAATACATATAAAACATACATTGTTTTACAAAGTATTTGAACTATATTTTAACAAGCCACAGATTTCCTCAGTGTATTTTAACGTGTTTTTTACGCTTAGGCTGAAACCTGTATCCAGTGTGCAATTAACTGTACATTGCTATGTATAGTATGGATAGCAACCCATACATGGTTATGTAGAATACGTCATTCACACCAGGAAAAAAATTAATGAATGACAGGGCTACTGTAAAATGTAATTTCATGTAAGCCTGTGAGGATTTGTCCCAGTCAGTAAACAACTCTTGGCATTAACAGAGTACTAAATAACTATTACTATCAACCTGCTTTTGACGGTTTATTTGCTTATAACGTCGCCATAGAGCATCCATTACACGTTTTTGCCCTCAAAACCTAACCCGTCGATCTAGTCTTGTCTTCCAGGCCTGACACGCATTGGCCTTGTTGGTGTGATCGTGCCGAAGATCGCCCGTTAGACAACACGGTCTTTTGTGTCACTGTCCCGATATCAAAGCAGACCTTTAAAGGGATCTACATTCTGGGTTAAAGGTTAAACGCAGTAGCCAAAGCCAATTATGCATGCCTCCCTCCAAAATTTGATATAATTCGACAAGCCAAAGTAACTAAAAGATGGTGTTTTCCCTACACTTCTATGTGCAACGAAAATATGGAAATATATAGACTAAACTGTTCAAATCAGAATACTATTTCTATAATTTCTAGTCTCATTTTATAATAGAATATTTTCTGTATCAATTGCTTGTTCATTGATCGTTGTTTTAAATTCTTGTTGAAATTACCAAATAGAAAATAATAAAAATAGACATCTTTAAGATAGATGTGCAAAATATGTTCAGGGGTTTTGTACACAATAGTAAATATACGGTAAACACAGTAATTTCTAGAATGAAAATAAAATAAAAAGCATTTTAATATACTGAGGTGGGTATCATGCACATAATATTTTTGCATTACTTTCGTTAACATTTTTTCCCAGTGGGCTAAATGGAACTTGCAGTCCACTTAGTCCACGCACCAGCCAACTTGCTTGAAAACTTTAAATGAGATTCGAACTTGCAACCTTTTGGTCACAGCTCAGTATACTTGAAATGAATTCGACCTATTATGGATCCCCTTTTATTGATGAATGCGTATAAAACCTTTAACGTGTTTATGTGCATTGGCGTATTATATTGATACAATTGGATTTATGTTTTCCAAAATGAAGATATGAGTTTCTGCGAAACGCAAAATGTGCTTTCAGTACGTTGTTAATTTCAAGCTGACTAAGTACTGGTAAAACACCTATTCTGGCGAATCCCGTACAGACGCAAGTATTGGAAACTTTTGTTTGGATTTGTAACAATGGATTTGAATCAATTTTCACTCATTAATTATTATTATTATTAGTAGTAGTAGTATTGCCAGCAGCAGCACAGATTCGTAGTATTAGTAGTGTTTAAAATAACAATAATAATATTTTACAATATATTTTCAAATATTTAAAATAAATGGGAAACGTGTAACGTAAAGATGTGGTTCTATTAAATAAAAAGAAATAAGTATTAGACGATACAAAACAGATTTTGTATCCAGTCATATAACAGGCGTCCAAGGACAGACCGCAAACGTTACCATAACTATACACACAAAATAAGTCGACAGTGACAGCAAAATAACATCGTTTTAATTTGTAATACATTAT
>JAODKF010000040.1:17905356-17923922 GCA_026779585.1 Mormyrus proboscirostris
AATATTTTATATTATATATTAAAACATATTTTTAGAAATATATTAAAATGTGTGTATATATATAAATATATATATATGTACTTTATTAAATACACACTCATATATCTATAATGTGCATATAATAAACTACACATAGTACTTTTCAATTATCCAGCAAGCTAATAAAATTATTTATAGGAATTAAATGAGTATATTTATTAGGTATCATCTTTCTGCAGACAGGACAAATAGGGCCTGATTGCTAGGCAACAGAAAAAGATCTCAGTGGCGATAGCTTACATGAGGCAGGGCTGTAGCAGAAGACGATCTGCAAACGCAACCTGCTAACACTGACAGTATGTTTATACATGATTATTTTGGTATTTTCATTTATCCTGCAATAACAAACGGCTGCCCCATGATGCTAAGTCAGCTTTCTGTCCAAAAGTCTACTATTTATCTGCACTCACAACCACAGCTCATATAAATAACACGTTTCTTCATTAGGTATAGCTGTGGGGTACCATCTGATCACACAGAAGAACTGGAAATATCCATTTATTAACAACAACAATAAAATCAGCAAAATCGTAGTTTTTCCTGATGATTGAGCATTTACTCCAAAAATCTTCAGCTCTTACAGACAGAAAAGAAAGAGAATTGAGATGGAGATGGAAATTTAAGCCCTGCTAAGCAAAATCCTGAACTGGACCTTTACTGATAACCCAACACGTACATTCCCACATACATGCACAGACACTCACCCACACGCACCCCATCCGCACCTACGCGTACAAAGACACAGACGTAAACATGAGCAGCTACTGTTGTGCAGCATTCCCGAGTAGACAAACAATGGCGCGTGAGGTCGGACATAAAATAGTTGACGCAGATCACGGCATCGTTGTCCCTGTGTGTTCTGCGTGTTGTACAGAATAGATTAAAACAGAAAAAAACACGAGGCTGCAGGCTGACATTTATGAAGAATTACTGAACAGCCCAGTAGATCACAACCAGATGATTCCTGGATCAGAGCCATGAGATAGCAGCACGTCCCGCACATATGGGTCCAAACAGCATGCGAGAAAAAGAAGAAGAAAAAAATAGAAGGTGTTAGCGTTTGAGGGTACCTTCCAGACGCTCTGCTCCCACCAAAGTAAACTGTTATGACAGAACATGGTCACAGTCACATGACCACCCTCCTTCAGAAGGTCTCGTACTCTGTTTACATTTTACAAAATAAGTTTCCCTGTCCTTGGCATCTCTTATTTCACTTTTTACCGTGAATACTCCTTTAAATGCTCACATCTCTTTAAGTCTTCTGAGTAACAGAATTAACATTTCCAGCCTGCAGAAGACTATCACTGATGACACTGTGGGGTGAATTACTTTCCTTCACCATGCAACCTTTCGCACAAAAATAAAATAAGCTTTTGTATGGCTAGTGTTGTTTGTGTATTGATAACATGCCTGTTGCCCCTGAATGATTAGATCCTGTTTGATTGCATCTGGATTCCTGATGTTTATGTTTTGGGGGAAACATGAAGATTCAAGATGAGCACCGAAGGAATGAGCTGTTAAAGCGAAGCCGTCTGAACTCCAGCGTCTGCTCCTGATTACTCTGAAGGCTTGATGGATTCAACCAACCTGTCTCACCATAGTGGACTCATGGTTTCCTCTCAGATGATGGCCAGGTCAGGAGAAGTGTAGCAGAAACCGCTAGTTCTGATGTAGCACATGAAACATGGCAGCAGTGCTAATTTGGGTGAGGATGGGCTGTTTCTCATGGATTCCCTACCTTGCACAGACACTCAGTGAGATGTCCTGTAAGCCATTTGTGTCTTTTCCATGGTCAGATGCCTGCATTCAATGCCTGCATTCAACCCAGCGGGAATAAATAACTGTGGTCCCATGCAATACTGTCTGCTAAAGGAATGATCAAATATCACAGAAAAGACACACAGAGACACACACACACACACACACACACGCACACACACACACACAGACAGACACACACACACATAAACGCCAAACACACGGTGAAACTGCGACTTTAAATTATTCTCTTGGAAGATGCAGGCCAAAGGGATATAATATGAGATGATATTTGGTGACCTAAGGGGCTTGAAGCATGTAGGAGCTTGAAGATCTCTACGAAAGTCTTGGCATCTTAAAGCTCAGGGCAGCTGCCCGAAGTTACTGAACTTCAGGATCTGGAAAAACTCGCTAACTCTGCATTCAGCATCTTATCATTCAGCAAAACGGCTGCAGCTGTATGTGTGACATGCATCAACAAGCGTGCTTATTGTTTGTTTAGTTATTTGCTCGATCATTTGCTTACCTGACAGTGGTTAATGTTGCGCCTTGCAGCTTGTAAGTTTTCACAGTATTCATGTGTTCAGAATGCTAATATTCACTGATCAGATTTGGGTTGAAATGCTGGGACGGTAGTAGACCAGCAGAGCACATCCTGGGTTTTGACCCCAATATGGCTCCCACCTCTAATCTCTGCAGCAGCTTCAACATGAACTATTCCTGTCGCAGAGTGGGTTGCAACGCATGTCTCTTTGCATGTTCTTGCCAGGGTGTTTCCATTCCACCTGCACTTCTACTATCTTGAGGGTCATTAATCTGTTCCACCTCTAACCATCCATGTCGTCTGTTTCACCCTGGTTTTGTAAGAAGGCCATGCCACTCCTGGTTCTGGCTAGCCTTACTTCCCCAGGGGCATCGTGCCAGCTGCCATCAAGACTCCCTCCCCACCCCAGCCACACGATGTCAAAATGTTTGTAAGATGAATAAAGTGGGGAGGAGGAAGGGTGTCATGTCTAATATTTACTGTTTTACTAGGCGGTCAATTTTTATTCTCCAAAATAGTATCAGTGAACATTAGACCCATTAACTAGATCTATTACACCAAATTTGTCTTCTTGACTTCTAAAATTCTCAGAGTATTAGTCATGTGTACAATATTGGACAAAGGAGGTTACATTCTCCAAGCACAGCCGTCAATGGTCTAGGTTTATTTGATTAATACAACTCATTTTATACTTTCATAATTATTCATGCAAATCACAAACCAGCTGTGAGACATGGGCGTGCATGCTCATCTCGGAAAGGAGGATCAGGTGACCTGGGCTCTTCATGGTGATTCGCTCATCCCTCCCAAGCCTCTGCCTTTCCTGCATCCTGGTCCCAGTGCCTCAGCCAGCTCTTACCCTGTTTATCCTCCTCAGCATCCCTGCTGTCTTCCCTGACCCTTACTCTGCTCAGGGAGTCAATCCCATTGTGGCAAACTCCCCCCCCCCCCACTCCCTAATAAACCTTTAACTGTCTTCCCGCCTCCAGGTTACAGGTTCTACTTACCGTCGTGCCCAGAGCTGCTGGCAAAGCAAAAGCAGCCGTGGCATGTTTGGTCTGCCTTCTTCTTTAAAAAAAAAAAAAAAAAAAAAATGTCTCCCCATATAAAACACTTACCGACAATCAGCCGGTTGACATGTTCTCTCTGTTTTGCTCTAAAGCCTCCGGTTTTATCCTTCAGCACAAAAATATACAGTTAGGTGAACTGGAGACTCTGAAATGCCTGCAGTATGTGACAGAGTGTGACTGTGTTTGTGTATGTGCTCTGTGATAAGCTGGCATCCCATTCAAGGTGTCCCATAGCATGGGTGTCACCATGGCCCAGTGGCTATGGAAAATGAATAATAATAATAATAATAATAATAATAATAATAGCTAAATGTATTTGATGCATTATAAATACTTTGCCACAGTTAGTAACAGCAGCCACTTCCTGCTATCCGTAGGAAATCACCAAATTACAGCGTTAGCTATTCTGCTAGCTTACTGTGGCTGTTTAAAATGTGCCGTTCTGTTACTGTTAAAAATAGCAAGTGCTATAGGGAGTCTCTTATGAATATTCATTCACCAGTGAGACACTCACTTCTTTAGTCTGAAACGCATACATTTCTGACCACCATTATTACAGACCGAAAATATATTCCAGGCGTGCCAGCTGATGAATATTCATGAGCCAGGGACACAGGGACTGTGTATCAGAGCAGGAAGAGACAGGAAGAGATGGCCAGCTCACCGCAGTTAGTGCGCAGGCACAGCAAGAATTAGGCCGTTTACATACTTAATGAAATCCGATTGAAAACAGGTGACGGAGGATCAACTCGAATTATGCTCCCCAGTTTAAAGAGTACTCTTGTACTTTTTTGTTTTCGCCAGAAATTCTTCTCTCCAAATCACATTCGTTTCAGATGTTGTCTCTGCGGCCCGTTTTCCAAGTCGCCTGACCCTTGCCGTTGTCAGAGCAGAAGGTCACTTGGTACGCCTCGCCCGCCAGGAACCATGGCCATCTTTTCAAAGCACACCAGAACTCCATAATAACTAATTAGTGTATAATAAAGACATATATTCCCAAGATATGGATTCTGTTCAAAGGGGTATTTGCAGCAACACTGAACCTAAACCAGACGACAATGGCAGCCTAAATGAGAGCAGTGCATCTAGAGGGTCACTACTAGTGTAATATCAGCGCCGAGGCCCCCCCCCCCCCATTTTATGACTCTAAGATGGAGGGTGGCGTGATCTTATTGCCCAATCCTACAAGATGTTTCTCATTTTTTAGTGTTAATATTTTTCAGTCTCACCACATACCCGTTTGGTGTTACATTCCCAAGGCGAAAACAGCACAGCAAAAATGCATCTTTAGTGCTTTATTTAAAAAAAAGGAGAAAAGAAAGATCAGTTATTACCAGGTCAGTTATTAGACTTCCATTCCCTCTATAGATATTCCCTCAAAACCTCGCCTCAATGCTCCACTGAATTGCTCCTCGTCCCAAAATATAAATGCTCACTTTTGGCAGATGCTGTGTAGGGACTGTCGTAGCCAGAGCCCTAATAAAAATATAATTAGAGTCTCAGCGTGATTGAAGACACACATGAAAAGCTCATAGGCTGGAATGAGGAAGGATCATGTGACGTGTATCCTTTTCGCAGTGATATGAAGAGATCTCTCGTCACCAGTTAGAGCGTCTCGAGATGCCTGGCAGTTGGCGACTGCTTAGCAGTATTCATGCCTCTGTCCCTTTAGGCACGTTTTCGCTTGTCTTCATTTAGTGCTTGTGTCACCCACGCCTCCCCCGGGGATAGATTCTGGCCGGCAGGCTATCTGGTGTACGCTGGAAGCCGCGGGATGCTGAACAGAAGGCCGCTGCAGACACCCAGCGGTACCTCCCCCGAGAGCGCGCTCCAAAATTCACGCTCTGCCGCTCCGTGTCCTGGATGGCAGGTTTACCCGCGATTAAAGCTCAGGCGAGTCTGTGAGCAGGCGACGATGCGAGCGGGCGCCTTCATCTCGTTTATCCACGTCCGCGTGACATTTTAGGTCCCCCTGAGTTCCATGCTTCATTCCTTTGCTTATTGGCTGCGGTCCTGGTGCAGGTAGACATAATCTCCCAGTCAATAAAGTCTTTCTTCAGGGACACTGCTTACCAGAAATCATGATCTGATTTTTAGACCCCTGCTAAAGCATCACATGACTTGAACTGTGATAACAGCGAATGATGTCACCGATAATACTGTCAATTTTTCAATAATGTTATTAACAACTGTATGGAACGAGACTTGGCTGAGTGAGTAACGTTTACTCTGATACAGAGTAATCAATTGCCATCAGAAATATAAAACATCATGTTTTTTTTCTGTGGTCTGACACACGAAAGAAAATGTTTCTGTTCTCAGCCTTTGTAAAAACTACCGAATGACCGAATATCCTTCAGTTTAGCCTCAATGACTCTGACGAGAGCTCATGCTGGATATTCAGGGATGGGCCTCTTTTTAATAAGCCATGAAGTCCGTTATCACATCTGGAGCTGTGGGCGGCTTCTTTCCTTTCAGAAATATGACCCTCTGAGGTTTTAGAGAGATATTTCTATTTGATATAAATGTCGATGCCTGGTATACTGTTGGGCCTCTTCTCATCAGTGCAATACAACAAATTGTTGTACTGTGAGATGTGTATTAAATACAAGCCCCGCCCCCCCATCCTTCTGTTTTCCAGTGGGCGGTCTCTCAGAAATTCTTTGCGGTATGAACAGGAGCATTGTGGGTAATGTAAAAACGTTCACGAGCCGTACGAGTAGCACATAAGTTAAAGCTCCCAGCAGGAAACTCTGCATCATGAGTGAAATTAGGAGACTTTTCATTTGGTCACATAATGATAAAGCAGTATTTGGTATTAATGCCGACCAGAGCAATCGCATGAACAAGACATACAGTTCTCTGATTTTGTTTGTCTGCGGATAGTTCCTTTCAGCCGCACTTTCCAAGCAATAATTGGCATTGGCAAACGGTAACATTCTAGCTCACTGAAAGCAGTATGAGGCTCTTAAAGGGATTTTCACCATGTATTTCTTTAATTCATCTGCCATTTATTAAAAAAAAAATGCTGGAATGAAACTGTTTTTTGACTTCAGCACATATGGTTTACAATCCATGTGATTCCTTTACTGTCGGGCATTCTTTGATGGAGCCGAACACAGAGAGAATTATTAAATCACATCTCCGTCTTGTGTAATATAAAACTGCACTGCCGTTGTTGGTTTATGTGCAATCAATTTTGCGAGTAGCAGGGTTCCAATTGGTGGTGCGTGCAATCAGTCGTTCCCTGGCACCAGATACCCATTAGGCGGCTCGGGTACCGCAGTAACACAAAATGAGCATGAAGTGTAGGGACTGTGTATATTTAGTCTAGCACCCATCGCAGATCAAAAGACAGAAAAAGAAGCCAAAAGCAACAGTTTACCACCCTTTGATCACAGTGGCATTTCTATTTATTGAACTTAGGAGGCGGCTAAAGGTCAGAATCAATTTCAGCACCTCATACCAACTGCAGAATGGTTGTTGTGCGATATAATGCACAAAGAATGTGTATAGGAAGGCTAGGCCCGAGACCATGAGATTGTACTACTGTTCCCGCTAACCTACCAGCCACTTGACAGGAAGCTGTTACCTGGCGGATTTTCAGTCTCCCATTGGCCATCAGCACTGCAAGGTATCTGACTGACGCATTAGGATCAAATGCTGATTCAAAATAAAAGTCTGCAGTTGTTAAAGGAAGGCTGACAGGAGTGTACTGATAAATTTAGCAATAAAATAAAATTATTCTCATAGAATTAACCACACAGAGAGAACAATATTTTTACGACTGCAGAATCGCCAGCGAAGGGATGTTTGAATGGCTGACCTTGGTACTTGAGTTTGACCTTGGACAATGTAAAAGGCAAAGATATATTTCTCTCTGTGTCATAAGACATGTTGTGGGGTGAACAGGTGCACATTTTGTTCATCATGTTATTTACCTGTATGTATATAACATTATTTATATTATCTACCTCCATTTCATTCTGGATTGTAATTCATGAAACATACCAAAAAATCCAAAAATATAAAATATAAGATGAAGAAAAATGACATCATGAAATGAGGGAAATATATTGACCTGGATTTAGGATTTTATCTTAAGATGACTCAGACACTTCCGGAAAAGTTCAGTCACCGCCCAGCCCCCAATAGGCACCACGGCTTTTCTTTGACAGCTCCTCTTGACTTCTCTCTATCCTTTTCATCAAAACCTATAAGCTTTGGATTCAATCCGGTACAGTTTCCGTGTCACAGATGATGAGAAACCCAACTCCATGGAGTTGATCGTAATTGATGAAATCAACCTCATTCGCTTGAAAAGTACATATTTCTCAGATGATTCCCAAGTCTCTTTTTGAAATAACGGACCCTCCCAAGTGAACCTGGACCGGGGAGACCAAAATATGAAAAGAAATCTTATTGAAGCACTGAATCGTTTTATCACTGGATGTTTTCACAGTATAATTCCGACATTCAGCTCCCAACATCCTTTATTCTCTGTATCCATTAGAACTCGAGGATGGTTATACTCTTTGAGTGATTCCCTGGATGAGGCAATGCAGGGAAAACCCAGGTCCAGACAGAGCATAAGTCAGTGTCCCAGTGCAGCTTGAGGGATTAGTGGTGTGCATTACGGCACAGCTGGCCCCCGTCGACACGGGGTGGGCCTAGCCGAGGCTTCCTCCCCAGCCACTTGACAGGAAGCTGTTACCTGGCAGATTTTCAGACTAAGTTCTCCACAGGCATCTGCGTTTGAAGCCGCAGTGTCATCAGCACTGGAGCACAACCGAGAACATCTACTCAGATTTTCCCACTAATGTTTCTGAAACCCTGCACCAGGAAAACCACAGAACCCGTTAGAGAAACGTATTTTTTTTCTGACATAATGAAAACCTGCCAAGACTGTTTTGATTAAATAAAGATTAAATAACGCAGTGCTCCTGCTTTATCAGGGTTCCTGCACGAGGCATAAGAGTGCAGTGAACACATCGCTGGCACTTTTAAGGGCCGGGGCAGTGCAGCAACATGTGCGAGTACACAGCTGCCAGCCACTTGGTGGATGGGTGACAGTCAGCTGGTCTTCCTTAAACTGGCCATTATCTAGCCATCAGCACCTGCGGTTTTTAACTACAGGCCTGCAAATCTGCAGTTGGACGAACAAATTCATTCATTCACCTTTATTTGACCTAATTGATAGAACACTCTCAAAAATGTTTATAACTATTGTTGAGAAATGTCGCAGCAAATTTATATGAATCATGTTTAAAAACTGATCTTAAAGTACAAATGTTATTCTACCAATGCATGCATTCAGAAGATAGCCGGAAATGGGTTTGAAAGCTATTATCTACATTCCATGTTTGACGATTCACCTCCGATTTACCCAACAGGAACCTGCTAGGAGCACTGAGCTCTCAGGACGTCCTCTCATTTCCGAAATGATGACACACCCCTCTATCATTATGGACATACCCAGGTATTAGTGCATATTAGCGAGCCTTGGCTGAGTGGGGTCAGGATGAGACCAGGCCTGGGGAGGAACTCCAAATCTCATCCTTCACTCCTTATCTGAGCATCGCCCTTGGTGTCACATCAGGATGGCTGTCTCCTGGGTACCACGGTAACGACGGCCCCGCTCTGCTGAGGCATGGGGTCAGGGTCCACATATTTCATCTGCGGGCAGAGTCCACTTATAACGACGCGTGACGTCGACAGTCTGCGGGGAGCCCTGAAGCTGTCGGAAAGGTGGCAATTAGAGCAAATAGCGACGGATGGCTGAGGCGACGCACACGCCCACCCCCTCACCCTCCCCGCACTGGCGGCTGTGGCTTCAGCTTCCGCCCATCAGCAGATGATAACCCTTCCTGTAGATGCAGTTGCCCATAAATCAGCTGAGTGTCAGGATACAGATGCTATCTGAGCCTTTGCTAGTGGCACGGATTACAGCTGATGCTGCACTGCGACTAAAGACCGGGCCTGGTCTTTTGCCCATACAGGCCCACCACAAATACCTACCTACAATAAATTAATCAGGGGCATCCCCACATTGAATTTTGTAGACTGGGGGGGGAGGGGGGGTGGCCACAATAAATATCGATCGGAAAGGAGTCCTCCATGATTCATTTCTTGAGCAGTGGAGGGGGATGGGGGTTCCCCCATGGCAAATTTTGCTGCCTCACAATCCCATTGGCTGACAGGAAATGCCCGGTCTGCCAGATGCTACGTAAGGACCTGGTCATCTTTCACTGGCTTGTGTAGCAGAAGACGCATGTGTATGTACCTAGACGGTCACTCTTTATGCTAATGCTGGCATGTAGCCCAAAGTTATCCATGGAGTCTATAACCAGGTTACAAAAGTAGCGACACGAAGATGAGGGCAAGAGTACGGCACTGCATCTGTGCCTCGTCACTCCGTTCACTGTGAGGAAGTGGCCGTCGCCATGGAAACGGCTCTCGGCTCGCCTCTGGTCCCAGTAGAAGGGCCTACAGGTTGCCTTGCTTGCAGTCTTCGGGCAGAGCCACCTCTTCAATTCAAGGTGATGTCAACATTGGCCACATGCGCAGAGGTAGCTTTTTAATGCTTTAAATATACATGGAAGTAAACTATTTACCAGCAAAAGAGCAAAATACAAACTCATTCATCAACCTGTAAATACCTCTTTTTTATAGAGTAAAATTATCATTTTAAAATGATAAAATACGCAATATGTGATAAGCCTGGTCACATCTGCCAAATGTCAAATTAGGGCGACAATCAGGTGTCACAATCAACACTCAGCTCTGTTGATGCCAATAGACAACTTGTTTAATTGACAAACAACTTGGAACCGGAATGATTAATTATTAGTAGTATTGCACATCGCAATGTATTGATGGATTCCTGATAGCTCGGAACCCGAAAGTTTACAACCACCTTCTTAAAAAACTACCGTAGAACGGCTGAACAAATGGATTTGTATTGCAAATTTACACACAGCGATTCTCACAGACATGCTGGCGGAAATTAGCGCATAGTAAATCACGATGGGCACCATGCGAACAGAATACAGGTGCGTCTTCGGCTTCGCGTCACCATCACTCTCCAAACCTACTCAATATATAATAAAATACTGAATCCTCTGCGGACACTGATATCCTCCCAATATCACCCTGAAAAATCAGTACCAGCACAAATTAGCACTATAGATGGTCAAACAAAACTAGAGGAACAGATACTGATCTAAATTGTGTGTAGACTGAAGGTTCAGAGGAGTTCAGTGCATGCCTCTGAGGTCGGCTAGAATTCAGCAGGAGTGCCTTCCTACATTACAGCTACCCGCCCCCCCCTCCCCCCCCAGGGCTACACAGAGATACAGTTGGAGATACACAGTCGTGCTCTCTGCCACGCCGGGAAGCAGCGCCATCGATCTGCAGGATTTCACATAATGACACACCTGAACACTGTCAGTCAAGCACCTCGGCCCAAACTTGCAGGCTGCTACCCAATCCACTGACGCTGTGCATCCTCTGGCCCGCAGCTTGGAGCGGATCCCAGAAAATTATACCTTGGCTCGACAGGCAAATTAGAAGCAGCCCCCGAACGCAGAAAAAAAAAGGTGGAAAACTGATATCAAGTGTCAGCGTCGATGTGAAAATAACCTCCCTGTATTGTGTGCTCCGGCCCCCCCCAGCCGCCACTACACTGCCTCTGTGCATGCAGAGACATCTACCCTGATCCCCCAGACAAAGATTTGATAATAACTGGAGGCTGGTCAATGTCAGTTCTTCAGAGCCGAATGAGCAGATGAGTAAGGATTTATTACATTATTTAGTTTTTAAAATGCTCATCACTTACAGTACAGCAAGCACGCTGAGGTTTTAGTCAGCAGTGACTAAGCAGCGACTGCGACTGTGACTGCGACTGTGAGAGTCAGATCAGGAAGTCAGTGAGCACTCACTCAAGACCTTAATCTTGATTCAATTCAATGACAATAATGACATTCAAGAACGCAAATTAAGAAAAAATGAAAATCTAAATCAGAATATTAATATTCATCCATGCATTATACATAGCAACTTATTCAGTACAGAGTTATCATCATTATTTGTTGGGTATTATAGCATGTGGCTATAATATGAATATGAAAATGCTCCGGCATCATACGCTCAACAACCTTGATGGTAACGAGAATCTACTGAAATCAGTGTTCCTGGAGGTATTCCCAAACTAACTGGCATGCGGCAATATCTCTGCATATTGTACAACAATGCAGAGAAAGGAGACCGTGACAGATTAAAAAGTAGCAATGAATATCAGAAACCAATTTAAGGTAAAACTGAATCTAGCATTGATTATTTTCCCATTTCATGGATGGTGGAGGAGTTCTTACTGGCAGCGACCTGAACCCTCAGACATTCCCAAATCGTGTGAAGAAAGGTCACCATTGTTCCCCAGGAGCACAGCATACAGCATGGAGAATTCGTTAAAGAGTCATATGCATCCTGCCATGACTTAACTGGTGATCTGGGTTTTCAGGTGCATAACTCAAATTTGCCTCCAAGAATTATTACTTTTTGAATGAATAAAATGCCTCTCCCCGATACGGTACCGGACAATGGTGTAAAAGGCCTTCAAAGTGCAGAGAGGCTGGCCAAGTTTCTAACACCAGTACCACTAAAAATTATATATTGGGTGAGGTGAAAGAACTGTGCCTTAACGGATCCCCATTGGGATCCTTTGCGAGGAGAAGACAAGGGTAAAGTGTCCTGGGAGATTATATAATAAATAACTTCAGGTCCTGGAAGGAATGTAGTTCACTGTCACCCAAAATATGATGGGAGGAAGAATAATGCGGTGGATTTAAAAATATATATTTCTTTATAAATATCTCTAAAATATCTACACAGCAAATTGTAACCCATTTTTCAGTCTGTTAATTTTTTTTGCTAGGATTGCTGAAGAGAGAATAAGATTAATCCTTAACCATCTGAAATTCCTTTGTTCCATTTCCTTTCTTGTACCGTTTGCTACAGATACGATTATATTGTGTTTGTCTCAAGGGGGAGTCAGGTGTCAGGAGTTTGCACTACTGATTAGTTCCACCTGTTCCCTGTTACCTGTGTATAGTATATATTTCTGTGCTCATTTCACCACCAGGATCCCCGGTCCCAAAACCACACGTCCGTCCTGCAAGCTGGGGGTACTGTTCATTTATTTTTTTTTTCACATCCGCCAAAAAAGGGTCCTTTATTTTTTGTCTTAGGCCTTTCGAGTTGGCCCCTTTCTTCACCCGACACCGGCATTCCAGAAACCCCCCCCCCAGTAAACATAACCATCCCAGCCTCATGTACTGTTGCCCGCTGTGACGAAATCCAGCGTGTGTCACAGTATGGTGTCAGGGGATTATAAATCTTATGGTCAAGAGGGGAACCTCTGAAGTAACAAAAGCAGAGATTGACTTCTGCTTGTAATAACTGATGACAAGACCTCTGTTGTCTTTGTGCATTTAAACAGGCATTACCGCATGCAGTGTGTTCCTTTTTATATGAATAAATAAGTATTCGTGACTCTACCTCATTTCAATGGCTTGGTGAATCTGGCTGTGAACTCTTCTGCCAAACTGCTAACTGTCCTCTGTATTTGTTTTGGTATCTACGGCCACAGTTCTGTGCTCCAAGAAAAACTGCAAATTATCCCCGTTTCTCACCCGCTGGCCCTCTCCGAAGAGCCTGACAATAAGGCGTCCGTTGTCCATGTACAATGGAGGGAAATTATCTTTCCCGGAGTCTCCATGTTTCTCCGTAATCCCGCGACACAAAGACACTTGGGGCCCTCCTTTGTTCCGTAGCGCCTGCCTTAAAGCTGAGAGGGGGACACAAAGCCCCTGTACTGCAAGTAACGATTTAGGAAAGGAGTCATCATAATTAATTAGCGAGTTCCTTCAGAGTGACCTTTCCCTCCTTTTTACTTCCCGGTTTGTGTCTGCGAGCTGCGAGGCTTCGCTCACAAAGCACGTCTGTAATTACAGGATGCAAATGACATGTGTCTGCATGCGCGTGAAGCTTGGCAGCAGACAGGCTGCCTTTATCAACCCCCACACACCTGTATCCCAGGGAGCCCATGCCGGACAGCCCCCCCCGGTTCCCCGGTCCTGCCTCCTCCAACTGTCTTGTGCACAGGCGGCACACAGAACCAAGCAGCATGCTGGGGCACATCCCTGTGACACGGGCTACGCGCGCCAGCTGGATGGAACAGGTGCATGGTGAGTTTGCTGTCAAAAGGCAACGTGCTCTTGGCTTTCCACCAAAGCGTGAGAATGGAAAACCTGTTTTCCAAACAGCTCGGCACCCCGAGTGACTGCCTACCGAGGGGGAGTGAGCTTCAGCATTATGAGTTAGCGAGGTTTCCACCGGCGCGTCCTGCTTCTCTCCCGTGTGGCTCCGCGTCTCGTCATAGTTCCGCCGTTCTGCCGCTAGTAGCCGAGCTGAGCTAATCATGGCTTTCCGGTACTCCTCTGAGGGATGCTGAAGGGGTTCTGCTGGTGTGCGGTACTAATTGTGCCATGCAGGCTTCTTCTGGGTCCCACCAGTCTGTGGTACTAAGTGCATCATGTAGACTTTCTCTGAGTCCCGCCAGTGTGTGGTACTAAGTGCGTCATGTAGTCTTTCTCTGAGTCCTGCCAGTGTGTGGTACTAAGCGCGTAATGTAGACTTTCTCTGAGTCCCGCCAGTGTGTGGTACTAAGTGCGTAATGTAGACTTTCTCTGAGTCCCGCCAGTGTGTGGTACTAAGTGCGTAATGTAGACTTTCTCTGAGTCCCGCCAGTGTGTGGTACTAAGTGCGTCATGTAGACTTTCTCTGAGTCCCGCCAGCATGTGATATTAAGTGCGTCATGTAGGCTTCCTTCTGGTGTGTTGTATTAAGTGTGTTATGTTTCCTTTGGGTGCTGCTGAGTGGAAATCCACCAGTATTTGTAGCTCTGTCTGGGTTAACGGTGCCTGGATATTTTAACTATATCGCCTGATCAGTCTGTCTGCTCTTGCCAGGTTTTATAAATAAACAAAAACATGTTTTATTAATTAATTTATGTGAAGAATATGCGTAGTGATTAAATATTTTAAGCTGCGTCTCGAGTGTCTGGGGCAGCCGTCTCAGCTGGGTGCCCCGCAGACATGGGGGCGGGGCTTGTTCCTTCCCTGTAGAAGTAAATGACCAGATGGACTTCTCATTCAGCTGGAATGGGGAAAACTGACTAATAATAACAGTAGCGGCTCGACAGCCATGCGCAGAGAGCCACAGAAATGTGAATGTTCAGACAGTTCTAACCTGAGCCCATGGCCCCCGGGGCACGTGAATAAAACTTCCAGAGACATTAAGCAATGTTTCTAAAAACTATAGTTGGACACAGAAGCTCAGTTTTAGCCTCTTCACATCTCTGAAGTCACCAGATCCCTTGGGAGTCGCATGACAAAATGTGTCTTCAGCATGTGTAATTATTCAACATGGGAAACTCACATTCCTGTCATTAAGCTCCATCTGCACAGGCCGCGGCATCCAGGACAGGAAGTGACACTCCTGACCTCGAGCAAACACAAAGGAAAGTGTTTCGACAAACCCCAGGTCTGGTTTCTGTGTCAGATGTGCGCCTCTGGGCTGATGGATCCAGCCCGAGATGTATCTTCAATAATTAGGACCATTATTGCAATTCTCTGATCGCCTCTTTGAACCATATTACAGGAGAAAGATACATGTTCCTATTGTAGCTGCTGCTTGTCTGGCTAATTCCCCCAAAACAGTGAAAGGCCTGCTGATGAGCCGTGTAAATAATTATAATGCCCGGCTTTTGCCAGATCATTGACTCCCTGGAGAAAGCAGAGAAATCGGCTGCACAAATAATTTGATTGTGTTTATTGGGCAGAGACAGCAAACGGCACCTAGATAGGACAGGAAGACCCATTGTGCTAAAGAGCTAATATCCATTAGCAGGGCCCGAGCGGAGGAGATGAACAGAGACCGGGGCGGGGTGCAGGCCTGTGGTCATTCATTTGTCGATAATGATTTTGGAACATGGTCACTAATAGAGCGTCGTCAACCCCTCTGGCTCCCCTGACAGGCGATTTATGCCCGTTGAGAGGACAACAGCACCAAGGGGCCTGATAAAAGCAGGCTTCTATTGGAGTAAACAGGATGATGAATGAGGTACAGTCCCACTAACTCATCTCATTACTGACTCTTGCTCTGCCTATTTAGCTAATGTTGCGAGTCATTGTGCGCCCAGGGACTATTTTGCAGGTGGGAAATTAATGACCCCCCAAGTATAGGATGTGGAGGCTGGAGCCGACAAAGGCCCCCTCCATGAGTTTAACCCCACGTGTCAGGTGCTAATGTCTGAACCTCCTCTGAGTCAGAAGGGATCTGCAAAATAATACACAAATAAAATGCGCTGGATGTACTATTCCTGTGGTGCTGGTTATGAACCAGAGGCCAGCGCTGCTCATAGTGGCTCACAGGCGGTAAACAGGGAACCAGATTCATGATGAGGCAGGGGATGGTCCTCAGAGTGGAAATACCGCTCGTCCATGAAACAAGGTTCTTTAGTGAAGGTCCACCTGTGTCAGCATTAACGAGTCTCTGCGGGCGGAGCTGGATGTGTTGAGAATAAGTAGACATGAGAAGGAGCAACTCGCTCCCTCAATGCAGGGGCACCGGCAATAAATGTGCGCTTTGAAAAAATGGTCCGAATCGGGACAAAGCCGTAATCTGTCTTTGCTGTCGAGGTGAGGAAGTAGGGACTCTCTCTTTCTTGGAGTGGGGAAGGAGGGTCTCCAGAGATCAGAGCAGATTGAAGCTCTCTAAATCTGCACCGTGATGCTGATGCTGAAGGTGAGAGCATCAGCTCACCAGGCAGGGGGCTTGGACGAAGGAGAAGACCCTCTCGCACCCTCATACCAGCCCATATCCCCATGCCGTTGCCTCCCTTACTAATCTCCTTAATCCAGCTTTCATGCATCTGAGAATTTGTCCAAGGTTTACTCGCTGAAAAGGAGAATCCACTTCCTTTGTCGTCTTAATAAATCGCCATGCCAGAAGAAGTTACCCTGTCCGTTGAGCGGGCTAATTCTCGGATTAAAACAAACGCGTGCTTTTGCTAAACCTCCCGCCTCTCTGTGCTTTAATGATGCACTGTTCATTAAAATGGGATTTCAGCACATGGATGGGAACGTCGGCCCGCTAGTCAGTTCGCTGCGGATCCCCTGCCTCCTGATTGTGCCTGTAGATGCTGCCAGGGACCTGGGGAAAGGGGATGGTCACCACTGTTTATTTCAGTGACCGGCAGTAGCCGCTCCTCTCAATAAAAGGTCATTACATCCAGTAGTAACAAGCTAATTGGATGCTAATTAGATCAATCAGCACTCTAAGTGCCTCATATTGCATGATGGATGGGTGACGGAGGTCACATGACCCGAAAGTATAAGGGGGTGGGGCAACAGGGGGAAAGTTATAGGCAGCAGGCAGGGGTCTGGGGGGGACTGTGGGGGGCGGGAGGCATGGGTAGAACTGCAAATCAAATGTGACCGGGCACCACTCTGAGGTGGCCACGGAGAGGCCTGAGCAGACATGATTGATTCAAAGGCAGTTGTCGGGGAGGAAATGAGTGTTGAATGGGGGGCTCGCTGTCTGTCGTGACTCGGTGACCTCACGCTTCACCGAGGACATTCTTATGCAAATGAGGTGGCTCTGAGCCCCTCCCCGCGTTCTATTAAACCCGAAACGGGATGGAGGGAGGTAACACAAAAGGACCCCCAAATGGCTGTTAGTGCCGCAGCAACTCCTTCAGAATGTTCCTGATGCTGCACGTAGCAAGGGATCTTTTCTGTTTGGAGCTAAGACAACTTGTTTATTTTTGGACAGCTGTTGTCTTCGTTCTCTTCTCCTTCCTGTTGTCTTCTGGTTTATCCTCCCAAACTCATGTTTTGACATGGGATGTCAGGGAGAGCCATACAGAAAATTGTAAACTCACCCCCTGCCCAAAAAGAACTGTCACCCAGTTATAGTTATACGTGACATCCATGACTTTAAGGTACGGATTTACTGCCACGTCCTGCTTGCTGAACATGAGGGGATAATTTATTCAGTTCATCTCAGACGAAAAAGGCACAGCATGGACGAGGGCTCGATATAAACAAGAGGGTGAGCCGGGGCAGCAGAGGAGACTGACGTGTGCCAGCACTGCCTATCAGCCGGGTTATGCTGCCATCTCCGCCCCTGATCAAGTGGATCATTAATCAGAGCGCCGCGACCTTCGCTTCCCCGAGAACCAGAGCCTGGCACTCTGCGCCGCGCAGCACTCGTGAAGACGAGCGCACGTGGGCACTTCTCGGCTGAATGAGTCGCGCGTGATCCCCGTGGATTCCGTGAAAACGTGACGCTCGTCGGGCATAAGAGCACACGGGGGCTGGGATCTTTCGTCCAGAGGAGAAGCTGTCTGAGCCAGCGGACTGCTGGAGTGCGGTCATACTCATTATGCAGAAATGCCAGAGTCATGTGGCTGTCGCTATGACGATCCCACATTATTTGCACCTAAGCCACGTCGCCCCCCCCCCCCCCCGACTACTGACAGCATAGGAGGAAACACCAAGAAATTCATCACCCTTCTATTTAAGCTAATGTCTTATTCATTAAAAACTATAAGCGTGCTTTTCTGTTGTGCTCTTCCGCTGATGACATGAGCACTACCTAAAACCCTTGGTTCTCCAAAAGCTATTCGCATGCATTTCCCATAGACTGAAGAAAAACTCGAGTGCCGACTGTGAACACAAGTGCTGTAAACGCACAGGTGAAATGTAGCCGTAAATGCAGTAGTCATGGGGCGGCTGGCACTAGGCACCGGTGCCTACTGGACATCGCCACTGTTTCATGCTGACAGTGAAGACATACAGACCCTCTGCATGATTGGGTTACCGCTCTGCTCACATGACCTTCTCTGTAGATGGACTCAGAGTGGGTGGCACAACTGTTGCAGTTATTTGGAGTTTTACCACCCCAGGGGGGGTCAAAGGTTTATTGGAACGAACGAGTTAGTGTGCGTCTAAAATAAGGTCCAAACCCTCGACCTGAGGTGGGCTGCAGACAGGACACCCACAAGCCAGCTATGTCTTGTGGTGGGGTAGGGT
>JAODKF010000040.1:17956400-17968004 GCA_026779585.1 Mormyrus proboscirostris
TCTCTTTCTCTATACACACACACATATTCACATATTTTAATATATATAATATATACAAATACATTAAAAGTTATGAAGGATCCTTGTCCAAAACACACCGTGAACGTTATTATCTGACCACACGCACTCACACACGGGTAACGCTTTCTAATGAAAGCCACGTTGGAGTGTAAAATATCGCCGCATTATGTGTGATATCACCCGTGTGGGTTTTACTGAAAGTTTACTTAGAGGATTGGATGGTTCCAGCAGATGTTGCAGGCAGCCTTTGCCTTTGATCTTCTGATTCCTCGTGGTCCTGTTCCCCCTTATAGGAATTCGTCGGGGTATTTTGTATTCCTTGTGTATAGTGCGATCCATGTTTAATTTGAATTGCTGGTACATTCTCCCGCACCACCATGTTTCTATTGGTGCTATAATGACCCTGGTTAATCTTATTAAAAGGCCCGCAAGTGAGGAGTGCGGGTACTTCGAGATGGCCTTGTTGCTGTGACGACACAGAGATCCCCGCCTGTAGAAGGCTTTGATTGGCAGGTGTGTCCCTTCCACTGAAAACAGCACAAAAGCCAACAAAGAAAAGGCGATGTCTGACAGAGCTCCAGTGATGCTGTTACTTAACCTCCTCAGGAAGATTACCCCAGACATGCAGACCTCATATCCCTCCGTCATACTGCATTTTTTTCCCGCCTAAGTCCTGGTCTCTGTATTTCCCGTTGGGTTTACCATGCAAACCGGGGACGTGCTCACCGGGTACGGAAGGTGTGTGCACAGTGCACAGGCTCTCTGCTTTTCTTGTGTGTTCACCACATGGTCCAAGAACCTTTTTACTGTACAATAATTTTCAAAATAGAGGTAAAAAGAGAGAAAAAATGTTACAATGTGAACAAAATTTGGAAACATAAAAGATAAATATATGTAGGTGAGCAGACCATATTATTGTTATTATTATTATTATTATTACTTCTTTAACCATAATTAGTACAGCCTCAAATATCCTTACACTAGATATTCACATAATGTTTTTATGATCAGTATAAATTATATTGCCTACATGATAGCCATTATATCGGGTCAAACTAATTTTATGATTTTCTAACCAAACATTTTATATCTCTGCTAATCTGTGACAAGGCGCTGATTTTTAAAAACTGTATTAAGAAATGTATGTCATTTCAGCATTTTGGGGTAAATATCAGACACTCACAAAAGCGCAATTCACATTAGTGTGCTTAATAAGGACCGTTCTCTCTTTCAAAACGATCGCATCACTGCCGTAATGTAGTTTCAGTTCATTTGAACAGATCCAGGAGCTGTGATGTTTTATGTTGTATTTATACTGGGAATGCATACGGTGTGCACTGGCGTTCCTCTTCATGCTCGTCGGCCCCCGGTTTCTCTGTAGTCTCCCGCACACACATCAGCACTTCTGCATCTGCCAGGTAATTTTTCCATATTTCAGAAGCTCTGCGCCACCTCCTGGTCACTTTCTTATAACGTTAGAGCGCGCTCTCTTCCTCAGGGATAAACAGGTGTAACAATAACTTTTATTTTATTTAACTATTATTTTATATATTATATATTATTATTTTTCACACCAATATAATAGCTAAAGGACTATGAAAGATCATCTTTGTGTTCTTTAAAACAACTGAAAAAAGCCCCTGGAATATATTTATATGCATTTATTTGTGTGTATGTGTGTGTGTGTGGATTATGTTTATGTTACGTTATGGGGACCAAATGTTCCCCATATAAAAACCTGTTTTCTTGATATTGTGGGGACCATTTTCAGGTCCCCATAAAGATCTGTGAATGCAATCGAAAAACTAAAAATGCAAAAAGTCTGGTAGTTAAGGTTAGGGCTGGGTAGGGGTTAAGGTCATCATGTTGACATTAGAGTTTTCCCCATAGAAATGAGAGGAGAGTCCCCACAAATATATAATTACAAACATGTGTGTGTTTGGGACTTTCTGAAAGGGTTCTGTTTAGGATTTTGGAAGCAGTGTTGACCTCAAACTGCTCAGAGTTGCAGTGTGTCAGCGTGTTACTCTAGTTGTTCCTGGGCTTGGCTCTGAAACTAGCCTTTTCTATACACGTGTTATGGACAGTGGTGATCTTCTCTGGATTCCAGACATAAATAAATATCAACCCAGATTACGAAGTGTATTTCCCTAAGGGTGCGATTCTCCTGCTGAAATCCTCACATGGAAGAGATTGGTTAGACTTGCTACGTGTGAAAAATTTGCCCAAAGTGACTTTCCCAGCTCTTCACACTCTGGTACCATTTATATAGCTAAATATTCTTACTGTAGCAATACAGGTTAAGTAATTTGTTATATAGCTGCAACATCTGGGCCAATAAGTCTCAGTCTGGCACCTTATTTGTCAGAAGTTAAACAGCGTATACATTAGGTTACCTGCTGGCTAAATCCAACAACGAACAGAGATGATAACTTATCAATCACGCGGCCCATCTTTAAATTAGACCTTCAGATGGGCAAAGCACAATATGACCCAGAGAGGGGGCTCTCTCTCTCTCTTATTAAGGCCCATGTACAGTAGAAGAGACTGGGAAGACATTCACGGAATTGGAAGCTGATGTTGATTGATGGCCCCCCCATTAGATCCTCTCCATCTTCTCTCTCGGAAGGCAGAACGGCCACTGAGTTGTAAAGCTACAGATTACCTGGGCGTCCAGCCCCCCCGAGGATGCTTAAATAAAATATACAGCTTTTAAGCCGCATCCACATTTTCAGAGCTGTGCATACAGATGATTTCTTTCCAGCTCTATCTGTACGCAGCCAGGAACCTCAACACACTTCACTGAAGTGACACACAATTAAACATGTGTATTTTCACCCCGGATACTGCTGTGACCCTTAAACATAAGGTAAGAAATTGCTGACACACACCTCAGGCAGACGGAAATACTACACTGACCCCGACCACGATACGTAATCAGAAGGTGGGTAGATCTTTTACATCAGTTAAAGGACCCAAGATGGCTTCAGCTGAAAATGAATAACCAAGAGATAATATTTTTCAAACCGCTGACGTGGATTAACTCAGAGACGGGATCACAAACCCCAAGCATGCTTTCGTTCCTTTCTTCTTTACTAAGGTCCCTCTCTACTTTCAATTTGTGGCCTTCCTTTCTTGAATCAGCGATAGCACAGTAGCGGTATGGCCTGCCCATGTCCGTTTCCCCTGGGGTATTTGGATGATGTCCCAAATCGCTCGCCTGCGCCGAAGACCAAATAGATTTAGAGCTTGTGAGGCGGCCTTGTTTGGCAGCTCGGGAATGATCCCCACGGCTCTTATCGGAGCCGGCAGGAAGCAGTGCTTCCCTTTCTAAGCGAGGTGGCTGCAGTCGGGCCTCACAATAACTCGCCTGCACGTCTGCGCAGTTCTAAAGTGCTGCACGCATACATCAGTGCACTATCCCCGCTCCACCGGACTGTAATCAATTAAAAAATGGAGGGATCTACGTGAATTTGCAATGCTTTTTAAAAAGCCTGTTATCTCCCAGGCCCTGTGCAGTAGCCGCACTGCCCAAATCCAGGCACGGATTGCCCTGCATTCATCTGCGCTGAAGTTCATTCCCATCTTGTCTTCCCACTTCATAATTTTATCTGTTTTCTTATAACTGGTCCACCGTGCAATTTTGCGTTGTCTGCAGATTTGACTAGCTTATTAAGGGTGACAGACGGTTTATTAAGGGTGTCGAAATGTAGTTTATATCAATTAGGAAGAGTAATGACCCACACGGAGAACAATGAGGTACAGTGCGTGCAACTCATTAGCCCGTGCTTATAATGACACATTGTTTCCTGTTTCCATGAATCCCGTGTACAGTACCTGCAAGTCCAGCTCCCAGTACTCATATGTTGAAATTTGTTTAATTGTTAATGGTTTCAAATGAATTGTGTATCTTTCCTGCTATTACCTGCTATACTCACCTACTCAGGGAAAGGGAAATGTCTGCCTTTTCTACATACATGCTAATTGCCCCCTAAAATATTAATATTCAACAGTTATCTAGTGGCCACTGTGTCCTCTGTAAAATATTTAAGGCTAAATAGCAGGGCATATTTATTTTTTTTATGAATTACATCACCTATTTTATTTCTATCTGTGGATTTTTTCATAACTCTAAGGATTTCTTCAATAAAATAGCTAAAGAACTAGGGAAGATAATCTGTGTGTTCTTTAAAACAGCTGAAAAAAATATAAAACACCCCTGGATTTTATTTGTTCTCATAATAAAATGCATTGGGCAAATCATATATTATTTATTATTAGGCTAGAAGACACTATGGTAATTTGAGGTTATTTAATATTTAAATGACCGGTCTTGGTGTTATAGAACACGGATGGACATAGACTTGAAGTTATATGATCTGTTTTCCCTCAAGTCCCTTTGGCCAACTTATCTGCTAATATCAATGGTTATATATTCAGACTTTCCATGACGAACGCATCAAGCAACCTTAAACTGTGCGGACTGGATGGTCCTGAAATCGAGGACAAACATGCCCATTGGTTCTGTGAACTTTGAAGAAGTTCATCTACTTCTGAGCAATCCGTTATGACAAAGTCCATGCCAAACACAGGTGTGAGAGCCAAGTCCAGCAGGAAGTCCGGCTGGGGGCTGAGGACATGCGTGAAATCAAGATGGCTGAGATCTGTCAGCAAACATCATGGATGAGATGAATCCAGCAATGCACTGTAAGATCTCTTTAGCTGGCATTGGCAGGTGGAGCCACAGAACATTAGATTCATGACCATCGAAACTCTTTTGCAAAGGCGAGGATGACTCACTGCCATGCCCTCTGTGTTCATGATGAAGATAACTGGAACAAATCCTGAGCTTCCTGCCTGGAATCCACCATCAATGGTGAAATGACCAGGCGCCACCAGCAGACAGCAGCTGCATCAACAACAGACCCGATATCTACCATGCTGGACCACAGCTAGGATGACCAGATTTTGTCCAGACAGTCCGGTTTTCCCGCCTTCTGCTTGTACTGCTGTTGGGTGCCCTCCTTTTAGCCCCCTTGTCCTACCCACTCACCCCCAGACACTGAGAATGGCAGTGCTTGCAATTATTCTTTTGCAATTACTTTTTGCAGATATTTTTTATCATTAAAATAAATTGCAAGCACAGTTATTCTCGGCTTCTGTACATGCACTTTACAGCAGGGGTGGCCGATCTTATCCAGAAAGGGCCGCTGTGTATGCAGGTTTTTCCTGCAACTCCCTAATTAGATTACTAAGTAAAGGACTGATTGGCTGAAGAGTCCTCACACCTGTATTTCAACAGCTGACCTACAGGTTATCCCAAAAACCTGCCCTTTGTGGATAAGATTGGCCAACCCTGCTTTACAGTGTTATGGCATCATGGCTAAAGTCTTGCAATTTCAGCTAATAGCTTTCTAATACCAAAATAAAAGACATCGTTCAGACTTCAGTGGAACTCAGAACACCATTTTACCAGTAAGAGCATGAAAGACTTCTTAGGAGATTTCCTAAGCTCTGTTGTGTCGGCATGGATGTATAAGTTGACATCGTTGACCTAGCCTTAATTATTGATCAATGTTGTTGTTGTGCTGTTTCGCTGACTCCCCCCCCCCCCACACACACACACACACTTTTTGACCCTTTGTACTCCTTTTTGGACACAGATGTCCTGTACCTTTTTTTGATTGCTGTCCTTTTTAGAGTCACAGTCTGGGCCCATTTACATGAGGACCTACAGGCCTATTTGCCTGCATGATTTTCAACTTCCTGTGTATCACAGGGTTTTGTAAAATTCAGACCAAGAATATTTTCAAACACAGGCTGCGGGAACCATTTCAGGATGGTAGCGACCAGCGGGACGCTGTGGTACACCTGGACAGAAGCTGCAGATAAATCTACATCCACCATTTTCTCCTTTCCCTAAATAGGACAGAATTCCAAAAAAACATTGAGCAGGTGTGAGGGGGCAAGACCACCTTCCATTCTGGGAGGCTGAGTCAGACAAATGCATGGGTACACACCACGTTCCGCCACCTGCAACTCATTCTCCATGGGTATATGTATGAATGCCGGTGCTGTTTCGATGAGCGCTTTGTCTTGCTTTTTTTCCTGTTATATAGCTCACCTCCCACCCACATTCTTTCTCCCAGAAAAGAGGGAAAGCTGAAAATATTTTTTGCATTTGTGTTACCAGCTTCCCAAGCTGTGCCACTTGGCACTGTCTGTGAGCCACGCTGGCTTCCTCACAGCAGGAAACCCATGAAAAACAACCCCATAAGAACACAGACATGAGGTGCAACGTAGGCACTGCAGAAGTTGCCTGAATATTTTGTTTCAGATTATTAACGTTTCCTGAGAAAAGCACCTGCCACAGTTGTGTTTTTCAGGCAGTTTTTTTGCGCGAATACCCCTCAGTTCAGTGACAGTACAGCTCAGTGCCGGTTTGATTGCAGCAGCATCTGTAATAAATAAGAGGCTTTGGAATATCAGCATTGTTCCAGCTCATGAATAAGACTAAGAATCCGTGATTCCATCTCCGTACTCCAAGAATGCAGCTCTACAATTATACTGCATTTGTCTTCATTCATATCATATGTAGAGTTGTGCAACACACATCTGAAATCTACCTCCCAGTTATGATCATATTCCGATTCTTCAGTATTTGGGGCTTCTGTAAATGAAAGTCTTGTGTGGGAGGAACGTGCAGATTGAAAATGAATGCTGGATGTCTGACAGAATCATCACAGGAAGACAAATGCAGGAAAGGCAGCATAACCCTTGGAGCAATGGTCTTTAGAGATTTTTCGGCAACATATTAACCATCCTTGGATTAATATTATCTGATTCAAATGTAATTACTGAAATGAGCCCAGTTTAAATGATAAATAATTTGACTCCAAAGACCTAAATACAAATAACAATGAAATGTGAAAAAGGTCATTTGTAAGTGCCCAACGTGTTCAGCTTGAAGAAAGGAATGTAATTTAAGCACTATTCCTGTTAGAAGCGAACGCAAGAGTAGACCAGGCCCCTGTCTGTGACTGCCACCAGTGACTGGTGTCCTTTGACAATTACGCCCATATCTTGCCTGAGTTAGAGGCTACAAAGGGTAATATACTCTTGCAGTGAGAAGCCATGATCATATGACTCACTCCTGTGAGATTGTCCCCAGAGAGTAGCAGGCAAATGCTGCGGTTTAATATAAACATGCCTGACGGAGGCTGATGCGATATTACCGTCCTCCCCCGAAACGAGAATCACCGAGTCATGAGTAAAGCGTGAACGTTTATTAAACGGAGCTAAACACTGACAAACAATAGTGAAAATCACCTGCTCATGTGAAGGAGAATGAGCAGGTGAGCAGCAGCGAGACAAGCTCTGGAGAGGAGAGAGCAGTTTGCAAAAACAACATCACGATTCACAGCCACTATCGTTACACGCAGTCGCGCACGCCACCAAAAGACATGGCAAGATCTGTTGCAACTGCACGTTCACAGGAAGCACGTGTCATGTACTCACTATAAGCACAAAAATCCTAGGTATTCAATTCACCTCTTTGAGAGGCGCCAGTCTAGGAACTACCATTAAGTTACTTGATTATGTAAATATGTAAGATTTTCATCTCCATTCTTCCAGTTCAGGGTCAGTTTAATGTAGCAAATACTGGATATCAGGCTGAAAGGGATGCGAGTCTATCGCAGGACACACACGCAACACAGCAGGAACATGCAGACATCACACACAGAGCAGGGGACAGCAGTCAAAACACCAACCTTTAAGGTTATTGGTGTTTGGACGCATCAACCGAAACTTGACCTAAAACAATCTGGCGTGAATTCTGACTACAGAAAACACTACAACCGAGGTTTTTTTTTTATTTCTCTTTGAGAAACTTCTTAAAGGCTAAAGCGTGGCTGTTGGGAGATGCACTACAAGAGTAATGGTCATGTGATCACGCAGTGACAGCGGAAAGGCGGGACACCCAGGAATCCCACACTCTGAGGAATGAGGCCGTAGCAGGTAAGGCACATTTCCTGTCTGTGGGAGGTCTGCCCTGGACACATGCGATGACATTCCACACGCAAGTGGTCTACAACTGTGACAGGCCTTCACAAGCTGCAAGACTTGGCATTAGGCGTAACATTCCTATTACGCTTAGTCCTCTGGGTGGTATTAAAAGCTTCAAATGGTCCCGCGTGAGGGGTGACACGGTGGCTCAGTGCCTCACACCTCCAGCGCTGGGGGGGTTCAAATGTCCCAGTCTGTGTGTGTGTGTCGAGTTTGCATGATCTCTCTGTGTTGTGTGGGGTTACCCTTGGTTCACCACATTCATCACACTGAAATGACATGCAGTCAGGCTAACTGGAATTTCTAAACTGTCCCTAATATGAGGTCATATGTGCTTGTCCATGTCTTACAATGTATCGGCACCCTGTCGGGGGTGTTCCCATGCCCGGTGGCCTGTGCTGCTTTGGCCCCCTGGTGAGGTAACACCAGTGGATGGACGGAGAGTAACAATATGATCGCTACTCCTTTAGTACTTGATATGTTCAGTGATACCAGTGTTGAAACTCACACCTGGCAATCACATCGTGCCTTGCCATGACAGTCACAACCCCCCCAGCTGGCCCAACACCCAGCCAAAAACTGATCAGAGAAAATGCATCACATGGCAACTGTAGCAGTGTATCTTGAAAGCTGTCACCAAATATCCACCATAGAAAATACAGCAGCAGAGAAATTCTGGGTCCAAATTTATGGCTGTAACAATATCGTTACATGTGACAGTAAGCAAGCCAACTTTAGAAAGCGAGGACAGAGCAGCCAGACAGAGGCGGGAGTGTGGAAGGGTTAGGGGTCCGATGTGGACATGGACTTCAGCTGTTCCAGCAGACAGGTGCACGTTTTTGGAGCGTTTGTGACCGCTTAGGACTCCCGGCCCGCCTCCAGTGGAACAAACCGCTTAGTCTCTGAAGATCCGAAGATGAGGCGCTCACTTGATGTTGGCAGTGAGAAATGCAAACACTTGCAGTGCAGATTACCGAAGCTGTTCCTGCACAGGGCTGCAGCTCCGCGCCGAAAACCTTGAGGGAATGCGAGGAATTCCCAGCGGGAACAGAGGGCGCTTATTGGGGAGAGCGGAATGGCGATGACTCGGGCCACCCAGGAGCCTACTGATAAAATGCAATGCTCGGCATGAGTCTGTTCTGCTGCAGTCCTGCAGTGTTTAACACCCCAGCATCCAACGGAACCACACCGATTTCGGAAAGTCCGGCAAAATACATGGAGGAGGTGACTGTGCCCCAGTGGCATAGCCGTGGTGCATTAAACTAAAATAACACTAAAATAAAGAGAAATAACTAGCTTTTGGTGCACTGTGCAGGCTCCTTTGTCCTTTTTTTCACTCATCAGATGTAGAGCTGTGACTAGAGTACAAATAATATAGGGTTCAAAAGTAGGGTGTATAAATCATATAAGGTACAAAAGTAGGGTGTATAAATCATATAAGGTACAAAAGTAGGATGTACAGATTATATAAGGTGCCAAATATGGGTTGTGGTTCATTCAATATTGTGTACAAAACAGAAAAAAAATATCAAGCACAAGATGATTCCAGATGACGCGCGCTAAGATGAGTTTTTAATGAACGGAACTTCCTCTCTACTGGAATCTCCAGTATATTCATTTCCACACAGTGAAATAATTGCTCAGCTCATAAAGACAACCTGTTCGCTCCCCCCCCACCGCTATAAACTGCTCTAACAGGATGAAATGCACGTCTTGGGCCACCACCAGCCTTGATTTGCATGCTTTTTAAAGCTGGCATCTGCACGCTTTTCGCTGAATCACAATCTGAAATGCGCCAAAGCCGCTTCCAGAGACAGGCCTTTGGCAAAGACGGCCGTGCTGTTGCTATTTTGCAGCATGCGGTGTACATTAGCCCAGAACCACCCTGGAACGGGCCTTGTGTTCTCTCTGTTATGCTGTGATACTGATGCATCTCTGAGTTACAAAGCGAGAGAGTGAAGCGTTTCAGGCCTAACTCCCACTGCCCTGTGATCTGCCTTCTCCATTGGGAAGGCCGTTGCCTAGTGTTAAGAAATCGGGGCACTCATTTACTTTCACACAGACGCAAACTACACCTCCCCACTGTGTAAGGGGGCATGTAAATTCATCATCAAAAATGCTGCACATATATGTGAGTGCCCACATTCATTCAGCTTATCTGAAACATAAGACAAAGGATCCCAGGAGAGACTTGGATGAGAAGACAGAGAAGTGCAGGGTACACACACACACACACACACACACACACACACACACGCACATGCATGCACACGAGCACACACACAAACACACACACGCACACGCACACACGCACATGCATGCACACGAGCACACACACACATAGAGCTTTCCAATTATATCTTTGTGGGGACTCCCCATTCATTTCTATGGGGAAAACTCTAATCCCAACATGACAACCTTAACCCCTACCCAGCCCTAACCTTAACCATAAGTAACTAAACAAAATACAAGACATTTAGTTTTTGACTGCAGTCACAAATTTTTATAAAATTAAGTTTCTACTGTGGGGCCTGAACAGGTGGTCCCTTCAACATGCAAATAACAGGTTTTTATCAAATTGTGGGGACGTTTGGTGCCCACAAAGTAACATGGCATGTTTCATGTATTCATCATTTATTGAACTATAATATGTGGTGGACAGAAATTTTGAGATGATACGATTCCTTTACGCTGCTGGCTATGTTTCCTAACATGCTCTATGTACAGTATATATGTACTTTTTCCTCACAATTCTGTAATTCTCAGGCTGTTTTGCATCGCTTAAATCTTTTTAAAAGTACCAATTAGCATTGAAAAAAAAAAACAAAACAGAAAGATAGTAAGTCATGGAAAGTCATGCTTTAGTAAATCTAAATTAATCCATTTCGAAAAGCTGAACAAGCCGCAGTCTATTTGTCCCTGTGTCAGAGTAATAATATGTCTCTCCTGATTTCAGACTGTAACCTTCACTGATTTCACTGTATCTGTGAGTCTCTATTTTGGTTAACAGCAGGTGGGTCAGCCCACTCACGAAAAGCAGGTAGGATGCTTCTGGGTGTCAGATAGCCCCCCCGAAAACTGGCCTGTATGTTCAACAGAAAGCCCATTACTAATATATACAAAAACATCATTTAATCATTTATAGGAAAAGCGACTGATGGTGGTCAGACGTGGGAACGCAGGACCGCCTTCTGTGGCCAGTCTTCAAGGGCTTGGTGTTAATCTTATGAAGGGGAAAAGTGACAAAGCAAAAATAATTAAACCAATTAAAACCGATAAAAGAAATCAAATTAAAGGTGGATTAAAAGAATGAACACGTGACAATGTTCTTTTATTAAGGATATAATCCGAAGTGGAGCTTAGTCACCCTGTTGGTGCAGACTTTGGGATGGCAGACTTCGCTTATCCCTGTGTTTACGTAGGTTATCTTCTTCCCGCGGTCCACAAATACAGCACGGCCAGCGTGGGTGTCCATGGGCGGGTGCGTACGGTGGTGGTGCGGGGGGGGGGGGGGAG
>JAODKF010000040.1:17968104-17985173 GCA_026779585.1 Mormyrus proboscirostris
AGCACTAACCAAGACAGGGATTTCTTAATCCAACTTGCCTCTCCCAGCTCAGCAACATAAGCCTATTAGGTCCGGATATAGAGCAAATCAGAGATGTTCAGCGAGTGGATGTTAAGTCGAGAGCGGGAGCGATAGTAAATATATTGGGGGAGGATATAGAGGAGGGCAATTACCGATGCTAGGGTCTGCAGAGCGAGACAAGGAAAGCAGGCAGGACCGCAAGCGTCTAAGAGCACGGGCAGATCGATACGGGGGCCGACTCACTGGCTGGAACAGGATCCGACTGGCTTTGGCACCACCGACACGCTGCTCAGCGGCGCGGTGACGACTCTGGGGAAACGGCCGCCTTTTAGAGAAAGGAGCCACGTGGGGGATTGAAAGGCTACACGTGGGCCACAGTTACATCAGGAGCAGGAATTAAAAGACATATTAAGTCACAGAAATTAAAGAAATTAAATGAAATTTTAATATCCAAGCCGGTGCCATCTGTGGTGGAGACAGGACAGGAGCAGGATTAACTGGTAACAACTTTACTTCTAATTGAGTTACTACTGAACAAATACAGGAGCTACTTGAGATAAAACACGTCGCAATTCATTACTGATGAACAAACAGGAGATCAGTATTTCACTTGTGTTATTCATTACTTGTTCCTTCAGTCGTTCACAAACGTTTGCAGAACTAACAGATAAAGTAACAAATACGGTAACTGCTTGAGATGAAAGATGACACGATTATTTAATGATGAACGAACATGAGATCAATATGTAGGTAAGACTTTGTGGTTAATGAATATATTGGTAATAGCATAATGCTACAATATGTGTGCCACCTCAAGACAAGGTAACTTAGCACGAAGAGCTAGAAAAATGGGCTAAGTGACTAAGCTAACACCATAATGCACCATCATGCACGGGGGTGGTCTTGTGTCACCCGGTGCTCTTTGTCCCTGTGACGTATGCCCTGTACACATTCAGTGTCACAGGCCCTTGTTCAAGGGTCACCCTTTGCCCCCCCCCCCCACATGTCACAGTCCCAACATGGCTGCCCCCCGTACTGTTCTGTTGTTTGTAATTAACCCCTCAACCCCAGTGTAAAGGGCCAATTCTCTGTCAACGATGACACCGCTGAATATATCCCACAACGTCTGGCTGACATGGACAGCCATTGCTGTTTGGTGGGGACCAGTTAGACTATTCGATTTGCCAGAATTAAATAAACAAAAAAATGTTAACATTTTACAACGGGACTACGCTAATAAAGGGTTTATAAATGGTTTATAATCAGGTTATTAATTAGGTTGTGACACTTTGAAAATCATTAATAGATTAATAATTATAAACAAGTTATACTGTTTTTTTATTATTAATGAGTTACTACCATTTTGAAGGCCTTATTGTAACGTGGTACCAAAAATCAATAATGAATAACTTCTGTTGTGTATCTTACTACTGTACAAGTTAAACCGGGATAAAACAGTATCAGGAAAACAAATCCTATATTTCACGTTGCACATAGTCAGAACCAATGCAGGCTGATACCTTGATTGAAACCTCTATCTGTGGGTATATACCCACTTTCTTCAATGCAACAGCAAAGGATTCATTTTATGCGATTGTAGTGGTCAAAGCGCGCCTCTGAAATAAACCTTCATTAGCTTGAACACATTTTCCTTTTCCAAGAGTGGAATGAATCCATTATGAGGATGTGCATTCGTGGCTGTTAGGGACTTACCTGACAGCGAAGCGCACAGGCTTCGCTGCACTCCTTAAACCGCAGACTCACATTCGCAGAGCGGCAAAACGTTTAGTGAAGTGCGGCTCGGCGTGCCGTGCCCGCAGCTTCACCGTGCAGGGGCAGATCAAGAAATCGCCCTAAGTGCCTGTGACAGGCTCCAGTACCGCAATAAACATCTGCTGAGCTCCGCACCGCGGGCTCTGCCGGGGAGCCGCTGGAGGAGAACGGACAGGCCTGGGATTAATTGAGAAATTTGAGTTATAGGGCCGCTCCTGCAGGCCTCTCCTGGGAAGCCTGTAGCTATTCACAGAACTGATCTGGTCAGGCTGTTTTAATCGTGCATCGTGAACAAAGACTGCTTCCATGGAAATAGCTTTCAGTCATGATCTATGAGCAGAAAGGTGTGAAGTGAAATAAGCATTATTCATATGCTTGAAAATAAGTCCTTTTTAGTTATATTTTCTTCCTGAAGCAGATTTAGAAAAAAAAAAAAAAACATATATATATATATATATATGTATATATATATATATATGTTTGTATAGCTTATCTACCGGAACTGCGGAAGTCACGTGACTAAATATAGTCACAGCATAATGAAAAACTCTTTATTAAGTAAATAACAATCATAGCATTTCAGTTCCACTATTTTCATGAATTATGAAAAGTGTGCAAAGCAGAAATCTGCAACTTGTGCAAAACAAAAACTGAAAAAAGGACAACAAATTAAAAAACAATATTTTGGGGAGACGAAGCACAGAGGCGATGTTCGGTAGCCGGGCAGAGTGCGTGTGCCTCGCCCTTGCTGAGCAGCTTCGCGGGGCACTGATTACCGCCCTGGGCTACCAAACGGCACCCTGACGCCACCCAGGGGAAGTGATGTCAGCCTGCGCAAAAGCGCGGCTTGATAGCTGGTGAAATATGAGAACGACGGAAGCGGGAACGGAAAGAAAGCAATATGAGTAAACCAGTCAGGATATAAATATTAAAATCATGCTCTTCATTTAAGATGTCAAAGCTGGAACAGGGGTGACGCTCCAGGCCGCTTCTGCTTTTCCTATGAAGGGTGAATTCATTTCGCCATCTGGTGGCCATTTCCAGTCATAGCGGGGTGCAAGTCCACATAATTGAGTGAACGTAGACTATGTTAAAATTTATATGTAAACTACATCCAGTTGCATCTGCCTTTTGTTTCGCTTTCAGGCCTCGGGCTGCGGCTTTACGTCTGAGTGTACGTCAGGATATTAGAGAAGAGGTCGCTAATGGCTAACTGCAAAACAGCCTTGCTCTGCCAACCTCATAAGCTGGCCTGTCCTCGAAATAAACGATGTTTGGCGGCCGAGTCGCTGTGTCGCCTTGAGACACGGCGCTACACGATGCCCAAGGTCATGGTGTGATGTCCAATATCCTTTATGAATAAATGCACCCTGCACATCCCAGGGATGTGGAAAGCCAGCTACACCGCTTCCCTGAATAACGTCGGGTTTTTCGCCGGGCATCTCCGGGGCTGATGTACCTGCACGTGTCAGAGGAAGCTAATTGACTGCAGCTTCACAGAAGCAGCAGTTCCACCTGGCTGGAGACCAGCAGCCTGGTAACTTGGGCTGCACAGACTGTCAGCGTTAATCAAGTCCTGTCTCTTAACAGCGCCGCTGTTATCAATGGGCTACAGATTAATATTACGGCTGAAACAGATGATAAATCCTTTGTACGTAATTAGTGCACAGCAAGGTTACAGCTGACGTGATTTTTTTTTAATCTTAATTAAGGGGGAAATTTGTTCCATTAATTTAATTTAGTGTGCATGACTGGGCCACAGCTTAACAAAGTTAATCTTAGACCTGTCACTACGGCAGAGAAGAGGATGTGGAAGAGATCCTTCATGGAAACGTTATCAGATTCATCCACAGTGCTGAGCTTGCAAGCTCGTCTTTTGGCCCAGTGTGGGGCAGGGCTGACTGAGTGCATGGGGACTCCATAACGGTGTGTGTGTGTGTGTGTGTGTGTGTAAAGGGGCAAAAATTTAGGGCATTTGGCAGCTACAATTAGATGAAGACTGTACCGATGGCAAATTCGACACTCAGGTTTGCACTGTTTTGAAACCTTCTGATTTCAACTCGGCTCTTCGCTTTGAAATGGCAGGCAAGCAACCTGATTCGTTTGTTGGTGTGTCAGAGATAAATATATAGATACATAGTAGGAATGGCAATTTCAATGCATTTCAAAAATGTGTCCCGAGTGCCCGAGATAATACAGTTATATACCCTTCTGATGTGCCGATGGTTTCTGTCAGTAGTATATTACGATTCTGAGCGTTGCTGTTTCAAAACATTTGTTTTCAAATGTTTTTGAAATGTCTCAGATATTTCAAAATTGCCGTCCCTAGATGACTGTAAAAAAAAAGAAATATATATATATATATATATGGCACCAAAATTAGAAACAGTCATAATGTGGATTCTAACACTAACCACGGAGCTCAGGGTGCAGGCAAAACACCCACTGGGATGAATAACATTTTTCTTTCTTTCTTTCTTTCTTTCTTTCTTTCTTTCTTTCTTTCTTTCTTTCAGTCTTTCTTTCCTACTTTCCATCTTTCCTTCTTTCTTTCTGTCTGTCTGTCTGTCTGTCTACCATTACGCCACCAAGGCTCACCTCACATCGAGGCCGGCAGAGATCAGCACGTGTGGCGTGGAATGTATTTAGCTTGCGTTTAGCCTACCATCTGTGATGGCCGTAGCTTGGGGGACGGGCACAGCGATACACCCAGGTTCAGTGGCGTGAGCATGACTGACAGAGTGCATGGCGTTTCAATATTAATCTGGGGCTAATTACACAGCAGGCCAGCTGGAGACAAAGAAAGCTGAGAAGAGAACGACACACAAACAAAAGGCCTGTAAGAGGATCCTCCGCCCCCCTGGCATGATGAAGCATCCTTGTTTAGCCTGTGGTTTCAGTCACCAGCACCAATTCCTGACCCGCTGAACGTCTTCCTGCATTTTTATATGTCTTTTTTACACACATATCAGGCTTTACGGTGTTTATCGGAATTCCCCCTTCGACCTGCAAACTGGCTTTTCTCTGAATGTGTTGTTCTTCTCTAAATTGACACTCATTAGTGGGGATATGCTGGACACAGCATGTACACAGCTAAGAAGCAAGAACGACGTTGTTCAGCCCCATTAACTGCTGATTTCTGGATATGTGACTAGCAGCCAGACTCACCCATTCTGAGATGGAGGAGAAGGAGATCCTCTTCCCTGGTTACCCCTGGGTATGTTCCTTGTTGATTGTCCTCCATCTACTGGACAAAAGCAGAACTGCATGCAAAAAAGCCTATGTCAACTTATCTTACTGCCTTTTTAGGAACGCAAATATTATATAAATATCGACCACAATAAGTTTTTCCATTCCTCTTTACAGCATATTATTCATTTTCACTAACATCCTATAATAATTTGTTTTACACTTTACTTTGTTCTTATTAAAATAAAGGGATTGTACTTTATGCAATTTACCTGTATAAAATTTGGGTTTTTCTATTTCAGAAGAATTTTGCTAAATGAACTTTTCTTCTGCACCACTACAGCATCACATATATATAGCACGTTGTTTATTTTCTGGTGTATGGCTCCCTCTGCTGGTAACAACTACCCGTGTAAAAAATGAAACTCAGAGTGCCATACAATACAGGACACTGATATGTATTTTATCATCCAGGTGACCCTGTACTGGTACAATATGAGAACATTGTAATGTTTTTCGGGATACTTACTCTTTAAATCTCTTTGCGCTACATTGACTTGTTTGAACTATGTTACACTGTCAATGTGCCTTGCCTGTTTGGCACTATACAGTGGATATAAAAAGTCAACACATTCCTGCCAAAATAGTTGGTTTCTGTGTGATAATAAAAAACCAAGAGAAATTATGTCAGAACTTATTCCACCTTGATTGCAAAATTGCAATTTTAGTGAAAAAAGGGGGAAAATCAAAAACGTAAATACAAAAACCTAGTTACACTAGCATGAACACCCCTCAACTAATACAGTTTGATTTTATTACAGCACTCAGTCTTTTCAGGTAAGTGTACCAGTTTGGAACATCTGGACTTGACAACGTTTGCCCACTCTTCCTTGCAAAAGTACTCAAATCAATCACATTGCAGGGGCATCTCTTGTGCACAGCCCTCTTCAGGTCACCCCAGAGATTTCCAACTGGATTAAGGTCTGGACTCTGGCCTTTGACTCAGGACTCAGACATTGATTCTCTTTTGCGGACACCGTTCCTTTTTGATTGAGATGTATGCTTTGTGTTGTTGTCACGCAGGTGAAATTCCTCTTCATCTTCTTAGCTTCTTAGCAGATGGATGAAGGTTTTGTGTCAAAACAAACTTATATTTGGAAATATTCATGACTCCATCCACCTTGACTAAAGTCTAAAGTTCTAGCTGAAGAAAAGCAGCACCAAAGTATGATGCTGTCTCCACCATGCTTCACTGTGGCCATATTTTCTCCACCTGTTGTCTTCACTCTTCTCCATAGGATCTTTAATGCTTTGGATACTTTTTTCTACCTGTTACCTGATAGATACCTTTTAATGGTGAGATTCCGTTCATGTTCGGAAAGCTCTTTGAGGACCATGACTTTTGGAGTATGATGCGACCAAGAGGATATCAGAATAATCTTACAGGAACAGCCAAGTAATGTGTGAGGTCAATCAGTCACTATATTTGATGTCATATGTATACTAACTACTATTTAAGATACTGATTGTGACTGGTTGATTCGGAACAGAGACACATCCTTGCACAATTATGCAGCCAGGTTATTATTTACATTTTTTACCCTTAACAGTTTCTGATTTGTTTTCACCTTCTTTGTATAGATTGCAATTTTGAAATTAAGGTGGAATAAGTTCTTACATTATCTAGGTTTCATTTTTTTCGCACACAAAAACCTGCCGTGTAGCTCAATAAAGTGCATCTTAATCCACCATGATGATAAAGCCCTGTACCAACCTAGGGAAACTGTAAAAAGTGTGACACAGGTCACGCCATCAGAACATCAACTGGGGACTGTGAGCAAGAGGTGGAGGCCCAGAAGCAAAATTCCAGTCCAAGATTTTATTTCAATTATCTATCGGACGTATGTAAAGAATGAGTAAGATCCATGAGTGCTTCCTAAATCCCTTCACTATTGCAGGACTAACTAATGAACTTTAAGCAATACTTTCTTGGATCCTTCCCAGCTTTTACATGAGAAAAGCACTCAATGTTCATAAAAGGAACAGCAATTTCAATGGTGAAATATGTGATTGTCACACCTTACACATGCAAACATAAAAAATACATAATCTAATTAACACATCAAAGCAACCAAGATTAAGACCAAAAATCAAATAACCTATTTGTTGAAAGTATAAAAATCATCAATACGTGGTATAATTTTTTGTAAAAAAGCTAAATAGGAAGTAACACAAACAAGCCTTAAAAACAATTATTGAAATATATTTTAATGAAATGATTACTGCAATGTTGTGCAGGATACTACACACAGTCAGCAGGTATTGGCTAAGAGGATGCCTGCTGTCTCCCAATAACCAGCCACCAGCAAATGCACCATCCTTTGCCGTCTAGCACGCCAAAGTTGGACCAGATATAAGCATCATGTGTACTTCCAGGCCACTTGGCGACAATGTCTGTCAAATGTGCTTGATCGTTGTATCACCTGGACATTTAGGCCTAGTGACAAGAACCCTTTCTGACAGGCGCAGGAGGGACTCAAGAGGCTGTGAGTATGAGGAGGGTTGAGGGGTCCATCGACTGCACCTACAGGGCCAGTTATGCCTGCAATGGCATGAAAAAAAAATAGTGTCATGTGAAGCATCACCTCCTGCTAGAAATTGTATGTAGTTGTGCACACAGTGCAACAGAAATGCGATCAATGCATGCACAGATGCAGGACACAGCAGCCTTAAAGCCATGCACATCATGGATGGTCTGCTGGAATCCAACAGTGGCTTGGAAGCAGAGAGCTGACAGAAGCTGCATGGTGCACTGAGAGCAAAAATCTGATGTGTTCCTCTTCTCAATTTATCCTGCACTAGACCAAGGAGGTTCATTATTTCACTCTAGATCAGCCTGTATATCGCCATGAAATGTTCAATACTGAGATGGTCCAAGGGGTTCACACGCAAAACAGCAGTTAACCAAAGAAGCCAGGTTCCTTGTCTATTGAAATTCTCTGTTATTACTGGTAGTGAGGGGTGATTCACCTTTCCAGTTTAAAGAAGGCATATAAGTATTGGATTTCTGTTCTATTATGCATTGCAAGAATAATATAAAACATCTATTTCTAATATTTATTTACTGCTTATAAATATCTGAACGAGATTACAGCACAATTAAAATCACTTCAACTGTACTTAATATTATGGATTGACAGAATGCAATGCAAAGGTTTTTTTTTTTTAAATATAGTGACGTTTTAAAACGTCTGTGAAGTTTTCACTGCAAGCAAAAGTTACATTATTTACCTCATTGAGTATAGAAAATGGTATCGAATCTGAATATATTTTTGGTCTTGCAAGTTTGAAATGTTGGTATCGTGACCACAATAACATGAGCTACCTGCATCTGTTGTGTGCTACTCAAAGGACATGGTGTAAAGTTTTATAGCTATTTCTTCTGAAAACTGACCTGTTGATTACGGTTTATAAGTTAACTTCATTTACGTTTTTCCTCATAACTGGATAAAGTCATATTAAAGCTTAGGTCTTTCATGTTCTGCTTTGGTATCGTGACAACAATGTGCTATTCATTGGACTCACCGGAAATTGCTGGGCTGGACCGGTGAAGACGGATGACAACATGCTATAAAGTTTTATAGCTATTTATTCTGAAAACTGACCTGTCGATTACGGTTCAAAGTTTGCAGTACCTCTTTCCTTAAAGGTTAGTGTCGTCTTTTAGTTCATTTACGTTTTTCCTCATAACTGGATAAAGTTATATTAAAGCTTAATTTATCGGTCCTTCATGTTCTGTTTTACGTCATATCAAGCGCAAATTCTGCATCCATAACTCTTTAGAGATAACAAATTAATAATATTCAGACTTTAACCAGGTTTTATGCTGGGTTGGAATATTAGACGATCTCAATCTCAAGCACCAGTGGTAAGGTGACAGTCAATGCAGGTTGTGTGGTAAAAACAAGGAGACAGATGTCGTGTTGTAGTCTTTTCTTATTATGCACAAAGCAGACACTCATCAACTTCCTTTTATAGGAATGTGGGTGTTTGTGTGCGGTTCTGAAATAAAAATACATAACGTACTGTATTATTTAGATATCAAATAATATATTATGTGCAATATAAATGTTTCAATGGCATAATGCATTTACAGGTAACTTTAGCAGTACATACAACTTCACTAGACGGTAGAATAACAGGGATATTCCTTGCATTACGACTGTTGGCTGTAAAGGGGGTCAATCTACAAAAGCAGTATGTACCACAATTAGTCAATACTTTTAACACAGGTTAGACTAACAGTAACATAATTTGTCGAAGAGATAATGTCTTTTGATGGAGTTACCACATAATAGTAGGGCTGTATATAATGTCTTATCAACAATAATAGAATATAATAATGCTAACTGGATTAATATGGATTTCTGTTAAGGCACATGGCTAACGCATTATTATCGCACTAACAAACAATAGGTCTAACGAAAACAGCGAGTACAGTCGAGCACGGTTATTACGATTTCCTGGGGCCGGCAGATTTCTTTCGTTATAACCGAATTTCGTTATATCCATTTTCATGTAAGATTGCTATGTATTATGACTGATCGCTAGGCACATGTATTATGACTATATAAAATAACACTGACCTTCTAGTTCTGTCTATGAAGCTTTGTTTCATGTAATGATCAAAATAAAACAACTTTTTTACTATCAAGCAAAGCGTATTTTGTAATTCAACAACCATTTAGTATGGACCACGAAATCGATAACATATTATATTGTGGTAGAACGCTATGCATAGAAAAAGGTACATATACCGGCAGGGGCGCCGCTAAGGGGGGGGAAGTTGGGACAATTCTAAGGGCCCACGCCCTTTAGGGGCCCCCAGAGGTCTGTATGTTTTGAGCGGAATGGGTGTGGTAGGGGGGCCCAACCTCATATTTTGTCATAGGGCCCAAAATTGCTAGCGGCGCCCCTGTATACCGGTACATCTATGGAATGATTGAGGCAAATCGTTATAACCGAATAAAAATTCATTGAAATATTTCTTTGGGGAAGACAGTAGACATCGTTATAGCCGAATTTTCGCTATAAAAGAATCGCTATATGCGTGTTTTCTTTAAGGAATTTAATGTTACTGAAGGTCGGGGATTTGGAATCGAAGCGTTACAAGCGTGTTTTCGTTATAAGCCGAATCGTAATAACCGTGCTCGACTGTAACAGTTTTAACCCTTTCAACCCTATCCATTTTTGAGTGTTTTTCTATCCCTTTGTTAGCCTTATTACATGGCATGTATGTGAGTTAGCCACACATGCATTATGTTTTTGTTTTCAGAACATTTTGAGCAACTCAGATATATCATATTTTGATGACACTGTCTTGATATCATCCTTTTTGAGGAAAAAATACTTGTGCCTATAGAAATTTGAGATGTTCGTCTCATCTAATATAAAAATTTGCAGGCATTTACAAATTGTAAGGAAAAGTAGTAAAGATGTCCCAATGTTATTGGTTGATCATTTAAATATAGACAGTGTTAGCAATTCATGATCATGGGGGAAGACAGGGATAGAATGAGGGTTCCAGTCGGCATCACTAGGGTGGTAAGGAAGTAACTGAATTACAATCATCAGAATGTCTCCATTCTGTCCTGCCCCATCCCTGTCAAAGTCCGGGAGGTCACTCATTATATGTAAATTCACTCACAACATCTACACACAGTACCTTGTAGGGGAGGTTCTTTTGGGGGTATAAAGGGGAGGTGAAGAACTGCCCTTAATTTGTATTTGTGCTGCCTTTCAGTACCTGTTGTATGTCTACACTGTATTACATTATATTATTTTTGCTGTTCAATAAACCACTGTTTTGCTGAAACTGCAAGTTGATTCCTTATATCTTATTGGCGCGCCAGCCAGGAGAAGGGGCTAACAACTGGAAGAGTGACCTGGGAACTTTTTTGAGCTGATATTTTCCTCAAAAAGAAAAAAAATTGGTTCACCTAAGAAAGAAGACTGACCAGAAAACTCCAGACATGCCACCTTCTTCTGCAAACTGAAGGACCCAGAAAGAACCACACTTGTGAGTATAACTGGTTTGCGATATCAGACATCTGCTGAGACAAACAGTAAAATAACATAGGAAATAGGGAATAATTCAAGACTTAGGTATGAGAATTCTCTTTGACCTATTTATCAGTACTAGACAGTAAACAGGAGGTGTGTTTGTAGAGGAACTGGGCTTTAGTAAGAAAGCACCAGCAGGGTTCCCCACATTTTAACCCTGTGCCCTTGAGGTAAACCACCACCGTACGTATATTGTGTACGTTTATACTGTGAGAGATTTAATTTATACTCAGTGCCTACAGTGATGGAGTGGGCCATCGAATATCTTGCAAAGCATTGCAAGGAAGGATTATATGGATCTCTCACAGATAAGTTAGACCCTCTAGAGTTACTAGAGGCGGCATGTAGGGAAAAGAACATGAAATGTTCCAAGAAAAAGCAAAAGCATGCTAACGTGTTAATTTCTTGCTGTACTTCCAGCAAGGTCTGTAAGTACAGACTAGCAAGTTCGCAGTCTGAGTGTGCTCAGCATAGGAGTACAATCAGTGAATCGAGGGATAAAATATGGTGTCTTGAACAGGAAAACTCTGCTAGTCGAGCAGAGCATTAGCTAGTCGCTGAAAATAGTATTGACAACTGGCAACTGGTAGTTTCTCTTAGGCAGTGCCTGGAAGTGGCTAAGGAAGCTAATGCATTCCTTAGAAAGGAACTAAAGAAGTGCCAGAATACTTATGAGGCACTTTAGTCTAGAAGTCTTAAAGTGTGCTGGGGATGAGGATACTATTCTGAAAGGCAAGTTAGAATGGATTAAGGAACATGTTGCAGCTTTGGGCATGTTGTTCTAACTTCAATCTTTGCCTTTGAGGGTCTTTTTCGGCTTACCTGATTGTTCTTGATGACTCGTCTTTGTTCAGTTTCCTTTACTTTTACAATCCAGGCTACTGACCTTTTCAGCTCATTCCAGTCTGAGTAATACTTGATCAGCTGGTTCATTGGTTCCATATTTTCATTGACTTGATGGTGTTAACTGTGACTGTTCTTGACTTCTGGATCATTTTGAAAGCTTTCCTTGGATCGCACAGGCTGTTCTGGCCAGTCACACTCATTCAGCAGGAAATCTGGTCCGTTCATCCATGTTCCTCCTTGTACCAAACTCTTTGCTTTCAGCCCTCCGCTGGCTTGATCTGCAGAATTTTCCTTTGTTCTAGCATACTTCCATTGTGATGGCTTGGTGGTTTCTCAGATCAATGAAATTCTGTTCGCAACAAAAGTTTTCACATGGGAAGTTTCACTGTCAATGTACATAAGCACCGTAATACTGTTTGCCCAAAAGAGATTGTTGCAGTGGAACTTGAAGTTCTTGATGCAACATCTTGTCAATCTTCACTGCAACAACTGCTAGGTTCAACTTAAGTTACAGCACAGTGACCCATTTGAGTTGAGTCACTCTTGACTTCCCCATAAGGAAAGTAATATGTTTCTTGCGTTGGTCATTCTCTAGCAGCACATAAGACACAGGGCCATATGCATATTCAGAGGCATCCGAAAAGTGATGTAATTGCACTGCAGCAATGCATCCAAACTCTGTAGATTTCAAACATCTATTTACATGGAAGTTAGTGGTGAGTATCATCGGCATTCCATACTTTCCAGTCTTTAGCATGCTTTCCATCAATGTTCTCATCCCAAACATGTTGTTCTTTACAGAGATCTTTCAAGGAGTTTAGCAGACAAGATGACCGGAGCCAGAAAGCTAAGGGGGTCGTAGATGGAATTGACGACTGATAAAACGTTTATTCTAGTCATCAGCTTGTCTTGCAGCTTTATACTCTAGGTGAAAGTATCTATTTCCATGTCCCATGATACACCGAATGTCCTCTCTACTAGCAGAGTGTCATGTCTTCGATCCAGGTCTTTCACTTCACCGGTGCTCTGTTCTTCAGGAACTGATATTAATACCTTTCTACTATTGCTCATCCACTTTGTCAAGGTGAACCCTCCACTGGCACACAAAGCACGCAGATCTCTGACTAAGGTCACTGTGTCATCCTCTATAGCTACACTTTTCAGTCAGCCATCTACGTAGAAGTTGTGCAGGTCTGAACAGCTTCTGGAGATGCAACATCTCTGTGATCCTCTGAAGACTTCTCTATGCATATGAGGCAAAACTTGATGAGGAATTCACTCCAAAGAGGTGCACTGTCATATGGAATTTGTTCATAGGCTTGTCCAACTTGCCGTTGGGCCACTAAAGAAATCTAAGGAGATCCACATAGTTTTCTGGCACTTTAACTTGATAAAACATCAACTCAATGTCTGCCATTACTGCCACTGGCTCCTCAAGAAATCTTAGGAGGACACCTACTAATGTGTTGGTCAGGTTGGGCCCCTGGAGTAACTCACTATTCAGAGACCTATCCTGCAACTAGACTGTGCAGTCAAATACCACCCGCAGCTTTCTTTTCTCCGGGTGATAAACTCCATGGTGTGGTATATAGAACACCCTGTTGTCATCACAGTTCAGCACCATCTTTCTTTTCAGCTAAAGCAGAATTTTCATCTGTTACTTGTGTAGAATGTGAGTGCTTTCATGCACATTCTTTACAGTCAATTTTTCGTCTGCAGAATTTGCTGAGATGGCCTGGACCCAAACATCCAAAACATAGGCCCTTTGATTTTAAAAACTCCATTTGCTCTTTATATATCAGATTTTACTGCACAAAGCAAAAGTATGAGACTGCTGGTAGTACAAACATGGATTTTCAAATGCACTGACTGTTTTGCTGGCTTAACATGTGTTTCTTGACGCCTTTTGCTTTCAGCATAAGCATTAGTTACGAGACTGTTTCCATGGACCTCTTTCTTTCCTGGATGCCTTTCCCTTTGGTCACTTTCCACTTGTGGTTGGGCAGCCATCTGGTATATTACCGAACAGGGGATCCATAGCTATCTTAGCTTGGCGATCTATGAAATTCACCAAATCTGCAAATCTTGCTCTCCCACCTCTTCATTCTTTGAGATCAATAGCTTCAGCGCGCCAGTGCTCTCTCATTTTGTAGGGCAGTTTTGATATCACTGTCCATAGGTTTGTGGGATTATCCATCTCGTCAAAAAATCCGATATCCTCCATGGAGTTGCGACATCTGATCAAAAACATTGCATAAGCATTTAATGCTTTCCCATCATCTGACTTCACTTGGGGCCATTTGAGTGTTTTGTCAATGTACTCGCTGCTGATCTGTAGCTCATCCCCACAGTGCTTACGAAGTAGCTGCTTCACGATAGCCCTTGCTAGATGTCATATAGGTACAGCTGCAAACAAGCTCTTGAGGTTCACCAGCTGTAAATTGTTCCACAAAGTACAATTTATCTCATTGTCGGTATTCTGCTCAATCGCATGCTCAAACATCATCATGAAGGATTTCTATTGTACTGCATCACCCTTAAACACAGGAATGTCCTTTATTAGTAGCCAAGATGGCTGCTGTGGCCTTAGAAGTAGCTTGGTAATTACATTCTGCCTTTGCATGACTGTTAAGAAGTCATCATCTCTAGTAACTTGAGCATTATACCTGTGATAGGACACTGGTTGTAGCAGATGTGGTTGTGGTATTTGAGAGTGCTGCGCTTGTGATTGTATGTGAACATTCACATTCGCTTGTTGTGGTAACATTACGCTAATTCTATGCTTCTTCACATTCCCGCTCAGTGATACTGACGCATAACTACTCGAACCATCTTCACATCATTCATATTGTTTAAGCACTTTTAATTTTGCTGGGCTTTCGGCTAATGCAATCTCCAGCTCCAATTTTTCCTTTTCAGCTTTAATTCTAGCTGCTTCAAACTCAAGCTCTTGCTTAGAATCTGTCAGGATTATCTCAAGTTGTTGCTTTTTCTTCATCGCTGCAGAACATTCCAGCAAGGCTGCATGTTCCGCTTCTTGTCTAAGCAAAAGTAGAAGAAACTTGCAATGTGACTGATGCATAACCCACTTGAGATGCACGTGGGTGCGTATATGCCACATTGCTGACACCTACTTGTGAAATACCATCATTCAGTTAATCAGCATCTTGTAGGTCATCTACTACATCACATTTTTCTTGCTGAATAGCTTCCTTTTGCACTGAGAACTCATGCTTAGCTGTAATACATCTTTTAGTTTTCATAAATTCTCTGACTGACATTTACGTTCTAACTAATTGTCTTGATCATGCATTTTTTCTTCTGCAGACAAAAGGTTACCAACTTCTTTACTGAAACTATTAAACTTATTTAGAGAAATCATTTTCCATCATTGCAGTGGTTAGCACTGTTGCCTCACACCTCTGGGACCCAGGTTTGAGTCTCTGCCTGGGTTACATGTGTGTGGAATTTGCATGTTCTCCCTGTGTCGTCATGGGGCTAATTGGAGTTAATAAAAAATTGCCCGTAGGTGTGCATGTGTAAGTGAAGGGTATCAGTGTGTGATTGTGCCCTGTGATGGGCTGGACATTTTAAGCATCACTCCTCATTGCTTGTTTCCTTTATTTTGCTCGTCAGACTTCCTAATGTTCGTCTCCTCAGTGTTAGAAACCTTTTTGCAATCTCTAATGTCTTCTCTGTTAGCTTGCGTGACCTGCCCTGCTCCACTGCATTCTCGCCATATCTCTGTTCATCTTCATCTTATAAATTGCAGAGTTAATGCTTCAGCTGCATGCAAAGGGTTAAAGCACTTTCCTCAAAAAGGGCTTTTCATATCAAACCAAGTGCAAACAACTTCTCAAAAATCGGCAAAACTCTACACTGACTGAATAAAGCCTATCAAAAGACGTTTTTGCAGGGAGAAATAGGGCTCGCTATTTCTTACGCACGGTTTAACTTTCGTTTTCGTCCGAACTCTATCTTCACGCATGTCTTTTCTTCATAACAAAACATCTCTGCAACAATTATTACCAAACAGAGAAAAGAAGGAGTTTTATACCTTTTCCTCGAGAGTGCTCACAGATGGTCACAAATTACACGTTTCGACGTTAGCTTCATTCGGCGAGCACTTGTCCTTTCCCCCGCGTTCTCCGCCTCCAGGCAACCCAGCTTATAGTTCCGCTACCGAGTTTTTTGACTAAATGTAGTGGCTCTTCTTTTCGTTTCTTATGTAGTATTTTACTTATGTATTATTATGTCCAGTATTTGAAACGCGAGTGAGACCAGATAATCTTTTAAAAATGTTTACTTGAAAACACAAATTATACAGGGAACTCGAGACTCGGTCAAAAAACTGTGTTCCTACTTCTCCGGCTTCAATTAAACTAAACTACGTCCAATCAGCTAAAAGTGACGTATCTGCCAGAAGATCAAAATACAAAAATTATTTTAGAATTTATACATCAGTAAATTATGTATTTCAACAAAAGTAATATCTATAAATTCTGATGAAATTAAGTAGTGTTTTTTAACCCTTTTAAAAATAAAAAATATTATTACCAAAGAATTGCACCCTGTTTGGCTCTTACAGTGTCTTTATTTGCTATCGTTTTGCCACCTATTTACGCTATGACTGGTAAAGTAGTACGTATGTTATTGTGTCTACATCGGAGGTGTTCTATTACAATATGAGCATGTACATCAAAAATTCATACACAAACTTCTGTTAATAAATATTCTGAAACTGTCAATTGTCTTCCTAATAAACACAATGTTGCGTTGTTATTCCTTGTCAAACTCATATTTTTTTCCTACATGGATCATTGCGGTAGCGAAAATGCGCCTTGTTTATCATTTAATGTGAATGATATCGATGTTTCATGGATCATTAGTGTGGTGTACTAAAACAACTGATTCAGCATACAAGTACCCATGGTCCATACATAACATTTCCGGGTGCATTTTGGAGGAAAATGTTTAAAATATATGCCTCACTGCGCACAAGTAGGGTGACCACCTAGTCCATGTCAGGAGGGACATTACGAGCTACGACAGGGTTTATAAACTACCATTTCAACCATTTCAATTAAAAGGACCCAGATTTCACTTAAGCACTGATG
>JAODKF010000040.1:17991367-18009208 GCA_026779585.1 Mormyrus proboscirostris
TGGGGCACTGGACAGCGTTTGCCATCCACTTCCTGGGTGTCACTCCACCTGCCCCTTCCTGCCTGATTGCAGGAGAACACAAAGCAGATGTAGCGTCATCAAAAAGTCACATTTCCATGTGTAGTGAATAAAGTCACACTTTGTAGAAGCTAAGAGCTGTAAACGAAGACGGCACTTTCATCCATTTCATATGTATAGTTTTAATGTGCAGTTTCACAACAATTTGCATCTTCAGTATATTTGCTGTAACCTTGTTTTTCACAGAGCTCATTATTGTCAAACTTAATATCCCAGATTTAGAAACAATATGATAAACTGAAAAAGTAAACAATAAATATTATAAATGGACCAAAAATCACTAAAGAGGTTGAATGAATAAATGTAACTTTGTAGCCCAACCTCCTGAATATGATTTGAGGGTTGAACAGTAAAAGTGTATTTATATAACCCTGATTTTGTGGTGCTGCCTCATCTCTCTTGCCTGTAATTCCGAGTGCCAGTTTTTCAGACAGGTAACATTTCATTAATGTTTCGTTAATCTGCTTGCTAGGGATGCTCTGGAAGCAGCCGCACAGCTTTCGGCGCACTAACGCGTGACACAGGCTGTCTGACCCCGCACTAGTGACATAGCGACGGCTATCGTGATTCAAATACACGGCTGTATATACATTGAACACAGAAGGCTACGTAAACAACGGGAATCGTAACTATATGCTCCTTATTGCTCACCAAACTTTATTTTCTCAATAGCCATGCATTGCATGACTAAATTCCCTGAATTTGATACTTTAATATATATTTCATACAAATGTATGCCTATACAATAGCGCCTTTTCTATTCATACAAAAAAAAAAAAGCAAATAAGTTCATCATGTTAAAATTTCAAATACAGAAATTCAGACACGTACAGAGAAGTGAATAATAAACATATGTACATTCCAGAAATGATTATTCATCTATAAAATGCCCTTAAATTAATTCAAGGTAACGTAACAGTGTTACTAGAAACAGCAGAAGTGAAAGACGGAGAGGAGAAAACATGGAACTAATTTCCACATCTCGAGTCTTCAATCGTGCAGAAGAAGTTGGTTTAAATTTCCCTCTGTTCTGGTCTGTTCAGCCCAGGTAAGGTCAGCTCAAACCTGCGTCAGGAGAGATAAATGGAGGGATGGACTGAGCAGATGTCGGCGGATCTTCTCTGCATGTCACGTTAGATTACAGTACGTTAGACCTCCTCATGCAGGCCAACCCCTGCACTCCAGAACTGCAGTAGGACTTAATGCACTTCAACTGCAAAACCTGACCAAGCTGCGCTTTACAGAATTTTTAGTGGCTGATTTTCTGATAAGCTTGATTTGCTCATGTAGTTTGTGGCCATTAACAGTTATGTCATCCTGTCAGTAATATTATAACAAGCTGTTAGTTCTGTATATGAGATGCTATTTGTCTGTGTTGATCAGGATTAATAGTTACATTCATAATTCAAGTTACTTTCAAGTGTAGCTGAGTTTCCCCAGGCAGAGAACACATTCAAACATATGGTACAAATGTTGATTAAAACTATCAGACCGCATTTCTGCCTTAAAAGGCATACACAGTAAATCCCGTAACTGAAATTGAGAAATGATGTCTTGCCTTGTTTTTACCCTAGATTTTGTAATTATTGTAATGTGCACGCTCCATTTTCTTCAAAACCAAGCACAGTCGAACTAGGTTTTCACAAGATAGAACAGAGCCCAAGAGATAATTTTTGTTATAACTCCAGTTTAATTAATAACGCCATTTTATCACTGTTAGTCATAGTTAAGAGGAAAGCTGCTCTTACCAGTCAGTGAAGCCTTTGACTAGGTCCTTATCGGATAAATCAATCATTACCTGTACAAAAGCGGCAAAGTCATAATCGAAACACCGCACACACAGGGGTATCAAATGATACTGTTCACTATACTATAATTCATACAGCGTTTCATCATTACATACCATCCCAATGTCCTTTCGTTCACGTTTGCGGAACATGCTGTTGTTTTTCACGGCTACATCCAACTTCCTGGTCTTTACCGATTCTAACGGTCCAGCAAATTCAAACCTACAAGACATAAGAACATTGGCAGAAATGAGAAGAGGCGGAACAGGGCCCTGTGTACTTGGCCCGGACAGAAGACGAGCCGTACTTCTCATTGAAGACGGGATTTATGGTCTTTTTCCTCACGGACGTCTTCATCCTATGTTTCCAGGACTGGTCAGGAAGCAGGTAGATACGGACATAGGTGTCAGAACCTTCTTCACTACAGGGAAACAGGCTCCTGCAGATCACAGAAGACATGCTACTCTTAAAAAATGGGCAGCTGTTGCAGTTGCATCTCACACAAAGAGGAAACAATAATAATCTTCCATGAACTTATCACACCAAAAAGTTAATTTCCATCCATTTTCCAACCACATGATTGCATGTAATAGAGGCAATACAGAGATCCAAGTTCACATAACTGTGTATGAAAACCCAAAGGAAACTTGGAAACTCATACAACACAGAGGACTCAGGTTTCAAACTCCAAACCCTGGTGGTTGGAGATGACCATGTTCTCCACTAAGTCACTGTACAACCCTAAAAAAAAAAAGCCATTAAATTTCTTGGTAAAATTCTACCTTCTGCATGTAGGCCTCTCACCTGCAGCCATTCACCATGACAATGAGCTTCTTCCTCAGGGCAGCGTACCGCACAGTCAGATGAATCGCTCCAAAGTCCCCCTGGTGGTTCAGGATGGCCCTGCAGTCAACCCAAAACCAAAGCTCAAACATGACACCATGACACCCAAAGGAATCACACAAGCTCTGCTACCAGACATTATCCAGGATAAATCAGTAAAGCATGACAGCTCGGATTCAAGAACATCACCACTGCGCCAAGGACTCACTCAGGATAGTTCTCTGTCAGGTCGAAGCGCGACAATGCCATGGATTTATCAGAGAGAGTGTTGTGGGAGTCATATTGACGAAGGTGCGAGAGGTCTCTGTAGCTGGCCGTGGAAGAGTGCACCGACTGCGTGTCAGAAACTGACTCAGTCCGATGGGGGGCGTACTCTGATTGGAACTTCCTGGGGGCGTTGACCAAGGGGGTACTCGGCAGGGCATCTGGATGGGCATTGCTTAGTTTACTGGATGAGGTACTGGACAAAGTACCTTGATGGGCATTAGTCAGGGTACTGGGTGAGGCTTTTGGCAGTGCACTGGGGGTGCTCTGCACTCCAGGGGTGGAAACGGTGTTTTGCAGATGCCCCTCTGAGGTCTTCTGGGTTTCAGAGCCAGGGGGGGGACTCACGCTTTTGGGCTCTGGCTTTTCTGGCTTCAGGATCTGTGGGAGGGGACACTTTCAAGGCTAGGGCTCATTGGCTGATACAGACCCAGCAGAACCAGAAAATATCATTGACCATTTCTTTGGGAACACAATTGTAGGACACATCCCAATCCCAATGAATGTCAACTGGGAGTCAACAACCTGTAGTTCATTATCATTTTATGCTCACTCGGAGGGTAGCTTTCATCTTGAGATGACTGTTGGCTCCTGAGCGCTCCAGCAGAAAGCGCTGGTCCAGCGTCATGTCAGAGACTGTGAGGAGGCGAGTGAGAGGCAGCGTGAAAGTGCCCAGTAATGTTTTCTTCTCGTGCTGTTTAATCTGTATTCCCCAAAAGAAAAATCACTCAGCAGGAATATGGGAAGAAGTTGTGCAAAACAAATCTGCAGGGCAAACATCAACTAGACTAAAGGGAACCTCAAAACCCTTTAAAATTCATGTGTCTCAATAATGAAGAATGGTGGTGACATCACATCATGCAAGGGGTGAATTCAGTGCAAATTCTGAGTGACACAATCTGGTCTAAAGGCAGGTAGCAATTATTATTATTTATTTATTTATTTTTTTTTTTAAATTAAAAAAAAAAGTTCTTTCATAAGCAGCATTTTTCGTACTGGAGAATACAAATACATTCTGTACCGTTCATAAAAAATAATGGAAATGATCTCACAAAACTGTCAAGAATCACTCCAGAAGAGTAAAACGACCTTGGTACTGATAACAGGGTGTATTCTCTCCAGGGGAGGGGTAGTGGGACAGAGGCAAAAATTCAGTCCACCCTTCCTCCCACCCAACAAATAGATCTGACTCTTCACAACAATGTCCTTACCTGGACGTGAAGAGACTGGTTTGTCACACTTTGAACGAAGAAAGTGAAACACTCCTCCCAGACAGGGTCTTTGGATGCAAACGCCACCTGTTGACGAGCGATTGGAGGACAGGCAAATGGTGAAGCAAAGGTGGAGGAATGCCAGTTTCATAATGTCATCAATACAGAGAGCACAACTAAACAGTGCCAAAGAATGACATTTAAACACCCAAACCTTGCTTTTTTGACTTTGTTTATCAACAGAAACTTCCACATAGGAGTCCGGGTTGGCATTCCTCCTGGTTATCTGTAAAGAAGATGGGGAAAAAAGACCTTTATTTAGGTACTAACCAGAATGTTTTGTTTCAAGAAAGTTCCTTTATCAACCTGCAGGTGGTGCTGCTTTGCACAATACTTTGTCACACTTTTTTAGTTTTTGGTTTTTCCAGGTAAATGGTCGTTGCCATGATACATCGGCATCAAAAAAGATATCAAATGATATGAATGTTACGATTTTCCTTTCTTTTTTGTGAAGCACTGCTTCACCTGTTATCTTAAAAAAATTCCACTGCTTGACTGTTTTTCCTCACAGAAATGTGTACCTTGGTCTCCTTGTGGTGCTTTCCTGGTTTCTCAGTATGGCTGAACTCACTTTGGTTCTTCTGCAGAGGAGAGAGACTAAGTCAATTGGCTGCCTTGTGACAGTGACAAGTGCCAAGAGAGCACCACTAAGCAAATTTACTGATCCTACAGCAGCTATAACGCAAAGAGGATTATAGCAGATCAGTGCCTCTGACATTACCACCACACTTACTGGCAGGTTGGAGGCGCTGTCCACATACACAGCAAGCATAGCACAAGAACAGCCATCCAGGGTCTGAAACACAGACATGAGACAGGGAGTCAGAAGACAGTAGTGGGCCCCAATTGATACTCGAGCACCTAGACAAAGCACAGACTATGGCTCTGTCCCATTTGCCCCACTTGGTCCCCACTTACATGCTACCATACTTGGCACACACACTCATGCACTTACTGCAAGTATTCAAGTGTGTCCCGTTCCTCAAATAAGCCAAGTGCAGGGAGCTTGAAGTGGACTTTATCCACAGTGAAGCGCACTTTATCAACACTTTGGCCAATACCACATGGAAATGGTCTTTGTCCAAGTATATAGACCACAATAAAGTACATCAATGACAACTAACGTTTACATCAAACACGGGGACATCTGTCAGCGTATCAGAGCGCAATACATCTCCTAAGAGGTTTCAATTTGAGTGTGCAAGGTTGTATAATGAATGTTTACATAGCCTAGGCTACAGTGAAGAACAACCCCAAACACAACCAACACCATGACAGCATACATGAGTTTTACATACATAAAAATGTTCTGTGGACAGAGAGATAACCAATCAGATTGTAGAGGAGGTGGGACCAAGACATCAGATTCGCAAAGCTACCATGAGCTGAAAACACATTTTGCAAGCATGAAACAAGTGCTATGTTTTGATGGGATTTCAGAAACATTTCTATCCAATTTGAGCAGTTATGGAATTATTGAGAACTGATACCTGCCTTTCTTATATACCTGTCAGACTCCTATATTTGTTTCTATAGGTGCAGAACAACAGCAACACGGATGCACACACCTGTACGTGCAGCAACAGTTCATATGGCATATCAGTGTTGGTGGTGATTACTTGTAGAAATGTTTATTCATATAAGCTCTTTGCTAAAACTGCAGAAGATGTCAGTGCTCGTGTACCCATAATTCCCTGAAGTATGGCTCTAACCTCCACGAGCAGTTTGGGGTCCGTTTGAAGTGACAGCCACTGCAGATTCAGATGGACCTTCCCATGGTCCACTCCTTCCAGTGGAAACCACTGCAATGTACAGATTACATGGAAATCTCACTAAACCAGGAGGTTAACACACATAAAAGCAGGAACTCTGGATCCAGGTCGCTTGACATCCTACAAGCAAAGTTCAAAACCATACACTGATCCCTTCAACCATTCAGAAAATTGCCTACATGTCTTTTGAAATGACAGTAGCCCAGCTTCAAGATGAGATATTCATCTGGAGCATCTCTCATAGTGCAGGCAGAGATTCGACACATTGCAAGAACTTTCTTATTTCATGATTACCTCACCTTGTCCATAACTCGCAACTTCTTCACTTCTCCAAAATCCAGATTAAAACTGGGAACACAAAGACAAATTTTAACGTTTTAATTAAATCCTGATATACTGTCAATCCACCACAATAGTATGCTGACAGCAAGTGTTTCTCCTCTTGTGGGTTTGACCAGTCATTTAATTAAATATGATTTTCATGAAAATGCTGTTCTCACCGGCCCAGGAAGTCATCCTTGTCCGTGTCTTCATCATAAAGCTCTACTTCCAGTTCCTGCCCTGGTGCCTCATGGATCACAAACTGTAGACAAACAGATGGACTTTACTGACCCTAAGTAGAAAATTCAACTAACCAACTGAGCTTCTTCCGCAACCTTGAATACCAGACAGTCAGTAAACTACCAAACACAACCCAGCTGTAAAAACAGCATTCAGAAATCAATTGTTTTTCATATTTTTCACATCAACAGCTGGCAGATGTTAACCACCCAAAACCATTCTGGTGATTTATATCCCATTTGCTGCCCAGCTTGGGACTGTCATCTAGTGGTCACTCAAGGTCAGGTTAAGCCATATTCAAGGACAGACCCATTCTGACAAAGATGTTTCCCACTGAAGTTCAGGAACCTAGTGCCTGGTTCCTGGAAGTTCCTCGACCATATCTACTGAGAATGTCTTCCACTTTCATGTTTCTCTTACCCACTACACAAGGCTTGTAGGTTAAACTTCACATGTAATTTCATACAAAATTATACCACCAACCCTAAAACAATGGAAGACTGAACAAGTTTTGTTGTCAATTACTGGGGGGATCGATCGTGCAGTCTGAAAAACAGGGCCCAGAACAGAAAGTGATATAACCTTATTCCATTAATCAGCGCTGGCAAGATTCACTGCCAGTTCCGGGGGTGTTAGACAAAAGTATATCGGTTATTGATTGAATTTTACAATGCAGAAATACGGAGATGCAAACAAAATCATATTAATGCATTAAATGGAATTGAGACACGAAAATAATTCCAACAGCTCAATTTTCGCTACACTACTCTTTTCTTAGTTAGTGCTGGTACTTCTGTTAACCTAATCAGCAGGTTTATCTCTATAAGCCCTACACAGTAGTTCTTGGTAGAGCGAAAAGTACCTACTACAGATTAGGGACTAAAAAAAAAGATTCCAGAACTCTCTCAGAGGAATCATAATTAGGCCACGTTCCAGTGGAGGGAACATGACATAAGTTCCAGGTCCCTGAACAAATCGTTGGTTCTGGAAAAAAGATCCCACGGTGAGAAAGTAGCTATAGACCTAGCATATCCCAGTTGTCATGACAGAGTTTGGTAAGTGTTGATTTTTCCTCACCTCATAGACCTCATGCCAGCAAGGGTCTAGAGTCTCCTTGATTGTCTTGCTGCGTTTCTGGGTGCTGCCCACTTTCAGGATGGCATAAGGGTCTGACTTCCCCTTCATCAGCCCCATCATATAACTATCCATGGCAACCAGATCTTGGGCCTCCACGAGGTGGACTCGAGCGATTCCCTAAAGCACACTCAAATTAGTCTCACAAATGAACACTCACTGTAGTTAATGATGCTGCAATGTCAGTGCAAAACTAAGCGGCCCCAGCAACAGCCAAGAAGACTCACCCGAGGAAGGGGAAAGCGCATTTGGTCCACCTTGACCTGGTCTACCAGGGGGATACACATGCGGTTGGGTAACATCATCATGGAGGCGATCACATCTAAGATGGCAGATTCTGTCATGTTACTGAGCAGGGGATGAAGAGAGGAGAGAAACAGTCATAAAGTCATGAGCAGGAGGGCTCAGCTACACAAAAATAGGTCTAATTTTCAGTACTCAGAATCCGTCTGCAACACCATTCAGACCTACTGAATGTTCACCTAAATGGTACCTAAATATCAGACAAGCATGAGAAAATATGTGGTTAATTCAGTGCACCCTGACACAGTGATCTTCAATTAGAGAAAAAATACCTATATGGTACATTAGAGTGCTTATTATGGGTCATTTTCCTTTAGCATCCTAAACATCTGCTAAAACGTTTATACAACTAGAAATTTGGCTAAGGCAGATTAAGTAAGAACTGTAAACCAGTGACATCCTGGTCTTCACCAAGGACACTTAGCACTGAGAACTATCCTTCTTGACTGAGAACGTCTTTGTGGCAGGTAGGGCTTTACTTCAAGGTCCTTCTTAAAACTAAACAATCTAGAAAAACACAGCTGAACAAGCCGTACTTTAGCGCTGGTGAATCCAGGAAGTTGGTCACTCCTGTCCAGTCTATTTCCAGAGTCTAAATATTCATAGTAAAAAACAATCAAGATACAGCATGCATCAACAATTTCTGGAAAACAAATCTATATAAATAACAAGTAATCAAATAATAACTGATAGCTGTTTACTTGGTTCTTATCTACTCACTGGTCGGCGTATAAAGAACATTGTGATCCCGCCCACCAAGGGAGACTGGCCAATCAGAGGCTGCAGAATCACACGCAGCATTCCATGAAGCTGAAACAGAAAAGACAATCAGACTGCTGTTTTAGATCAAGACATTGTTACAACCAATCAGTTGAGTACTCCGACTCTTTAGATTCAAGTAGTTGGTTGAAAAAAGATCTGGGTCTGAATTTTTACATTTTGCATCTGAACTTTCTAACTCTGCTCATTACTTATTAATTAAACCACTCTAAAATCTGTTAGAAATGTACAGGGACAACTGGACATAAAGAAATGCCCATAACATAAGACGACAAATCCCACGCAGTCAGAGCTGGGGGTAGATTTCAAGCATTTCAGAGTCCCAGCCAAACTCTCTTTTTCACACTGTGTATGGTACAGGGGCAACTTTGCTTGAAATGGGGAGGCAACGGAAGAGCCGTCACTGGGCATCAGCAGGTCACTGGGCCTGACAAGGAAGTGCGTTTTTTGTAACTGAAGAAGTGAGTGCTGAGGCACAAATTAAACAGCGAAGGGCAACAGTCCAGGTGCAAACAGGAGCGGATATTCATAACAATTTACATATGAATGAGGGAGCAGTTTCTCTGTTCCTTTGGGACCAGACTGAGAATAAAGCTAACTTCAGTCCTAAAAGAGGAAGTGTCGCAGAATCAACCGAGCGTAAAATCCAGGAGTATAATTTGACAAACAAATCTGGCAGAGAGAGAGAGAGAAAACAGCCAGACATACATGCATAAACAAATAAACAAGCAAACAAATAAAAAGGTCTTCAGCTTGTTGTGAAGATACCTAAATATCAGACAAAGCATAAGAAAATACGTGGTATTAAGTATTTTCTAAGGTCAGGACGCAGAGACAGCGTCCCAGAGAAAGATCCGGTGTTATGATAAAACGTACTACTTTATCAAAACATCCTACCGTAGTGCTAATCGATAGCCCTAACCCTAACCCTAACCCCCTAAAAACCCCTAAAACCCCTACCTTAGCCTTAACCCTAACCCCTAAAACCTAACCCTAACCCCAAGACGGTGGAACTGCACATGCGCAGAAAGGCTCGATAGCACGTCTCGATAGGTAGGATGTTTTGTCAGAACACCGGAACACATCACCTTCCATACAGTATACCCAAGAACTGAGGGCCAGAAGATTAAGGCAAAGTTATAAGGAAAATTCACACGTGTAACAAAAATCGTGAAAACAGCACATCAAAGTTATGGAGCATATTCATGACACAAAAGGAAAACTGGTTTTTCCTGCTCTGTTTGATTGCTTGGGAGCAGTCAGACATTCAATCGCAATCTTTGTTCGAAAGAATGCAAATTATTCAACTCTGATTGGTTGGCCGTTGACAGAAGCCCTTTCCCATAGTCCAGGTGGAGTACCAGATGGATGGATGGGGCTCGTTTGACCGGTTTGGCAAGATGACTCAGAAACACTGAGGAGTGTTTGAGCAGTGCGTCAGGAGAGCGTTGACACAGCACACAGGTGGGTGTACAGGGCGCAAAACATAAGGGACGAGAGGAGACGGAGAAGGTGAGACACGGTTGCCCCGAGGTGTACACACCTCCAGACTTTTCACTCCAGCAGTGATTGGTTTCTTCACGTCAGCATCGATGTCCACGTCACCCACATAGCTGCCAATCAAAAGAGAAAAAAAAAAAAAACCTTCGGAGATTAACTTCGCTCTCTGGGTAAAACATAACATGTCAAGACTGTGCCACTCAAAGTTAGCACAGCTGCATGTTTTTATCTTGTCTTTCAGAGAACGAGTTTTTTAAAGAAGGCAGGAGACTTCAGTGCAGTGTGAAGTTGCCCTGGCACACACAGACACACTTATCACGTTAGTTACTTCAGGTCAACTGGAAAACCAGCCCCTGCATAGCTCAGCTTTATTTTCAAGCCTGGGGTGTTTCGTGGAAGACCTTCATGCCTGTCCTCTGAGGATGCAGAGTTTTAGATGGCTGACATACCTGAGATTCAGGTCTAGGACGACTTCTCTCTTGTCCACTTCCTCAGTATATGCCTTCACTCCAGTGATCTTCAGGGGCTGAATCAAAACACAAAGCACATTGAAAAACATGGAATGCATTTTACTGAATGGAATTTAACCATGACTCACACTCTATTATAGGAGTTTCATTTACCATCGTTGCATTATCATTGCAATGCTGAGCATTTATTCACTTATAATACAGTAAACAGCAATATTACAGTTATGGTTTATCCCCTTGACCAGGTTATGATAAGCAAATTAGAACATGCAAGGATTTGCATTTGATTTACTGTTAATTTAACATTCATATACCCATTTCTTGAACAATTATACAACAGTGGTACATATTCTTTTTAATTTTATATTAATTATACAATTATTAGACTACAGAGGAAACTAATCAGGGGGAGTTAGGAAACATTGCTACTGTACTGGATCCCAAGAAAAACTCCCCGCAAATGTACTGCTAATGATGGTCACTTCAATAAAGTGAAAGTAAAATGACTCAACCTTCTGGCCAAAGTGCACTTTGGTAAAGGTGAAAGTTTTGAGGGCAGGGTTAGAACTCTGGATGGATGCCTGGACTTTCTCCTTCATGAACTTCTCCATGTACATTCCAAAGAAAGGCCAGGCTTGCAACAGGATCTTTGGGAAAAAAGCAAGCAGGCAAATGTTCTTGGGGCATGAACTGAAATCACTAGTTTGAAGCAGCAGACATTTCTGAAAGCGGACCAATTTTTGCAGACAGGGCACAGATACTGCTGCCTTAGGATGGGATGATGCATCCTGTCATGTGCTTTACAGACTGCAGCTGTAATCCCAAAACCAGAAAGTTTTATATGCAGTCATTTGTCACTTAATGATGTGGATACCTTCTGAAAAATGCATTGTTAGGCAATTTCATCATTGTGGGAATATAATGGAGTGTATTTACACACTATGTGTAACGCGGCATACTGTTTTACATGAAACTGTTTTTTAATAAGTAGAAAGAGTACATCCTAAAATAACGATACAAAGTAAACTATAGCAAATACCAGTAATATTATATAATAATAATAATAAATAATAAATAATAATAATAATAATAATAATAATAATAATATGGGAGCACCATCATACAAGTGGTCCATCGTTGACCAAAATGTCAGTATGTGGCGCGTGAATGTAATTCTACGAGGAAGATGGAGGGAAATAAAACTGTTACCTTATTCAGCCATTCAACCTTTTCAACCTCTGGGAAACTGACCTGGAGTAGAGACAGAGAGAGAGAGACAGACAGACAGACAGACAGACAGACAGACAGACAGACAGACAGACAGACAGACAGACACACACACACAGACAGACAGACAGACAGAGAGAGAGACACACACAGACCGAGAGAGAGAGAGAGAGAGAGAGAGAGATGATACAACAATTCACCAATATCGAATAAAAAGAACTTTTGGGCGAAGTATGACAAAAAAATGACACTTTACAAATGAGTACATGAACAGCTTGGTTAAGAAGGCAGCCTAACATAGTTCCATCATTCAATGTTTCCATGCCATTATTGAATCTATACATGTGTGTCTGGTCTCCAACACTCTCTACAACCCGGACACGCAACTTATGGACCTCTTTGACTTTTGCTGCCCATCATGGAGGTGGCAGGACATTATAAACTGCTTCTCAGTATACAACAGTAAACAGGTTTTGGTTCCATCCCAAAGGGGACATACCTTTACCAGAATCACATCTGCATTTACAGAAACAAAGTCTGGCCAGTTTGTGTTCTCCTGAATTACTGTATTCAGCTAGGAGCAAATAATGCAGAATGATGTCTATAGTACAAAGTCTATAGTTAAACCTTTTTGGACGTACTTTGACTGCCAATTTTGTCATGGTCATTAGAGACATTAGCCCACATCTTCACCTTAAGATGCAACTACTAATCTAGCAGAACTGCAGCAGAAAGGATCCAGACATCAGACTGGTAATGTCGCCTGAACCAGAGTACTTTGACCGCAGAAATCACTCACTTAACCACGAGTTACTGATCCCCCACATCAGGATGGCACTCACGTCTGATTTGCATCTTTACAGAGGAATTCCAAAAACATCACCACATTTATGGAAGGATTGAAGGAAACCTTACTGGGTTGCACCTGTCCTGAAACACAACCAAAAGACCACAGGACCAGAAGATCCAGGTCAATTCATGCAGAGATTGATTGATCAGCTGCCTAAAGCAGTGTTCCATGACCTGGTCCTTGGAGACCCCCCAAACAATTCACACTGTTGCTGTTGGAAAGGAGGGAGCAGAAACGTAGACAGTCTGGCTGGAGGCTAGAGGGGAGCAAAAAAAAAAAAAAAAGTGGACCGTCAGGGGGTCGCGAAAGACCAGGTGGGGAAAAAACTGTATTTAAAATATAATTGCATATATATGTAACATTGCCATTTTAAATATATATGCAATTAATGCTTTTCCATCACTTTCATAAAAACAGCAGCGTGAAAAGCATCACGCAACTAAGCCGGCCAGCTAACGTCATACCAGTCAGAATGGACCAGTGGAATGCTGGAGCTAATGTGCAATTATCAAATAATTAGTTAATTACTAAGCGGGTCAATGGCCATGTCCTACTAATTTGTTCCACAGTTAAAACATGCATGGTATATTGTGGGTTCAGGCTATGTACCGGGCCACTGGGCAGTCCCATGGCATGGTATATTGCAAATATTGCAAATATTGCAAAGTCACGATTGTAATGCTGACAAAACGACAACCTGTCTCTCAGCATTCTGGGACATGTGGTTGTTTTACATTCTACACAGCTTTTTAAAAATTGTTTTGTTTCACAGACATTTAGTTAACATTAAAGTAAATGTATAAGGGGAAATCTACTGAAACTTTATCACATCAGCATCGCAATATTATTCACCTTGTACTATGCAGACCAGCAAACCTCTGGCTTACGTCTATGCACATTAAGTCACTCAAGTTTGCGTCAAATTGTGTACATGTAAGCAATATTATACATAAAACAAATGGGGGAATCGCCGCACCGTCGCAAAAATCACAGATTATGACGTAAATAATATTACGAGGTAAACCATTCAGAATAGGAAAAAAAATCAACCTCTGGTCGTTATTCAGTAGGCCTGACTGATGTTACAGAGGGGACCAAGAACATCAAGAAGCGAGTCTGAGGCCTTCTCAGCAGCCAAGTTCAGCTCTGAAAAGCGCTCACATCTAAACTTAGACTGACAGAGATCGAGTCTGTGTACATGTTCGCAGAGGAAACAGTGGCTAGAGTATTTAAAATTTAAAAGCAATTAAATCTGAGGTCTGCGGAGATTTTTATCAGAATATTAAGTTACATGCAGTCCAGAGAAATAAATACGCAAACAGTAAACACCCTAACAACAAACAAGCCACGCAAACAACAAACAAACCAAACTTGATCTAATATATTAATGATTTTAAGCAGGTTGGTCGCTAGTAAAAATAAAAGAATGAGTGTTGTCGGGGATTCTGTTTTTCTCCAGATGGGTGGCATGAACCTGAGCGGGGTAATAAAAGCCCCGCAGTGTGTCGGAGCGCGCAGGCAGCGCCACGCACCCACGCCGGCATGTTGAGCGCCTTCAGCTCCCGTTTGATCACGCTCTTCTCGTCCTCCACGAAGCCCACCGCCGTGTCCAGCCGGACACTCTTGCTTCGCTGGTTCTTGCCCCACAAGGTCCACATCACCAGGCACAGCAGCACCCAGCTAATGCTGAAGCCCAGGTAGCCCGTCAGGTATACCGGGTAGAGGACCAGGAGGAGCTTCCCGAAGTGCATTAGGAACTCCATCGGCATGTGGTTCACGGCGGCGCCCGGGCTGGGCTCCTTCTCCGTGGCGGCTCCCGGAGGATTCATGGTTTCCTAATGTCAAACGATTCCTGGAGATAGGAGTCAAGTGCTGCTGCAGCAGAGACCCGGGTCAAATCTTTGAAAAATTGAAAAAAGTCAACAGGTGATTGTACAGCCCATCACCAATTTGTGTTTCTTTTCTTCTTTTTATAACCTACATCTAAACATGTCTTTGGTGGATAAGCCGAAATCTCGATTGGATACGGGGAACTTTCTGACTTCCGTGTTGTGAGCCGCAGATCTCCAGCGGATCTCCACACCCACTGACTGCTCCACGCCCTCTCCACTCCCAAGACCTACCAGGTGCCGGCAGCACCGCGACCCAGGCGGAGTCTAACCCGTGTAAGACAGCCGGCGTCGGGCAGCCGATGCCCGTTTGCTTGGAGATCCATGACCCAGAAACGGAGAGGGGGAAGGCGCTCCTCTTACCCCGCACACCAGTGTTCGAACTGGGGAGTTGGGTGGGCAAAGTAAAAGTTATTAATTTGCTGATTTAGCGATTCTGCTAAATCTCCAGTGATCGTTCAGATTTACATTGTCTCTGGTGGTTGGCAGACGACCCTTCTGTATCGGCACTGCCCCCTTGTAGCCGCCCCCTGGCCGCTTTTTCCTGCAATCTTTAAAGTCGGCGGTGCAGACCAGTATCAGCAGGTTTCAATATTGTACTTCGTAGGTTACGTCCCAATAAATCATGCCTGCTAGATGTTTTCTACAGGTACCTGCACATTCAGAGAACGCATTTTACCACATATTATGCACTATTGATATGGTCAGATTTTCTTTTAGTAAAAACCACCATTTAATAATGCGGCCATAACACGCCCATGGGTTGTGGGTTCAGTACCTGATTTATAAAATGTGTGGAATGACAGTGTAAATCACACTACCATGTATTTACCTGTTAAGCCAACCGCTTTCACTAGGTATTCGGGTATATTAGTACTCCTTGATATCTCACTGGAAGACAATATGCATATATATGTATATATAGCTGTAATGGGATGGTTTAAACTTAAAGGCCTATAAACCCCATTTTTAAACCTTAAACCACTTCATCTTGATCAACAGTCTAGACCAGTCCATCCCAGCGCACACCACTCCACACACAGAGGTGGAGCAGAAGTCTGAAGGTATGATGCCAAACCTCTTAAGACACCAGCATGCATCTTGGGATTCTTTATTTTTCTCGAAGTTCTAAATGTAACAATCATGGTGATGCTGTTACTGAACCGAACTGTAATTATTAAATATACCACATGAGGGCAGTGTTTATCTACATTATTCCTAGACGCAGGCTATCCGGGCCTGCATAGCACAAGGCTGGGGTCCACCCTGGATGGGATGCCAGTATATTTCAGGGCACATGTATGCAAGGAGAAAACTATGACAATATGGGGAGAACATGCAAAGTCCACACATACAGAATACATGTGGGTGGCACTATCAGGACCTCACACATCAGATGACATATAGAGTATTCCACAAAGCAGAAGTTTCCAGTTAGCTGGATAACTTAAGCCAAACATGAAACCATCCAATAGGACGAGGTAAGAGGCATTCCTATTGGACAATCCTTTCATTTGGCTTGAGTTATCTGGCTAATGAAGAAATTCTGCCTTGTGGAATACCCCTATGGATCTTTGGATCATTGAAGTAACCCTTGTTCTCATTCACGCTGTGGTCCTGATTCTCTGGGGGGAAAGTTTGAGGGGGTTGCATTTGATGCACAAATTTGTTCAGCTATGATTCCCCACAATGTTCCTGATACCAACGATCAAACAAAAAGATCTCAAAGTCATTTCCAGAAGGAACTGATCCAAAGAATAGGTTGGTGCTTACTGAGGGTTTGTACGCCTATGTAGTAACTTCTCCAGCAGGTCCCTGAGGCTTCCCACAGCACCAGCGCTGCACAGCTTCTTTCTGCCCTCAGAAGTGTCGCTTTCTCCAGTTCAGGCTCCTTTGTGTTTTTGATCAATGCCTGAGATCTGAATCATTCCCCATTTATGACAATCTTTTATGATAATTCTTCATTGGATCCCAGCAGCAGAAAATCAATGGTTTTGATTGCCTTAAAAAAGAAAATGGTGACTCTGGATGTTGTGTTTGTCAATGCAAAACTCAATCGAATGTAGAATAGGCTGCCATGACTGTGCTTGTTTAGTTTGTCAGGATGTCTGAAAACACAACTGCAGTTTCCATTCATACATAAGCATTTGGCTGTTACTCACTGAAATATGGCAGATTGGCCATATCGATTAACACGTTTGTTCATTAATCAGTTACAAAACGCAAGCAGGAGTTATGAATGCTGCTTGAGCTCCATTGCTATTCTGAAAATAAAAAAAAAAAACCGATACAAATGAATTTGTGATATCGGAGGTATTTGGTACAAGGCAGAGCATGTAAGACACTGGTCACATGACGGGCGGCGTGAAGCTTAATTAGGAAATTTTGCTTCTGACACTTGCTGGTCTCATTTTTGCAGATAGAACGACTCACTAAATATTACAGTTTAGCTTATGAACTGCCATGGTGGAAGGTTTCATAATTACAAGAAAATAACCTGATCTTTGGAAAACAACACGTGACCAAGAGATAATAATAATGAATATGAATTCAAGCAGGGGTGTTCGGGGGACAGGGGGGTAGGATGATTCATAAATGTATTGGAGCATAATTGGATTGGTCTGAGTTGGGGGCCAGACATTGTATGCATTCATGGGGCACAAAATCACGAGCGACTCCCTTGGTTACAGCTATAATCGCGAAAGAGCAAGTTGAGGGAGGCGTAAAAAAGAATTTCCCCACGGGGACAATAAATAAAATTAAACCAAGACTTTTGAAAAAGGGGCATAATTTCTGTTCTTTATCATATTCAGCAAATTATTTGAAACCAAACCCATCAGGCTTCATCAGCCTTAGTTAAAACATCCGCTAGTGATTATGTACAGCTGAATATATTTCATATATTATTTTCTGTTATTTTTATATTTTATTATTCTCTTATTATGCGCAGCTGCTTGGAGTGACCAGGGTTACATTTCACTACATGTTGTAACTGTGTATGTGACAAACAAACCTCTTGAATCTTGAATCTAGTGACCAGAGGCGGACATTTCAGGTCCAGAAAGTAAAAATCCAGACCAGGATTTTGTTTCAACCAACCAGTGACTGAGAC
>JAODKF010000040.1:18009308-18026439 GCA_026779585.1 Mormyrus proboscirostris
AGGATTTTGTTTCAACCAACCAGTGACTGAGACTCGTTACGCTCAACTGGTTGGTTGAAACAAAATCCTGGTCTGGATTTTTACTTTCTGGACCTGAAACGGCCACCTCTGCTAGTGACTAGTTGGCAGAGTGACATCAGAAAGCACCGTTTTTCTGATGGCTGCAAGGACGATATTACACTGACAGGAGGGGCTGAATGCCTTCATTCATGACACTTACAGTACAGCGAGGGCATTAAAAGTGGCCCTAGAAAACAAATCAGGGAATTGATTTTCAATGGTATTGATTTTCAATGGAATTGATTTTCTTTTTGTTAGTTCCTCATTTGGAGATGCACACATGTGAAACAAAACAAACAAACAAAACAAAACAAAAAAAACCTTAGCGTGTAAGCTAACTAAGCAGGTACTCCATGGTTTATGGACGTATACGGCTTTCTGCATACAGTTCTTCTTTGCTTTTCGTAGTCTCTTTTTAGCAGCTACAAGAATCATAATTAAACACAGAACCGATTACTAATTAGACACGGGGATGTGTAACAGTCTGATGAAAAGTGACGTCTCCTTTACTGCGCAGACGTAGCCCGTCTGGCACACAGGGAAGCTGCTCTCAGCGCTGTTCGTCTTCTTCTCATTATGTCAACTCTGACGGCAGTAGAAATTGACTCATATGGTACTGAGTCCACACTGTCACCATCGTCTCAATCCTAATGACACCAGTGATGTTCGATGTCACTCGGGCAAGTTTGTTCCATTGTGCTCAAGGTGAAAGCTGTGAGTTTGTGGAATTTTGGCATCATTGCAGGCACCTGTGTTTTTTAGCATAATCATCATATGGTAAGGGCAGCAACATCACCCAAATGTTATAATCATACTGATCACAGTCGAGACCAGACTCCTAAATACACAAAACCATTGGTAAGGTCAGCGCACTCAGTGCTGTAAATCTATCTGAGAGGGCAGTGCTATTACTGGGAGACTCAATGGCACTGAACAACCTTCAAAGGGCACCGGAATGGACACGGACAGCAAGACATAGCAGCACGCAGTGTCATTGTAATTAAGTTAGATGTACAATCACATCACTATGACACTTAATCTGTCATTTTTATATTGTTTTCCCTTCAATCTCCCTGCTGTTTCTTTGGCAAAATCATACCTGCCAGTCAAATCACAAAACAAACCAAATCTCTCCCAGGAGATCCCTTGAAATAACTGAAACCCGGTTGGCGGGGGTTTAGAGGGTAGGTGGAGCTGTCTTTAGACTTTCACTTGGCAGGTGATAAAACAGAAATCCAGCCCCAAAAGTCAGGCACAGGAATCTCAGTGCTCTCACAGGACTTGTGATCTAGTGGCCGCAGGGATCATGGCCGTCGGGGGACAGAGCTGCTATAGCCAGTAAGCATCCAGCACAGCAGCTGCAACGTTACAGTGACACTGGCTGTCAGTGCGAATGCAGTGAGTGTGTCACATAGGAAAACTGTCATCAGACACTTCCTGTGAAACTGACTAAAATGTCTATTAACTATATTTATCCTCTCTTTTAATAATGTCTCCTAAATGCCATTCTGAGTTGTTTCTGTGGTATTTATTTCACAATTTTCACCCTCTTCCTGTCATCTTCCTGTCATCAGGGTTGGATATGTCTTGTCAGGGGCCACAGGCGGGCCCCTAGCCAGAAATAAATTTGGAGGGATGAAGGGTGTCTCCCACTTCATAGATTTCACAGATCGGGGAGGCGGGGGGGGGGGCTTTTGTCAGTATGAACCGACTTTTGCTAATCAGACCTGTTTCTTCTGTTAGATTTTTCTTAGGGCCCATGTCACAGTGACCCCTGTTCTAATCAATAAAATGTTTCTTTTTTTCATGTGTTTATAGCTAGGTCCTGTCTGGTGTTGATATGGACCCAGTACATGTTCCACATATCGACTGATGTGGGACGAGAGGGTTCTCTTTGGGCATTTTGACCCATCGGTGCCTTGACGACCTCGAGGAACACAGGCACTTACTTTCTAAGCAGAACTTTGCGTATGAAGGAAGGTGTCGCACTCCCATCAGCCCCGGGCCCTGAATCAGAGCCTTGTGCCTGCATTGTGTTTATTCTGCTTTTTGTAGCTGAAGATCAGATTCACAAAGAAACAGAGAGCAAAATGCAGTTTATCTAAATGTGCAAATTCATTATGAGCAGAACAATGGCAAAGATCTGTGTCAGCGAAGTGTCCTCATCTCTTCTGTCAGCCTTTTCGTCTGTAATTAAATTCCACTTCAGCTGCATCAGCCTTATCCGGATCGGCCATAATAAAACGGCTCCTACTGGCGAGACGATGTCCACAATCTCTGCATTTTTATTACGTATTACAGGCAGTAGGTGTTCTGTGTGTGTATGCAAATGTCTGATGCTCTGCAGAGAGATGACCGTGGAGCAGAATGCCCTGCCTGCTGCATCTCTCCAGGCCTCCGTTCCCTTGGAGAGACACATTTGCCTCCTTCAGACATGGTGTTGCTATCAGAACCACCAAGCTCATTTACTCAAGCTAAAAGATTCACTCACACTTGTATTCAAGCTTCTCTATGTCTTGTATCTACAGCAGCCTTCTCTCTCTGGGATGACAAGGAATCTTCTGCTGTTGTTGTGTATAAGCCTTTCTTGAGCTCCCACATATTAGTGTGCACCTGTGTCAACCATTGAACAGGAGGAAAAAAATGATCAATATCATTAAAAATCGTACAAAGCCTTCAGATATAACATTAATTTTTATCGTTCTCAGTCAAGTTATGATGCAATGTTCTTTTTAGATTTCTCAGACATGCCACCAAAACTCTTAATGTCAACTGTGGATTTCTATATGGTGATGCAATCTCCAAATGCTGGGAAAAAGCCCTGTATAAACAGCCTGTATCATATCCGAAGCACCTGGCGAGGCGTCTTGAGCTTGGCTTCAGAACTGCTGCTAGTTTGGAGAAAGCAGCGTAGTAACCCGACTGCCTTGCTGAATGTCGCAAACCCCTTACTGAACTTCAAAAAGCTGCCATGAAGTCCTGCTTTCCATCTCCTACCTGAGAAGATCAGCAGGGCATCAAGAGGACAGAAAGGAAGCTACTTAAGTTCAGTGCTCAGGGCTCCCTGTCCAATCTCCACGCCAGTCAGACAAACTAAAAGAGATAAACATTTTACACAAGGATACTTGTCAACTCTGTCCACATACAGGAAAATCAGACCGTACAGATGGAGTCTCAGGCATGAAGACTTCGATTGGCTTGTAGCATTTAAGACCTTAGACTCCCAATGGTCTGTGACATTTAATAGCTAAAACTCTGGTCTGTAGTATTATATCAGTTAAAACACTAAATGGTCAGGGCTTTGTGTTTGCTCCTTACAGCTGCACTGCAATGTCCAGTCAACAATTAAAATCGGTGCAGTACCCCATATATCCTCTGGGCGTCTCCCTTCACCACAGTTTCAATGTGACGCGTGACTAAGACCAGACTATCAGAACTGCAGGCAATTCCTTTTAAATGAGACAGAAACCTATAAAAGAGTATAAATGGGCTCTTTATTGTAATTGCAGTGCAACAACCAAAAAGAATGTGTAATATTTGCAGCTTCAGTACAGTCCTCCATTTGGAAAGTCAGGTAACTGCAGTGCCTTTGCTCAATGTGCGAATCCTTTTGAATGATTGGGGGGGGGGGGGGCGCATTTGCATGCTTAGCATGCTGGCTGCGCAGCTGTGCCTTCTCAGGATCCCTCCACCCTCATCAGCAAAGCTCTGTGGCATTTGTCACCTTGGCAGCTTAAACCTGACTTTGACTTCTCACTGAATTGTGCTAACAAGAAAACACGTCTTCACCTCTCAAAGTTAACTCACTGGGTGTCTTTCTTTGGCCTTGATGATAGAAGTGAATTTTTTGAGCAACTTACGGGAAAAAGATATAAATTTAGATACGCAGCAGAAGCATGCTGTTAAATTCGGCAAACTGCGCGTTAAATGCCAGTGTGGCGCGGGTACCTTGTGGTATTTCAGTAACAGCTCAGCAAGACGAAACACAGGAATGCATCATTTATTAAAGGAGGGAAGAACAAAGGAGATAAAATCTTCAAGTTAAATCATCTCAAAATAGAGACCTGTAGCTTGCCTGGCATTTTGCACATAATTCCACACGTCAACATTTTCAGAGCTATGCGTGAGTATCAGCTCTCGTGAATTCTCGGAAGATTGCCTTGGGATTTGGGTCTTTGGACCGGTACTCAGTGGAACCCGCTGTTGGAGATTCCATAGCATCTGCTAGTCTGCAAACTGCTGACATGAGGCAGAAACTTCCGGCCACAAAAGCACAATCTTGCCACATTTTTTTCTTTTTTTTTTGGGCAGTGTTTCTAAGGCTGGAGACGCAAGAAAGGCCAGATTCTAGGGCTTTCAGCTGTGACTAATGCAGGCCAGCACCAGCACTCCGTTACCACACTGATCTTCCTTAGAAACAGACTAAATCAATAAGCAGCTCATTTTCTAACAATATAACGTAACTATGGTGTTTTTAAAGTGGTTCCTCTGACACTTTGTGAATAAAAGCACTGCTTACCTGCCATTCATTTTTAGGTGATACAGACCATTTCTGCACAGTACAGCAATTGATGCTCATTTCTTATACACAGTCAGACAACGCTATCACGTCTTCACGTCTTCTATTATCAGTTGTGCCATAGGTGTCACATGTCAGATGAGTGTGCCTCGTGACTTTACAAAGTCGCAATTGGTTTTACAAAAATAACATATACAATAAAACATTATGAAAACTGGATTTATCATGATTCTGGAACTGCAGAGGGTGGTTAGAGCAGCTCAACGCTGCACCAGATCTATCTTGCCCTCCCTACAAGACATCTACACCAGCCTCTGTATGACCAGAGCAACAAAGATCTCCAAGGATCCTTCCCACCCCAATAACTCTCTGTCAAACGCTTCCGCAGCCTTATAACCAGAACGGAAAGGTCAAGGAGGAGCTTTTTCCCCCAGGTCATAAGGCTCCTAAACCAGGGCAATACTCAATGCCTCTAGGCCTTCTGCTGGACCCTACAGTGACTCTACAGACACTGTAACAATGACATATCCTATGAGTACTGCTTCCACATTGTTCAAATTGTTGGCACATACCTTAGACCTCTTGCACTTATATTGCACAGCAAAATATCGTCTTACCTATCAATTATGTATAGATTATGTACAGCTGAACATTTCATATATTTTTTATCTTATATTACTATTTTTCCTTATTTTTTCTCTATAACTTATGCACAGCTGCTTGGAGTGACCAGAGTTACAGTCCACTACACTACTGTATGTGTACAGCTGTGTACGTGACAAATAAATCTCTTGAATCTCGAATATTGGCTTTGCCAACTGGAGGAGAAACAAAGTCTGTCCTGAGGTACATTTTGTACTTTTTCTGGCATTAAACAAAAAGCTCTAAACCACTTAGCTCTTGTGCCTGGATAACAGTCTAAAGCAGGTGTGGCCAATTTTACACAAAGGGTCAGTGTGAATGCAGGTTTTCGCTGCAACTCCCTAATTAGGTCACTAATTAGAGGACTGATTGGCTGTAGAGTCCTCACATCTGTGTTTGAACAGCTGACCTAAAGGTTATCCCAAAAACCTGCATACACACCGGCCCTTTGCAGATAAGATTGGCCTCCCCTGGTCCAGTGTAAGGGGTGTTTAGGTGTAGGCGGTGGTCAATCAATCAATCAATTTCCAAGGAGTAAATGTCCCAGAGTTTCAAGTGGAACACGTCATTTTTAAAATATAAACTGGTATAAAAGACTGCAGGGGGTTGACAGAAGTGCACTTTACTTAACTGAAGGAGAGTCCATACTATCATTGACAGAGTTATTACTGGACATAGAAGAGAAGTGATTAGTGTTTTTTTTTTTTTTAATTCCATGCGCGGCGGGACAGCAAGGTGAGACGCCCGGAGGCACAGCACCGCGGGGCATGCGTGTCTTCAGTGCATCTATGCGTCTCTTCTACTCAGTCTGGGGACTTCAGCTACTCAGACGCCAGCAGCACACCGTCTTTGAGGCCTGGAGACGCTCAATAAATAATGACTGTCTGACCGTAGCTCTGTGGAGCTGGTGGCAGGTGAGTCGCCACATCCTCCTTACAGCAGAGATGGTGTTAAGGAACTCGACCGGAAGGCGATGAGTTCAAGGATGATATGCTGTTGAGCCCGTGGGAGTTTGAAAAATGAACATTCTATCTCATGCACGTAGACTGATAGTAAAATTTTGGGGTTTGAGCATCTGAAATTTGTTTTGAATACCCCCAGTCGGCAAAAACTACTGAGGGGGGGCCCTGTGTCCTCATTGGTAGGGTTTATCCCTGAATTTGGGCCTGCTGTATCTGGGTGGGTTTGAAAAAGCGTGGGACTTTGGGGGGAGGGGGGTCACACCCTACATCTGAACGGGCTTTTATTTTCTCCCAATCGGCTGAGCCATAAACTAAGCTTTGAAGTGAGACGTCAGCGTACTCATGATAGTGATGGGAAGCTGGTGCCGCAATAAGAACACTCTCTGCACGCCCTGCTGCATGTAGAAGTCCCTCGTCTCTGAGCAGACTGCATACGCTACGTCGGGTACGAGAAAGGCAGGACTGCAGCACTCAACGACAGATGGCAGGCAGCACCTCGTGCCTGATTAAAGGTATGCAGAGTGGAGATGCCGTTTTCTCTGACATAACCATGGAAAATGCATGGACATATGGGGGGTCCGGAGCATATCCTGGAAGCTATGGACACAGAGCACAAGGCAGGGAATAACCCAGGATAGGGGGGCAACCAGAAAGAGAGCACACACACACACACCTTTCAATTTGGGCAATTTGGCAACTTCGGTTCACCTTAGCATAATTCCTGGCTGTCAGGGGAACCTGTGGGATACCTCACAATGACACAGGGAGAACATGCAAATACACACACTACCAGTCAAAAGGTTTTTTTCACACACTGAGATTTTCTACATTTGCATGTTGCTCACTTAACATTTACTAAAATACACTCAATATTCTTTGATAACAAATACATTTACAGCATGTTCACCATCTGAGTACCTTTATTAGCAAGGAAATATCGTGTTTGATTCATCAAAATAACCTCCTCTAGCAGTTATAACAGCAGAGAAAATTTGAGGCATTCTTTCTATACTGGACATTAAATAAGGTTCTATTTCAGGGGATGAAACTTGTCAACTATTGCATTTAAAGCTAAAGGACAGCCTAGAATTTGACTACGCCATCGCCACACAACCAATTAATAGGATGTCAGACATGCACTGCGGAGGTGGACCCCGTGTCCTCATTGGTAGGGTTTATTCCTGACTATGGGCCAGCAGTATCTGGGTGGGTTCCAAGACATTTGGAACTAGAAATCAAGATGCTGAATGCAGAAGAAATGGGCAGGGATAAAGATCTGAGCGACTCTGACGAGGACTAAATCATTACGGTCAGACGACTGGGTCAGAGCATCTCTGAAAAGATAAGGCTTGTGGGGTTCATAGCTGGCCAGTCACAGTGCCCGTGCTGATCCATCCACTGTGGAAAACACATACAATGGGGAAAATGAGTAATGGACAGACGAGCGATAGAAGGAGGCCTCCTGGTCCGAGCACTTCTGAGATCATCATCAATTTATTTATCTGCAATTTCTGCTCCTGTACCATTTCCGCTGGCTCTTCCCACACGGGACAGTCGTCATCTTTAAATCCAAAGAGTCTTGGTCGACACTATCCATGGATCACGGTTTTCCCTCCTCAGCCAACTGTCAGTAGCTACTCACTATGGCCGACCATCAGCACCCTACATGCTTTGCTGTTTTTGTGCTGCTCTTGACTCAGATTTCTGGCCAAAATAATTTGGCTCTTCTCAGAGTCGCTCACATGTTTATCCCTGCTCAACATCCATTCAACATGCTGACTCATCTAATATATTACAGACCTTCACACACAGTGTTTTTATGAGGTCGTCAACATTATCCGCTTCACGTGCGGGTGGTCATAATGTTTTAGCTTATAAATACTGAAAATGTACAGAAAACTACAAATGTCACCAGAGAAATATTTTTTACACAAGTAAACACACTCCCTTAACCACATGGCCACCCACTGCCCTTAAAAATAGTCTTATAAAACTGTAACTGATTTGATGCTGGATACCTTTATCTCTCCAGGTAGGTATAGATTTACCTTCTACAAAATGGACATTGTGGATACAGAAGGAGACTTCCAGCCGTGAAAAATACTGGAGGCTCACAGTACAAACGTGACTTACTCTGTCTGCTGTTTCTTACTTCTCTTCCACCCTGTTGTTTCAGAACGTATTACAGCCGAAGGTCACCCACTAGTGACACACACTGGTACGAAACTGAACTGCCCCTTGGCCTAGAGAACTTCCATTTTATGAACCATCCTTTGACAGTAGGGGCTCCGTCTCCCTCTGCTGTCGCAGACCTCAGTCACGCCGAGTCCTCCATATTTGTTAGGTTCACGCAAATTAAAAATGCTGGTTTCTACGAAAAGTGTATTATTTTGAAGGGCTTAGTGAAATTCACCATCTTTTATCATCGTGAAAGGCGTGCATCCCCTCGCACATCTCCCATACTGCCTCAGGGCAGAGTCACATGGAGCTTGGAGCCTATCCCAGGAAGCAGAGAGCATGAGAAAGATGAAATAGTCACACATCACACACTATGGACTATTCAGTGACAGTGGGAGGAACCCAGAGTAACATTGGGAGAACATTCTAAATATACGCTTCATTATAAATAATAATTAGTGTGATTGTGGCATAAACACACTATTGTTATCTGTTGCTTTTAATATTTTTCTTATTATTCTTGTTCAGCCTGGAATTTGGCAATCCTCTGATCCTACAGCTTTTGAGCTGTCAGCTCCAAACCAGCTTCCCCCTCATCTGTCCTATACCTAATGGGCGTGCTTGATATACACCTTTTGGATACGTGTACCTGTTTCTCCAGTTTGTGTAATTTTCTTGCACATCGTTGCCACCAAACTCCATAGGCTACTTCAGGGCAGGTCATACAAAATCCAGACAAAATGAAATTGACCTAGACTCATCTTTCACCCCATTTCCCTCATCTCTCCATCTTCCAATTGCCTTCCATTCATTTTTCAGGGTCTTCTCACTCACATGCCCCAGCCACCAAACTTGATGCCTCTCAACATGCTCTGAAAGTCGAACTGGCTCACATTCATCTTTTGTCATTTTTCATCACTTCTTCCTCCCGTTGGCTTCCAACCATTTTTCAGAGCATTATCACTGTCGATGACACAGCCAGCATACTACCTAAGCTACCATAGCAACGCCCTAGCAACCACCTTAACTACCTTAGCAGCACCATTACAACCACCTTGAGTAAGATACTGTGGTATCATACACCAAAGATACCACAGCAACCACCTATCGGTAGTAGAGCAACATCCTAGCAACCTAAGGAAAGCCATAGCTACACCCCATCAACCACCTGAACTACTTTAGCAACACATTAGAAGTCACCTTGAGTAGCATAGCAACAACTTGGTGTTTTGGTTGCCAGTTTCCTACAGTAAATATTTATGGTAAACCCTATCAAAAATGTCAATGTCTTGGCTACTACACAATTATTTTAGAAAACACTAACCTACAGCACCGGTTGCTCTTGAATCATACATTCATTTTTCCTCAGGAAATGCAGTTTTATATTTTTATAATCATGTTTTATATATATTATGAGCTCTTTGTATCATTTAATAGTACCTGTAATATTATATAAAACCTTTAAACAAAAAGTCATGAACCTTCAAAGGAATAAGAGTGTCAGATTGGAATTGGCGTGGACTCGGGCTTTTCCTCACCTGCCAGTTCCTGCACCTTTCGTTGGGGATGTAGAAAGACATTCTGAGGAAGCCGCATCTCCTCATCTACTCCCTCTGGTTCCTTTTATCAGCCAGTCGATACCGTGTCTGAGAAGGTTCATTGACCACTGCGCCCTCCACAGAAAGAGCTGTGGACCCAGAACACTTTGCCTGTTTCCACACGGCACTAACCCGGCACGACCAACACGTCCATAGAGAGCTGGCCTCAAATGAAGGACTGCAATTAGCATTTTAATTTTAGGACCTGAGTGACTGTCCCCCACTTGGGACAGTGAGCACAACCAAGTAAGCTGGTGTCAGGGTGATCAGGATCAGTGAGCATACCTCACACCTTCAGGGTTGGGGTGGGAATAGTGCCTGTGCTCTGTGTGGTGTTTGCTATGCGGTTAGGCTACTTACTGTCTCTAAATTACCCATAATGCACGCTCACCAATGGACTATACTGCTTGATGTACAATGCTGACTGTGACGCTCCCAAGGAAAAGTTACTGGAAAATGCCAGGATGAGGTTGTAACATTAAAAGGTATATTTTTGTGAAGTAATATAGCATATTTGTGAACTTAACGCAACCACCCTGTGCTTCATGACTATACAACACCTGAGATTTTTTTTTTTTTTTTAAATTAAGCACAGCACAAATAGCTCTACATTTTTTTGGTATAACTTTATTTTTCCGTCTTGATTGGGAAATATACAATAGAGGAATAGCGAAGATGTCAGTGAATACATTTAGATTTTCCGGTGTATGAAAATTATGCAAAATAAACTAGTACAAAATTTTGCCATTTGGAATTAAGAGGAGATCTTCTTTTGTGGCGGATGGTATTTTTTTGGGATGCGGAAGCAAAACACCATCTGTATAAATTAGCATAACAGTGCAATCATCTGTCCGTAATAGAACAAAGTTTTGGAAATGATGTCGTCACACACAGTGTGCAGTGCTCTGGAGCTCTCTGGTTAGTCGAATTCCTGCCTCCTTGCTACTGACATTGTTGACACCGAGTGTTAATACACCTGTTCCTGCACACTGAAATAAATACTCTCAGTATTTAATGTGGCATGGATGTGCTGTCCACCTCTCCGCCCATTTACTTTGTGCTTACTGCATGTCCTCGGTGAGCCAACCGTGGGGTACAGCGAGGAACAAACTCGGTGTGAAATCAGATCCTGAACGGTTCGTCGTCTCCCGATCGGTAGAAGTCATGAAAAATTCAAATTCCGAATGCAGAAAGACTCACATGTGATGTGCGGTACAGCTCGATGGAGGACACCGATATCCACAGAGGCCGTTTATAAGCACGATCCACAGCAGAACTAGAGAGCCTGATGGGACGAGGCCTTGAACGTCCCGAGGTGACTGGGTTAAGAGAGACCTGGTTAAGACTTGGGTAAGTGGAGTAGCTGTCCGACACAGATGTGGATCTCACCACACAGTCACAGCGAGCCGTATGACCTTTGTGTAGCATGACGCAAGCGTGTCCTCCACCTGTCCGACGGCAAACATCATTACATCACAGTGAATCCGCTCTGCTATCCTTCGACAGACCAAGGGCGACATTTTAAACACCAAGAGTGTGTGTGCAAGCACAATTCCTGTTAAAAGAAACAAAAAAGTAGAAAAAATAACCTCCTTTTAGTTGACATAACTTCCTAAATCAAGTTTCCAACATCGTTACATAAGATGACAATGAACAGAGACATTTTTGCATAAACAGTCATATAAATGACTGACTAAAACAAGTTTGTGCCAAACACCTGATGATGAAAAATGAAAAGTAAGACTATTCCTTTGACTTAATTTAGACAAAGCAGATGCTTTTTAAGTTGATCAGTGATTAGACTACAGAGCACAACAATCAGGTAGCAAAACAGAAACCAATGTTTTTTTTCCCAGGTCATTCCTTCACTCCTCTTTCTATGGAGGGCTGTTCCAATTCATCATCTCTCAACACTAATAGCAAAAACAAATATGGACAAAATCAGAGAAATCAGACAGCTCGTGCATGCAGGACTTTGTTAATGGGTTTAACACTGATATGTATTTCACCGCCCAATGAGGATGAGCACATCTGCAAACCTTCCTGAGCCAACTTGTGGAAGCACAGGACTCGTGTTGTTTCTTGATGGTACAATGAATTTCACAATCGACAAACTGATACCGACTTGCTCAGCATCATGGTCCTGCAAACTCGATGTTGCACAATGACCTCACAATCATGAGACATGACACAGCACAGGTACACAACGGTCACACGTGGCACAAGTACACAGACGTAAGACTTCGGCTGTCGTTGGCTTGCTGGGTTTACGCTCATGGAGCCTGAAATGGACGTGCCTCGAGGATTGGGAGAAGGCTTTAGGAATAAAAGGCAGCTTTCCTGTTACAATGAAAACAAACACCGATGCCTGATTACTTCTTAGTTACATTCAAGTGCGCAACAGGAGAATTTCCTGGCTGACATTCTGAAGTCTCTCATTGTCCAAGAAACTGCCTCAGGCTGGTTGATGCTGGGAGAGGTGGGTTCAAATGAAGACCTCTTCTGAGGTATGTTCTGAGAGGTTAACCTGGACCATGAGGACGTTATGGTGGGCTGTGAGCATGTACCCAGACTTATGGGAATGGAAAGCTGAGCTCACCCCACTCGATGAAGCAGGAATGACTGCGCTTGGGCAGTTCACATCTAAAGCCCGAAGTCCAGCACGATACGCTCCTCAAATATGGCGATGAGCAGCATGATAGCAAAGCCACTCAACATGCCCAGGTTCTGCAGCAGGAAGTGGCCCATCTGGCAGCGCTTGTGGTCCTCACTGTCGCCGTGGAGCATCTCTGGGAGCTACGGAGACAAGGGCAGGGATGACGGTGTTCCTGAACATGCGCCGTTGGTAGAATCGAACCCGAGACGCAGGTTTACAATCTCAGCCTCGTAAAACTTCTGTTGTAGTCGTAATATAAAAAGTGAAAGTGTCAATGTTCACAGAATGTGTGAGAAAAAGGTACAGGCATAAATTCGTGAAGTACTACATCAGCCTGTGCGATTCATGGCTCCATAATGCAAATTTACAATGTATTTATGTATTTTGATTAATCAAATTTACTCAGGAGGCCAGACAAGGAAAGCGTGACAAGAACTTGAAGGTCCATACAGCCTGGCCGCTTCTCACCACATCCACCAGACATACAGAGGGACAGATTAAAAGCAGCTGACACAGAGCTATAGGGACCTTCTCACCATGACCATCAGAGGTGAAGCCACGGGGAGGCGGGGCCACAGGGGCACTGGCCTCAGCTGAAAGCTGATTGGCCCCTGGACTGTCCCCTCCCCTGTTTCTCACTGATACAAAACATATCATTGGCTAGTGATAAGACTGGCTCCTCTCTATGAATGATGACCCTTCCTATGTCTCCCCACCTTAAACAAAATAAAAAAATTCCCAGAATCGCAGTGTTTCTCACCATGTCCACCAGAGCCACATATAGGAACATCCCAGCGGTGATGGCAAAGATCCAGCTGGTGACATTATGGGTGTACTGGCCGACGGCCGTGCCGATCAGCATGCCCACATAGGCCATGAGGGCCGAGAGCAGGTTGTAGACGATGGCCTGCTTCACGGACATGCCGGCCTTCAGCAGCACAGCAAAGTCCCCTGTGGGCAGAGCAGAGTCGTGACAGTGCGTCAGCGAGGCCACCTGGCCGGGCTGCTGAGCACGGCAAACGACGTCATAGAAAACCCGACGGCAGCCTATATCTAGAGGAGCTTTATGGGGGAACCGTCCTAAATACCTGAATGCGTTTACTGGAGGATAAAACAGCGGTCACGTTAAATCTGAAATTCAAAACTCTACCGGAAAATTAAATAAAATGGGAAATGGCAAAAAAACGCTGGTCTACCTGTAACACGGGCTTGCATCCACCCTGCATATGTGCAGTGACAATACACCACAGAGACAGTGATACAGCCGTTCAGAACAGGCTACGGGAAACGCCTCTCCAACGGCTCAGCACGTAACCGTGAGTCCGTGCCAGCGAGTGGCATGGTGTGTAACTGTGTGATTTTCCCCTGACTGAAGTGCACTGCTAAGCATGCTGGCCGGCCTCCGGTGTAACTTCCGGCGTAAAGTTAAATCCGGCAGGTGTTCTCAGGCCTGCCGTCTGGCTGAGGACCCCACGGCGTCAGCCTCAGTGACAGGAGATGTCATTCGGTTCTGAGGAGCCGTCACTCATGATGAGTGTCACAGAACAGCCTCATTAGACAAGCTGGGGGTGAAGGGGGTGAGAGGGGGGGGGGGACCCAAAACGACTCCTGTGATCGTCGCCTACCCCCCGTCCCGATCATCGTATCGGCCAGCTGACATGTCGCTCCCATCCTGATGGCGGAGACCTCTGGGCCGTGAGCGACGTCACAAAGCGAAACACGCCATCTGCGACTGAGGCGTCGCAAGGCACTAAGTGCGTAGATTGTCGCCTAATAAACCAATCTGTCAATTTCAGAAGCTCCCACGGGGGTCGATCACACTCCGATTGGCGAACAGCTCCAACGGAGAAACCGGATTGGCTACTGAGGAAAGCCGCTGATCATTATTGGTTTGCTGAATATTATTAACCATAAAAGGCGCATTAAATAGAGGAATGTTTACTAAACGGCAGGGGAATCATGGATCATCGGGCAGTTCTGTAAGCTAATAAGGGGCAGGTCATTTATCATCTGACACCCATAATGACGATACTTTACATTCTGAGGGTTTATCACAGCCAGGCAAGCAGGACCTGCCGAATGATGGCAGGAAAAATGTAGCTTCCAAGACGAAGTTTAGTTCTTATTTTCAGGCATATCAAAAAGACAGTAGATCAGATCACAGTCTTGTTTGCAGGATAATTTAGTTTATTACTAAACAATGTTTTCTCTTGTTTTCCGTTCAGGGTAAAATGCACACTAGCCAAGACTGCTGGCTGAAAACTACACACAGTGAAGAATGCATCACAAAATCAACGGTGAAGCCCACCCCCACAAAGTGCGTACCCCGAACACTGCGCCTACCCCACACCCTCCCCTGAAGGCCCACACACAAACGCAGCTGGCAGGCTACCCCGTGGCGCGACACTCACCCAGCTCGTGAGGTAGCTCATGGCAGAACACAGCCACGGAGGTGCTGATGCCCCCAGTCACATTTGCGCTGAACGCAGCCCCTGGGGATCAGAAACCACACCTGTGAGACAGAAGCCACGCCTCCCGCTACCGACCGGCGCCGAGCCACTGAGCGAACGTCGGTCCCTCCCACCTATGGCCAGCCCGTCGCTGAAGTTGTGCATGCCATCGCCCATGATGACCATCCAGGCGATGCTCGCTATGCCAGCATCCTTCATCTCCTGGTCTGAGTGGCAGTGGCTGTGGTGGGCGTGGCCGTGGGCGTGGCCGTGGCTGTGGGAGTGGCCATGCATCTTAACCTTGGCCTTCTTGGTGCTCTCGCGGACAGAAGACGACTCCTCCTGGGGGCTGGACTTGGGGTTGCTCTGTGGGTCCCCCAGTGATGATGCAGAGCTGTCAGCCCCTGCGAATGCATCAGAGGGAGAGGTCGGAAAATCTTACTGGGCTCGGTCGCCAACTGTCTGTAAAACCCATCTCATTGCAAAGCCGGTCTCAGCACTAAATAAAGACCTTGATTTATTTCCTAGTACAGGTAAAAAGGAGAGTATTTAGACCATTTAAATCTTACGACTGATCTCAGATTTTATAGTGCGTCCTAAACCAGATGGTCCCTGGCTATCCCATGTAGGCTTACAGATAAGCTTGGATCCTCATAACTCTAGTTGGATTTGCAGTCAACAGATGCAGATAAACAAGTGGGTGGACAAGGTGGAAAGTGATACATCCCCCAGTGAGCCCAGACAGATCAGAGGCACTCTCAGGGTAGCGGGACGGCAGTGACGATCCAAGGTAAGAGTAGCGGCAATGCAGACTGGCCATCCTCACTGAGCCTGTCTTACCATGAGGGGGCGCTGTGCTAGTTCGAGTTCTCATCGAGCTGCTCCGTCATAGGTCCCACATAACGGCTTTAATAAATCATGCGTTTGTCTCCGCCGCATCACTGCTCCCTCCGTGAGGTGCATCTCTCCAACACACGGTGCGGAAAACGAGCCAGTTACAATAACGGGGCCCACAGAGCGAAGCCGGCAGGGGCGGGGGAACCCCGCGGGGAGCTGGACAGCTCGTTAGCACTACAGAAGGAGGTTTTACCAGCAGCAGGCAGCGGCTTCAGATGCACCAACTCCACGTCGGAGCGCCGCTTCATCTGATGGTCTGACAGCTTTCGCCCAATCTTGGCCTCCTCCAGCTTCCTGCTGGAACTGCACCAGCTCTCCTGTGAGTCAGACGGTAAGCATACAGACCGCTTAAGCGAGGCCTGGACTTGGCTGTTGATGGCGGCCATTTTTACGGCGGTTGCGGGGGCGAGACGGCCGGCGGGCCTCACCTGCTGGTCCCTGTAGTGCTTGAACATGCCGATGCAGTGCTCAATGATGAAGAGAAGATAGATTCCGGCCAGCGCCATTAGGCCTTTCCACACCCCGTCGAACGTGGTGGCGAGGTCAGCCTCCCCCTCCTCCTCCTCCGAGCTGCTGTGGTCATGCTCCCCCTGGGACTGCAGTTACAGGGATAGAGAGTCAAGCAGTCATCAGCGGACGCCACAGAACGGGCAAAGTGTGCCGCGTACAAACGAGACACTCCATGACAAGCCTCAGCACACGAGACCGTGTGGGAATGAGCTCCGGTTTACACGCATGTGCGCCTCCCACACCTGCAGCATTTCCAGGCACGAAGACGATTTTTCTGTTACCCGAGCTAATATACCGCGGACTCTGGAACGAGGAGCATTTCCTGTCCAGCTGTAAGTCCACCCGCACCCTTCTGACTGCATCTCTCGACAGCCGGACGGGATTAATATATCGGACTGCCTCCGAGGCGGCCAGCTGCAGTACCTACATGTGGCAGCAGGTGGAGCAGTGCATCGCCGCTCAGAGTGCCCACCGCCAGCGCCACCAGGAAGGTGAGCAGGAACTTGAAGCAGGATTGCTTGATGATGGGCACCAGAAGCACGCCCAGCAGAGAGAGAAGGCTGATGATGGTGATGGAGACAAAGCCCCATAAGCCAGTACTGGGCAACAGCCTTCATCAAACCATGGAGATGGTTCCACGCTGGTGGTCCCAGTGTCGT
>JAODKF010000040.1:18026449-18037471 GCA_026779585.1 Mormyrus proboscirostris
AGCGGGAGATGACCGAAAAGTTACTGATCGTTCTGTACAGCGTTTTCCATGATACACAAAGTAAAGCAGCCTGACAAGACCCTGTCAGAGAGACTGCTAATTCCGCCATCACTCCAGCCAAAGTGTTCTGCATTGCGGGAAATGCCGTTTTTACAGAATCCTGCCAAAGCGGCCTTCAGATCACATCACTGCTGCTATATGCCATCGCCTGTCCTGCGCCATGCTCTCACTGACACAAGGGGGAGCCCTTTACATCTGGCAGATGCAGACTGGCAGATAGCTCCTCCCTCTTCATTGGACAAAGGGGAGGATTGATCGTTCGGCTGCCCATTGAGCTCATGCTTCCCCTCTAAAAGTATGTGCAGCATAATCATCACCGTAAATGATGATGGTAACACACCAGGTCGTCAGCAGGTTGATTAGAAACCTTCCATACTGCCCCCTACCTATCTGACCAAAGTATTACAAAAAGACTGAACCTGGTGAGCGCCACAAGCTCCTCAGACAGAGGGGGAAAGGAGTGATGGAACCTACCATTTATTGGGTGATACGCAGGTCTCTGGGCCACTAAAACAAACTCATGCATTAGGGTTTGGCTAAGGCAGGGATGCGTGTAACTAGCAGGCAAATACACATTCGCCTCAAAGTAATACGTGCTGCAATCAATATTAATAATTCATATTAATATTATTTCCCCTCATAACAGCACTAATGCACACAAGACCAGTTATGTGTATACCTGACTATAAGTGTATTTAATAGGCAAGATTTTAACTGTAGATGCACTATAAGCTACTCCCACCCAGGTAGTTAACCAGCTCATCCTGTTTGTAGCTAGACCTTCGTAATGTGCAGTACCTGAGTGGGTCGGCTGCAGGGCCGAGGGCTGGAGCTCCACCTGGTGGTAGTGCCTGATACAGACACGGCTGTCAATCTGGTAGAGCAGCGCCGGGCACAGGTAGGAGAACTGGGTAGGGGAGATGAGCGTGTCGGGGCTCAAGCCGTAGTAGTACAGGAGCTGAGTGAGGTTCAGACACTGCGGGGGGTGGGGGGGAAAGAGAAATAATCAGAAAGGAGCACTTCCAGAAATTCATCCGGGCTGGTCCTGCGTGTGGTGCCTGAATAAACATAAAAGGCAGTCGTCACTGAATGGAGATCAGGGAATACAATGCTGGCAGGAAAACAAAGGAGCGGCACAGACGGCGGATGGCACAGCGCCGTCACCGGCAGCGCTGTCCCCAGCGTCCCCGTCACCACGCCCCGCCGGGCGTCTCCGCTCCGTCCTAAGCGACACAATGCGTCTCGTGACTGCTCAACATCAGAAAACCGAATGCCGAGCGTCTAGCGTGGAAACACCTTCCTCGCAATCAAACACGGGCAAACCCGCACGTGTAAAGCGATCGCACCGGGACACTGCGACGCTCTGCAACAGAAAAGCCCAGGGTACGTGACAGAACAGCAGCGCCCCCTACAGGGAACGAGGGTCATGGCGAACAGCAGAGCTTTCCAGCGAGCAAAATGCTGTGCTTCTGTCACAGACACAAGATTAAAATTTGATCCCAGCCGTGAGCTGCGGCAGAGCAGAACTGGCCTCTCACTTGCATCCAGCTCCACCCTGGAGGAAACACTCCATGCTGTGCATAAGCTGTGCCGTAAGCAGGTCGTGTTCATAATCTGTACCATAAATCCCTGCTTAATGCCACATGTGCCACAGATAAGACAGAATTAGTTTGAAATCTGCCTCACAGACATACTGTGTAAACAATGCTCATGCTAACTGTTCCCAGGCTGCTACTGTTTCATACTCTTGCTAAATGCATGGCTACCATTCAGAGCTCTAATTATCAGAGCCATTCTAAAAACCATAAGTCTCAAATTTCATTTACAACTAACTACCGGGCATTTCACTAGAACGATTTCATTTTGTGCCTGTAGCTTTTTCACACATTTCAATATAAGCAGTTCCTTATGATTTTGTGTAGTGCTCTACCTTTACAACAGGAACAGAGGAATTGCAAATCAAATGGAGATTGGTCTTCTCTGATATGCAGAAATGACTCTCAAGGCACACAGACATCAGGGTTCGGGTGCAGGATAAGTCTTCTAATGAGCTTAGCCAGTAAAACACAGTGGTTCAACCCCGTGGCTGCGTTTGTACTTAAATACGGCACGCTCACAGGCCCGTAAGAAGAGATATAGTAAATCCCCGCACCCTAGTAGGGCCCCCTACCTCCTCATGCTGGTGTGTGACGTCTTCTTTATGGATGGCCCCAATGTTCCTGACAGGGGCTGACCGCTTGCTAAGGTGGCGTTCGGTAGGTTCATGGCTGTGGTTGTGGTGATGGTTATGGTCTTGGATGGGTCTGTGATCGTGCTCGTGGTCATGAGCTTGGTCTGGGTTATGTTTGGGGTCATGTTGATGTCTTTGTCTGTGGTCGTGTTCCTGACTCCCGAGGGCCCTGGCTTTGGCGCGAGGCCCTTTGTCCTTGTTGGGCTTCTTGGGCTTCCCGCTCTGGGTGTCTGGGGGCTCGGCAGATGGCTGGAGTCCTGCTCCCTCCAGCTCCTGGCGCTCCCCAAGATGCCTGTGCCGATGCAGGTGCCGTCCTGGCTCTTTTCGCTCGTCGCTCCGATGATCTCCGCTGTTTTCATGTGTGTCGTGATGTTCTCTCTCAAGTTCACGACCAGACTCGCTCCTGACGAGGCCTCCTGGCGAGGCCCCCGGGCTTTCGGTGGCCCTCGTTTCTCCAGGCCTGCAAGGGGAGGGCTGAGCCGTAGTGCGGTTGTGTTCTGGCTCCGAGCGTGGCGGGGAGTGCACTTGATCATGCGGGCTGTGGGTGTGGAGGCCCTCCTGGACATCCAGCATGTCCAGATGGGCCACATGATCGTGCCCCAGGTTCTCGTGTTCCAGGCCCAGCAGCCGGACCTGACCCAGCCCCAGGCTCAGCAGCAGGCTCTGAAAACCGTTGAAGTCCAACCGGTCCTGATTTCCATAGCGAATGAAGAGTTGCTGGATGTAGAAGTTCTGCTCAGTGACAGCCTCACTGGGGCCCAAGCCCTGGTGGGGGTGGCCGCCGGCTTGTCCACCACGGCTTGTCTGGGACATCCGCAGGCTATCGTGGATGTGCGTGCCGTGTGAGCGCCCGTGGTGGGCTTGGCTCTTGTGGACGTGGCCGGGGGAGCCCTGCTGGAGCAGGACGCCGAGTAGACAGAGCAGACAGACCTTCATGACTGCTGGGCACCTGCAAGACAACACAAGCGGCATCATCTTCCACTGCTCTGTGGCAATGCTGGGAACAGGAATCCCTGGAGCGGTTTCTCTCAACCCGGACCTCGGGGGCCCCCAGACGCTCCACTTTTTTGCTCCCTACCGGAAAGTCCATTGTCTCGGGGTCCCCAGGGACCGGGTTGACAAACACGGCCCTAGAGTACAGAATCTGACCTGAACACCTCTCATCCAGCTCTTAAAAGTGTGAACAGTCTTGGATAAAAGCATCACGTAAACCAAACGTCACAGAGGGCGCACCCCCTGCTGCCACTACAGAGGTTATTCAACACGTAGTTAGGCTGTAAAAATGCTGACGGGCTATGATTCAGATGGTCTAGACGAGATTACAGCAGATGCTTTAATTACAGCTCCACATCGTTTGAAAAACCTGGCTCCATCCAATCTGAGCAGGGCATCACATTTAACAGAAATGTAAAAAAAATATATATATATATTTATATTCGTTAAACACTGTATGAGATGTTTACATCGCTACAGACACAGCGCGGCAGTAGAACGTATCGTACGCCTTATCGCTAACTATGGAACAGATCAAAGACTACTGAAGGTACATATGTGTAAAGTCAAAATATCCCAAGTCGAACCATCGTAGAGAGAGGAGCATCTGTATTATGGAAAGACAGACACGCAAAAAGATGAAAACATTCCAAAGGAAACAACATTAAGCACCATTATAATAAGTTACTACTGACTGAATTGAAAGCTAATTCACACAGGGTCCACGCCTGGGCAGAAGCCAGCGCTTCATTCATCTGACCGTCAGCCAAGGAGAACATGAACAGGGCAGATGCAGCTTAAAGAAAAACATGCAGCTCCAGTAGCCAGGAAGACCCCGAACGGCGGCAAGCGCCAGTGAGACGGCACAGCCCCAGAGACTGCCCCGGCGCCTGTAAAGTACTCACTTCAAATCGCACAGTACTTTTCCGTCTGATTGCTCCACGCTTGGCTTTCACACATCGCTCAATTTCAGGCTAACCTTCCGAGCTCCAAACTACTCAGTTTATAAACTTGAATGCGTGAACTTTGACCTCTGACAAACGAAATCTGGCCTTTCCTCACCCTCCTTCCACATCTCTCATCCACACAAATGGTTCCCTGTCTGCCATCAATATGCTCTTTGTTGGAGTCGCTACAATTTCAGAGGGATACCCATAAAAAAAAAAAAACACACAACACACACATATACACACACAATAACCTATATTTTCTGGAATTATCATGTGACGATAATTTTAATGTAGCAGCTTTTCGTCGTTGGGAAAAGACTGAATTACTAGCAGGAAGGCAGTCAGTCCACAACAGGCCTATTAATCAACAAAGTGCTGCAGCGGCCCTTTCAATCACCCATCGCTTTTTCTTGGTCACTACTTTGTGCAAAGTTGATTTAATGAGATACAAATAGGACATAAGTGCTAATAAATAGTAAATAATCACAGCTTTCACTTCTGTTGATGCAGAGGTTCCTCCCGAGTTTACCTAGTGAGAATTCAGACTTCTGGGGGCACTCCGGTTGAAACTTCTGACCAAGAACTCTGGAATTCCAACTTCCCAGTTTAAATGGAATGCGCCATTGAACCTTTACTAATTAGTGTGCTGGCAGTTGATGAAAGGCTACGGGGCAGATTACAAAGCCGGAGAATGTGGGGGGTTTATTCGAGGGTGGGGAGAGGTCAGGTGATAATACAGGGGTAACCTGTATGTAACCGTCCTTATAATAAAATGCTTCTAGACTGTCCCTCGCCCTACACACTCTGCCATTCCCAGAGAACCCCCCCTCCTCCCCATTCCCTGCCTCTTCCCAGCTTTGTGACATGATGGAGGTAGGCCACACGGCAGCCGGTGAGTATAAACCACTCTTCGTTCACCTCGATCAAATGCATTTCAAAATTTCTCTATTCGCAGTCAAACGCTTGTCAGAAACCAAGCACTACTACATAAATATTAAGCCCAAAACAGTAATTAGTGAACTATATAAAATTCATGCAAATTTCTCACAATTTATATGCTCAGGTAATTCTTTTTTCCGATATGTCACGACGACTTTGATGCGGATCATTTAAATGCATACCACTGCACAAGTTAAAAAAAAACAAACAAAAAAAAAAAACCTGCCTAAACTACACTCCCATGACAAGAGCAGCTGAAGGACAGACTGTGGGTTTATCACCACCATGCTGTACTACAGCCACCTGACCACTAGGAGTGGGCTGGCTGCGTCACATGATCATTGTCTCAAACTGGTCAATGAGGAAGGTCCGATTAGACCGTGCTCACAATGGCCGGCTTTGTCCAGAAGGTCACGGGAGACAGGAGAAGTCGATCGTGCTCAGAGATCACAAAAAGCGACGCCATTAGCTGCCAGACGAGCTAAAGTAACTGTTATTGGGCTCATTTTCACTGAAAAACGGCTCAAGCCGATTCTCATTTAAGTGTTTACACCACCCAGACTCATTCTGCTTACGGGGTCACGAGCAGATCAGAAATAATAAACACAGCTGATCGAAAGCATACGGGTAGCCGGCCCTGCCGGTTCTCCTCACAATCTGCGGTCTCCTTTCAGAAAAAAAAAACTGCCAGAAACATACCTCTGTCTTCTGCAATGTGGCTATTTAAGGTTAGAGTGTAGAGAAATACAAGTAGGCAGCAGATGATGTTCCATTCGTGAGTAGGTAAAATTTTGATAGTGGCTTGCAAGCTGTGAAACGGTACTAATCTGAGAGTGGGTTCGAAGGTCAGAACTTCCCCCGTGCACGCACTGTAAACTCTCTGTGAGCCACGCCCACCAGCATAACCATTATCAAGTGACAATTACTACAAATGGGTGTGAAAGTGCAAAACCTGTGCAATTATCTAGTTTTCCTCATGAATGCTTCAGATAATGAGACTTGATCTTCATGTAAGACATAATCTATAAAGAAAGCATGCAGACACTCACACAGGTATCTGGTAACCAGTAGAAATTCTAATATTATAGCAATAAACTCAACAAGAGAATTTTGGAAGCTGCTGATCAGAGCTGTGCAGTGGTTAAATTCTGGCCCGTTCCTCGACATAACATTTTTTTCAGTTAAGGTACCCGTCAAAAATTTGAACACACCTACTGTACATCTCGATGTTCTGTAAGTACTGCTGTGACAGATGACCTGGCCCCCACAAACCCCCAACCTAAACCCTACAGAGCTGGTTTGGGATCAGTTGGATCAAAGAGTAAAAGCTAGGTAGCTAACTTGTGCCCAGAACTTACGGAAACTCCGTCAGGACTGTAGGGGAAGCATTGCAGGTGGCTATATCTGGAAGCTGGTTGAAAAAAATGCCAACAGTCTAGTCTATTGAGGGAAAAGGGGGGTTATTTTGAAGAACCTAAAATTTGAAGAAAAGCTGAGATGTTGAACACTTCCCTTGGTTGTTGCAATCTTTGATATGCATCACTTCATTGCCTCAAAGCCCTGCAATATAAGGTGAACAACATAGCTAAAAGAGAATTACACATTAAAAGCAGGTGCATCCAAACTTGACTTGCACGGTACATTTTTTGGAATATCATCCTTAAACCACCTGTTTCAGATCACATCTCAGCATTTGGGTGGGATAGATGCCAGGACTAACTTGGTCATTTAGAAACATGAATGGTCTTCAGTTCGAACCACTCTTATCATGATGCATGACCGCAGACACCCTGACATTCCGCTGTGGAAGTCCCAGATAAAAATCGGAATTTGTTGGACTCTCAATGAGCACAAGCCTTCCAGACCCTGGGGCAGCAAAGCAGTCCAGCACAATTACCTTCCCTCCACCAGGCTTCACAGCTGGCACTAGATTTGTAGATTTGGCAAGCGTTTCCCTCTCTACATGAAACATATCACGGTGTACATTTACCGAAAAGTTCAACCGTTGTCTCATCCGTTCACTGCAGGGGAACATCCAGTCTACAGCACACTGATTTGAATTTCTCATGGGTATCACTTTTTTCCCCTCTCTGATTTGCTAACGGGAGGCTCATGAACTGGTATTAAGTGCAAGAGGAGCCTCCAAAGACCCTTGGTTGTCACCCTAGGGCTCTTACTCCACGATGCACCTTTGCACTGATCATTGAAGGACATCCACTCATACTGTAGGAAGAGCAGCAACAGTGCTGGGTATCTTCCAGTTGTATTCAACCCATCTGACTATAAACTGATAGTCTTTACAAATGCTTCTGTAAGCCCTTCCAGTTCTATTTCAAGGTCCTCTAAATCTCCACTGATTGGGCCAAGAGCAAGCAACCAAACCTGTTTCTATGTATGTGTTTTTTTTTTTAATTTAATACTGCAAGCTAAAACCCTGGGTTCCATTAAATCAAAGCTAACTCAAAGTTGATTCTAACAACAAGTTCTACCCAAACCAGCTTGATGGGCCGAATGGCCTCCGTTTGTAAATTTCTTATGTTCTTAGTTCAAACCCATACCTGAACTGACTGGAAGATCTGACTTGAATGACCATCTTTAAGAGATTAGCATCCTACGAGGTCCACATACCTTGACTGTTTAAACCATTCCTTTAAAAAAAGAAACTTTTCTCAATAAGATACTTTTGATTTGTGAAATTAGAGGTGCAAACTCCTTCTATGCAATTGCAAACTGCGAATATCTGTAAGCTGCCCATGACTGGGCTACACACGTGACTTCACAAAAAGTAAATGTTTACCAAGTCACACTCCTTGTTGTTATAGTCCATAAAAATGCATAAATGTGACGAAGCAGCACAATTAACTGGAAAGTAACATTCAAAGCACAATGTTACCAAAAGTGCTTACAATTGCACAAGTATGACTATGTCAGCAATTTGTCACAAGATTATATCTGGTTTTCTACTGTGGCTTGCTATTATTTTCAGAAAAACAGCACAAGGACGCCTCAGCCAATTGAAAAATAGAGAAAGGGCACAAGGTCAACTGCTAGGTTCTGCAAATCCAATAGCAAGTTATTTCACCCAAGAAAAACCAGCAACACCACATCGTAACACCACAAAATAACGATGATGCCATTGGGATGCTGCGTTCTAGGAAAACTAGCCAACGAGCATGGGATCTAACCAGAAAACATGATCACAACAAAGCATTCTGGGTATATTGGCACATGGGAGTTCTATAAAACCATGAACACAACATATTCAGGGTGGCCAAGCACATGACAATACCACAAAGCATGATTACCTTCTCTCATGACAACACTGAATACCACAGTCACAGCACGATTAAATTCCTTCATTGTCGGTTTGGTAAGCAAAATGAAAAGAATGTAGAATGTATACATTTATTGACACAGGTGGAACCTAAATTTACAAGTAGATATTCAACATGGAAAACCTTATACCAATTGTGTCCAACATGGTTATAGTTAATTATGGTCAAAATCAGTTGTCATAAGTGGTTTGAAAGCATTTTAGTTTCCCAATAAATTTCACCAACAATGGAGAGCTGTTTATAAGACCACGGCTGTCAGTTCTGCTACATCAAACTCTGATATTTTCTCACGGCCATTTGTGACATCATCATCCGAGTGTTTGTATGACCAAAGCAAGGTAGACACCATCTCTGCAAATTAGTTTCCCCATGGCATTTAAGGCACTTCTGTTAAGAAATTGAGACTGAGCTAAAAAGGTCATCACGACTAGGGGTACTTATTGCTAGAGATTTGCTCTGATGTAGAAGATGGGAATTAGTTCATTCTGATTGTTATGATGTTATACATTTAAACTGAACTATTTTTACACTGAGCAGATAAGAGTCTCTTAGGTTCTGTTATTCAGATGCATTGCCTTTGATTTACCGAGTTCCTAATTATGTTTGTCTGCAGTTTTAATAATAATTACAAAACAAATGTTTTCCCTGCTGTATTAAAATTACACTGAACGGGGAACCCAAAACTGAAATTTATACAGTACCATGCACTTTGTGTACCCTCACACAACCTAACCCTAGCAAAGATGATAAATGCTTGAGAAACAGACTGCAGCTCATACCTGAGCAAGGACAGGACACCCCCGCATTGTGGTGACCTAACTCGAAATCATGGAGAAGGCTACCGCTCACATTTCTGGTCAAAGACACCAAAGGGGAAAAGTGGATCAAAAGAGAACCACACATACATTCACAAAGACACAGATTAACACAAGGAGCACGTCTCACTGGCCGATCATCACCGAGAGGCTGCAGGCTCTCTCTCCAGGTCCAGGATAGCCCACATTCTTGGCTCAGCTTCCATGTCATGTGCTGAGGAGCTCTAGCTGGGGGTCACAGCAGATCCCTCATATGACTCTCACATGGCAGAGCATAAGGTGTCCACCATCTGCTCTGCTGCACAAAGCCTTTAGTCACACTGAAGAGAAGCTTTCAAGGTGTGCACCAGCAACCGACTGCTGCACCATCACGTTAAACCATAGCACTCTCACAGAGGGCGTGGGGTTAACCTTTAGACGGACACCAAGTGGACATGGAACGAAACCTATTCTTTGCTCTGAGATACGAAACAGAAGAGTGAATGCTTATTTAATGGATTTTATTCTGCCCTTTTATTCTCCCCGCCTAAAACGATTCAACACGTCGCTCAGATTATCAGATTTTTTTCATTAGTGACAGATATCTGCCATCCTTCTTAATCCTAGATGTCACACAAAACGATAAGGAGATGCAGGTCTGCGTGGCACCGAGATCCCACGCCGAGGACGGACTCGCGGTGCATTGACGATTTAAACACAAGTAAACATTTACAGTCCCGCCTGGCTAAGAGATAAAGGTGACCAATGCCAGAATTTCTGAGGTAACATTTGCCGTAAAAGCAGCCATACTATAAAAGTTCGAAATATGCACGTGCGTAGGCTGGACTCTGCAGGTATTCCATACCTCCAAATAAAATGATGGGTGGACAAGATTGCCAGCACTGCTGCACATCCGCAGAGCTTGGCCTTACCAGTGGTGTTAAGAAAGGGACCTTCAGGTTACACTTACATATCCTCAAGAATGCTACGCACCCTGCTGTTGTTTCTTTGCTGCTGGGGGGGGGAGGGGGGGGGGCACGGCCACACCAGACCTTTCTTTCTTCCAGCTCTGTTATCTCTGTGGGAACGCTGGCTGTAGATATCCAGGCCACAGGAAGTTTGTATTTCATCAGAGGGAAGTGACTTGCTGCTGATCCTTAGCGCAACACTGACACTGCAGACAACCGCAAAATGATCTCCATACCATTGCCAAAGAATTAATTCCTTTAAGACATTGGAATTTCAATTTCAATTAGAAAAACACCACCTCAGAGTAACACCTGTCTGGCATACATAAATAAAATCAAGAATCATCGTTACAAAACCCTCACTAACGTAATTCCAGAAAAACACGTCACCCTTCTGGCTAATATCTGAACCATGAAATGAACTGGCTAGACGGAAGCAGGATCTTATAAGCACATGTGTCACCGGGAACACAAATCAAAATAATGATCCTCACGAAACTGTGTCTGCATTGGAGAGGAAGACGGAGTATGTGGAAACCAGAGGATTCCAGTGGTCAAAAGGCAAATAAAGAAAACCTTAAAGACTAAGCGACTGGCCGGGAGAACAGAGGACAACGTTCGGGCTCCACGCCTTCTCACTGTTATCAAGGTCATCGCCCCCACCCTCGAACCTGTGATAGGAATACCTACACTGTAAACACAGGTTATTACACACCCGGGGGGGGGGGGGGGGGGGTCAAAGGAGAACAAGCA
>JAODKF010000040.1:18043106-18079445 GCA_026779585.1 Mormyrus proboscirostris
GGCAGGAAGTGTGGCCTTGTGTGCTCTCACAGGAAGTGTGGCTTTATGTCCTCGGGCAGGAAGTGTGGCCTTGTGTGCTCTCTCAGGAAGTGTATCCTCATGTCCTTTTGCAGGAAATGTAGCTTTATGTCCTTTTGCAGGAAATGTAACTTTATGTCCTCTTGCAGGAAATGTAGCTTTATGTCGTCTTGCAGGAAGTTTAACATTGTGTCCTCTCACAGGAAGTGTATCCTTGTGTCCTTTTGCAGGAAGTTTAGTGTCGTGTACTCACACAGGAAGTGTATCCATGTGTGTTCATGTAGGAAGTGTATCCTTGTATCCTTTAGGAGGAAGTGCGCACTCTTGCAGGACATGTATTCTTGTGTCCTTTAACAGGATGTGCATCCTTTTGTCCTCTCACAGGAACTGTCTTTCCTGCTCTAGCGGTCTTATTGTTCATGATTGATTTTGTGTTTTTTTTTTGTCTTCAGACTTTGTCCCTCTACGCTGTTCATTTTCTCACTACATATCAGATACTACTCATTCAGATTTAGTGTATATTTAATTCTAACGAGGTACGTACCGAGCAAAAGTGCATATGGATGATTTATTAAATCTCGGTTTAGCATTAGTAGTAAACTTAAAGCCCGCAGGAAGCCATGTTATACCCTGAATACAGGGACGCGATAAACAGCAAGGTCAAAGACGCTCCGCCTCAACTCGGAAATGAAATATAAAATGTGGAGCCGGTCAGCACTTTTAAAATATTGGGCGAAGTAGTAATGGTATATATAAAACATTTTTTCAGGAACGTCACCCGTCCCCTCGATACGCCCCACAGGCATGAGTTTATGAGGGTGGCCTTGAACGAACACTGCCAGCCAAAGTGCTATCCATCACGACAGGGACCAGAAGCCTGGCCCGTCTCTGGAAGCATACACAGCTGGTGGTGCGTCCGTAGCAAAGTCCTCTGAAGCCTCCCTAACTACTAATGAATTAACGCTTTCGGTATATTTCTCATTACGTCACAGTGTTCTTGTATTATGCTTCTCTTACGTCTTATTTGTTCATGCAGTCATTTGTGACACTGCTTTAATGAGTAATGCGTACTGTAAATAGTAGTCTTAATCTAGGCATCAACTGTAGGCTTAATGGCACCTGGAACTTAAATGTCACCACAGACTGTTGCAAAAAATCTCATATTATTATTGGTTTTATCCACCGAGATTTATGTATTTTCTCTTGACAGTTACTGCACACCTTGTTCTTTTCTATTTTATTCATCTCACTTCCTGAAAAAAATATTTGTCGGGTACCAGCAACACAGTTGCACAAGCACAAGAAAAATGTTGGCAGCCGTAGGCTGAAGGCTGAGTTGCAAACGTTTTAATGTCAATTTCAGGGTTTATAAATCACAACCCCGGTGCTGACTTTGATGTGCACCCACCACGTCATACCATCCATATATCCAAACCTTCAATAGCTGAGGCCTGGGTTTAAGCAAAAGGTGTCATGTTCCTTTGGAGAAAAGATTCTGGTGTGAAGCTGAAAAGGTGTCTAACAGCAGTTCTCATATTTTCAAACGTTCACCTAAGATTATATTTTTGCAGCTTCAAAAGTCTCGGTACAGAATTATTTTAGCACCTCGCCTGTCAGAGACCTCTGTGTGCAATAAAGCTGAACTGATATGTCCTGTTTTATAAACAGATCTCCATTTGATTCATTTTTCATACTTGGTATGTCAGACTTTTGGATCTTGAACATCCTCCAATGCAACCTGACAACTCACATGTTCACACTGGGTCCTGAATTCAGGCTGGATGGACCGATTCTGATTTCTGCTTGGTCGTTCGTGCAGCACAACCACATTAATATCCTACATGTCATCGATATTGTACATGTCCCCAGAGACTGGTATGGCTGTGAAAGCAATCTTACCCCAGGATTAAGGCATGACAAACAACAAATGATGGCACACGTTGTTGGGATGAAATGGGTTTGATTGTCACCTGAAGCCACGTTTGGCTTGATTTGGTTTGTCCCACTAGACCAGCAATTCATTTCCGGAAGGGCTGATTTGATAGTTGACATTGATGATGATGGTGATTATTCTTCTTCTTCATATAACAACATATATAAGTTTAATAGTCATTTTAAAGGTTAGCATAGTGGCTATGCAGGAGGCGCTCCAGGCTCACACCTCCCGGGTTCGAGTACTGAATTCTGCCTCTGCCTCCATGTGTGGTGTATGTCTGTCCCCCTCACCCCCCCATCCATAGACATACACTAATATGATGTGGAGACATTAAATTGTGTGTCTTTTGCAATGGACTGGCTTTTACTGGATTAATAAGAGAAATTGCTGGAAGTAATGTGTTGATTTAAATCCTTATAATTTCTTTGCAATGGGCACCACAAAATCACCCTGTGTAACAGTGTGGGTGACTGACGGAACACAGCAGCAGTCTTACCAAACATTTCTCTCAAGAATTTCTTTGGGACAGATGCAAAGGCACAATGGGAAATCATAATTATAGATCTGCATGCTCTCAGTGTGAGGATGCTGAATACCGTATAGTAACTTCTCTGAGCTGCTTGGGGTGGAACTCAAAATGCACCCCTGGGTTTTAGGAGATTAGACAGTCACAGTCGGATACAAATGTATTATATTATCCAGCCACGATTTAACTTTCATTTCACATCACAGCCCATTTCACATCACAGCAGGCAGAAAACTCTTTCACAGAGGAAGAAGGGGAAAGGGGTAATACCCATATTTTTGAAGACTTTCCATCCATCCATCCGTCCATCAATCCACCTATCCATTCATCCATCCATCCATCATCCATCCATCCATCCATCCATCCATCCATCCATCCATCCATCAATCCACCTATCCATTCATCCATCCATCCATCATCCATCCATCCATCCATCCATCCATCAATCCACCTATCCATTCATCCATCCATCCATCATCCATCCATCCATCCATCCATCCATCCACCTATCCATTCATCCATCCATTCATCCATTCATCCATCCATCCATCCATCCATCATGTATTTCTTGTTTCTGAATGCATTTGTCTGTCTTTTTTTTATATGACTCGCTCAAAAACTAGACTTTAATTTCTCACAATTAATCTCCACTATATTCATTGTTGTTCAAACCGAACCCACTGTACAATAGGATACACACATAAGACAGGGCTGATTTCAGGTGTCTCGTCTCGATGTGTCACACAGAAGCATTTCCTTGTGAGTTGGGCTTCTCCAGACTCTGTTCATTAGTGTGAAACACATCTTGAGTTCCATTTGAATCTTGCCCTTAATCTTGGTCTGTCTGTGTGGAGTTTGCATACATTACACCCATATGCATACATTTTTATTCCCTTTATTGTGTCACCTATAATGAATAATACTAATAAACATATTTATTCTAAATTTATTATTATTATTATTATTGTTATTATTATTGTGTTGTACTGTTTTGTTTGAGAGACTGAACCTAAACAAGGCATCATTTAATCCGTATTTTAAGTCCTTATAATGCAACATGTTTAGATGTTTACTGTACTGTTTTATGTTAAATTTTAACTATGCAGTATGGGACTGGCCATCTGGCATTTCCTGGCGGACCAGCAAAAGTTACTGGGGATCCAAGGTCGGTAAAATTTATTGTGGGGGACCCCAAGGTCCAGGGCCAATTTTTTATTCCAGTCCAGCCCGGCTGATCCGTCATAGTTGCAGTCAGCTACGCTTGAAGCTCTATCAGTCTGTTTGCACTGTTTGTGATGTCAAAGAGGCTCCTCAGGTTCATTAAGGTGCTTTTAGTCTGCATTTTACCCCGCTTGCCGTGACTGCTCGTAAAATCTAAGTTGTTAAATCATTACTTTGTGTTCAAGTTTTATGGAAATATTTAATCAAACTGCAGCATAATTAATTTCCTTAGCTGTGTCGGGAACATTTGTTTGACCCCAAGGTGGCCGGCAGTAGTAACATCTGCTGGTTTTCCTGCTGGAGGAGAGCAGGTTTTTACTCTCCCAGCTCGGCGAGCTGTGTCACCTCCACCTGACAGCCGGAACGAGGCCTAGACGATGGCCAGTGGGGGGCAGTCTGGACGGCTGACACGCACATGGTTTCAGGGCCCCCGACAGGCCCCCAGTCGGCCACGCTTCACTTCGGCAGGAGTGGTGAGGGCGGGAGTCCTTCACGCCACCCTACTGAAGGCCAGTACTCGGCCAGATTCCCATTCGGGGCACTGTGGGTGTTTTAGGTGAAGGTCTGCACAACATTCCCGTTAATTGCTGTCACATGCAGAGTCTTTTGGACGGAGTATATGAGTCTGGATTCAGTGGAGGGGCTGCGGTCAGTAAATTTGTAAGTGAAAGACAACTACACACAGTGTCTGGAGTCACTACTCTGCCCTTGAGGAAGCACTCAGGGTCCAACTTCTGCTCAGTATCATATACATCCATACGTCATATTGATCCTAACTGGCAAAACTGAAAAAAGATAAACTGTTAAGTGTTCCACAAAATGACATTTGGTCTTGTATCAAAATCCGCTTAAAGTGATTTTTTTCCATATTCCAATTCAGGATTAAAATAATGGAGAGCTGTACATTATTTCCTAAACTCTGGTTGTACCATCAGTACACCATCTCTCATTTGATCTAAATCATCTAGTTAACTACAAAGTGACATGATTATGATTCAGTTTGTAGCCTTATATTGAAGTGGTTTAAGAGGACAAGGCTTTGCCTCTCATTTACCTCAAAATATCACATTATTAAACAGGCCACCAGCAAGGTTTTTGATAGAACTTAAATACCATCATGTCATTGCAAAAAATACCCAGTAACTATCAAACTTTAATGTCTCTAAGGCTAAATGAGATAATGCAATACTACAATGAGCCACAGAAGGCAGTGTTGTACCACAAGAAATAAGCACGATGCGACTTGAGGGTCAGCAGTAACCATTTTATAATTTAGGTGAGTGAATTTTTCCTGTATATCCATATAGTGCATGGATTAAGAGCACAAAGCTTGCATGCTGTGAGCCTGATAGGAAAAAGCAAAAACCCTGCGATTCCTGGCTCCTTTAATTCAGAGCCAGAAGGTCGTTTTGTAAATTGTTTGGTTTACCTAGTTGTTTCCCATGGTCCACCACCTTGATAAGTGCTTGGAAGATGGATGGATAGAGGTATGTTGGTTATTTTTACCAAACCCTACAGCCAGCTAACTATCTGTTTTCCACCACACTGAATACATACTCCAGCCTTATATTAACCGTTTCTCTTTATGGTATGCAACCAGCGCAGATGCGGACAGCTATGATATGCAAAAACATTTTCCTCTGCTAAAGGTCAGCGTTTGCCTCAGTGACGGCAGGCTTTGTGAGGAGGGGCTGTCTAAAAAATGTTAGCAATAGAAGGTGACGATTATTCTTATTTGTGACTCCAAAGCAACACGCATTCATTATATAGCAACTGAAATTCTCAGACAATGGGGAACAGAGGTCTTATAATGAACACTCTTTGGGGAAAATGGAGGCCGCAGGCACAAAGTCGCCCTTGACGGCGACTCAAATAATTTATATACTTAGGAGCCAAGGGTTTGCTATGAAACTCATCTGCTATTATGTGCTAATACTTGTGTTATGCTGTTTTTTAAAGACACGGTCAAATTCTCATAATGGTCCTTAATTGTGAGCACTTAGATCATTACCCATGAGCGATGGAGACTCTATGGGGCATCACGGCTAGTTTTGATTCCATGTCAGAGGTGATCAGCTTGGTGTGAGATGTCTGTCCTCAGGTTTCACACGTGAATCTGTTGTTTTTAGCCAAAGAATGAGAGCCTGTCCACTGCGGATGTGCTGCAATGGGTGCCTGTAGTCTGACGTAACCTTATAATCAGGGAGGCAAAAAGTGTCAATATGCCAGCACAAAAATATCCCGCCTGAGGTAAATAGGGATCAGATGTACCCCAGTTTCTACAAGCAGCGAGGCGGGGGCAGGAGCACCAGGTGGGCACTGCGGCGTCAGGTGTCACCCTGAACCTCTTGCTTGATGCTCCTCTAATTGGGCTCGAAGATACTGATCTTCCTCCATCTCTCCAACTGTATATGATGTGTAGGACCACGCCTCGTTCCCCGCATCCCATCTAAGCTCTGATAAACCTGGTCTATCGGAGGAGTCTGGAATCAGAGGAGATCAAAGCCAGTTTGATGTCAGACTGGGGCCTTGAGAAAAGATAGAGACCAAACCCGGCACCTAATCCCCCAGAACGATCCTAAGAGTGAGCATGTGACCCTGTGAAGCAGACGGATGGTGTTCGGTGTTCTCCCAGAAATCTCCGCGGGCCTGAAGACTCACCGTAAGAGATTCCCACAGGGGATGGCTGAACTGTCAATACCCAGGGAACAGTGCGAGCACGTGCAATGAGCGAACGTCTGCTGCCGGAATGATAGACGGCGCTCCAAAATGGGGAGGGGCCGTGGCCTTCATTGCTGTTGTCTGCTGTCCTCAGTCCAGGGTAGAGGGTCATGGACAGAGGCGGATGCATGAGAGGGGTTTTTAACAGACCTTACTCCTATCAACAAAAACCAAAAGTCTTGTGCAGTCAAAGATAGGATTTAAGGCTATTTAACTGAATAGCAAGAGTATATTTGCTCGGAAAAGAAACATATGAACATATGCAAATTAAAAATAACACAATAAAAAAATAAAGCATGAAGGATTTCTTCTCTTCTGTTACTGATATATTGTTGGATGGTTAGACGAACATAACTACTGTTCTGAAACTTCTCCTCAGGGCCATTCCATGTGTTCGTTAAGTTTGAGCCATTAGCCCAATAAATTAATCCATCCATCCATCCATCCATTTTCCAACCCGCTTAATCCTATTGGGTCAGGGGGGGGTCCGGAGCCTATCCCGGAAGCAACGGGCACGAGGCAGGGAACAACCCTGGACAGGGGGGCAGCCCATCGCAGGGCACACTCACACACCAGTCACGCACACAGGCACACCTACGGGCAATTTATCAAGTCCAATTAGCCTCAGCAAGTCTTTGGACCGTGGGGGGAAACCGGAGTACCCGGAGGAAACCCCACGACGACACGCAGAGATCATGCAAACTCCACACACATGTAACCCAGGCGGAGACTCGAACCCGGGTCCCAGAGGTGTGAGGCAACAGCGCTAATCACTGCACCACCATGCCACCCCTAATAAATTAATTAATTAGTTAAATTTGTTAAATAACTCAATGGGTTATGAGGCAGCAGTCAAGTCAGGAAAACACAGGAGGGATGCTGCAAATACTGCGGTGACTTCAGAGAGGTCTTGAAATGGCTAAGCTGAAACTTTGATACAGAAAACATCATAGTTTTACATCATGACGATAATTTAAACATTATTTTCTTCTACTGCCTAAGGCTTTTGGACAGCACCGTTTTTTCAGTTATGAAAAAAAATCCTTTTGCTCAGTTTATATATTGACGAATAATATTAGGGCATTGACAACAGTCACTGCGCAACACTGAAAACTTGTAAAGATAATCAGGTTTAATAACTCCAATTTAAAAGGGCATTTATACTCACGCTGGTGCAGTTTTTAAAATCTTTATTTTTTCCATTCCATTTTTACAGTAATAATTAGATTACTGTCGGTTAGACATCCCTGTAAAACGCACAGGTGGCTGAACGCTGGAGCCCACTGGGAGCAGACAGAGTGCAGTGACAAGCTCTCCGATACTCTGTCGACTTTTGGGCCATCCGTCGTTCTCAGTGAAGCTCCGCGTGATCAGTTCCAAACCTATGCTGCCTTCAAACAGAAGCAATTTGACATAGGTTCCTGTTTTTGGGTGTCACTGACCATGGAAATTACCTTCTGTTTTCCCATCTGGGTTTTTTTTTTTTTAAAAAAAAACACATGTAATTATTTCTTAGAAAACCCAAAAACTGTTAACTAAAAACTATTATGAAAATATGTAGCTCACCCGTGCCGGATGCTGATGCATCATCGCCTTTTTACATCTAAGATGTCACCGGGCCTGTCTTCCTGTCACTCTCCAGAAGGAATCTCAGACAGCTTACGGTTTCTTCACCTCCGTCTCTGTGTCAGCCTCCGTCTGCTGGAGAGGAGATGGAGCAGAAGGGAAGCAGATTAGATTAACCGCTGCTGATGGATACCGTGTACCTGCCACAGAGATTCTGTCCAGTGGAGATGTGGCCATCCCGCTCCATCAGCATCCCCTTTCGGGTCCATTTTGGGTCTGTCCTGCTGGTTCCGCACACGCTTTAGCTCGGTGTGTGTGTGCTTCATACCTGCTGCTCCCCCGTATGCCTATGCAAGGCTGTCTTTATGCTGTAAGAAAGACAGCCAACGCTTTCATGCATAAATCAAATTTAGGCAACCTTTTGCTGTAAAAATGTTCGAATAGGACACATGAAATGTGCACAGTTGTTCGCTGAATAAATCTAAATAATCTTTTAATAATAATAATAATAATAATAATAATCACAACTTTTATTGATCCCCGTGGGGAAGTTCCTTTATTGGGGAAATTCTTCTTTACGCCTCCGCGAAGGGCTGCCACCTGTTGGGGCGCCCAGGGAGCTGGGGGTTAAGGGTCTTGCTCAAGGACCCGCAGACATGCTGAGGCTGGGTTTGAACCTGCGACCTTGTGATTATGGTACACAGACTTAGCCCACTGAGCCACATGCTGCCCCCCCTATTTATTATACTATAATTACAAAAAAATTTCACTAATATGTACTGTATGGTATTGAACCAAAAAGATGACTGTGTATACACTTTTTTAGCTTCTCATAACTGTAAGGGATATACAGATACATACCTTTTATCACGTGGTCTTCAACTGTAAAAATGCATTTTTACATTTTTTAATTCAGTTTCTCTAGACCAGGGCTATTCAGATCAGCCCTGCTGATTTTCCAGCCTTCCTTTACCTGTCAGCCAGGTGTGAAGCCTCTGTAGCCAATCAGAATCAGGGATTATTAAACTACTGTATCTACCTGTGAGAACTGAAAACAAGGCCTGGATTTGGAATCGGGGTCTAGATTTTAAGAGGCCTGCTCTATGCAGTCTATCTAACAATGAGTAAAGCAGCACAATCAATTATAGATTTAAAGGCTAATTATATAATTTTTCTGAACTGGCAATATTTTTCAGATATTTGTGAACATACTGTATGTACGTGATGACGAGGTGAGAGGTTTTTTCCTTTTGGTCTGATGCGTTTCACGTTGCCCTTAAAGCCACCTTTTGCTTCATTTTAGTGTTGTAACTTTCTTTCTAAACAAGCACAGAGAACACACTCAGAATACCCAGGCATGTTTCTGGCGCTGATAGACCAGTGCGGTGCGTCGCCGTTGTCTTGCATGTCATATTTGTTATGTTGCTTCTGTGATCCTTCTTTTACCTGCAGAAAACAAAACTAGACTGATGAAAATGATAAAAGTACCAAGAATGACATTCTGAGATGAAGGGGCATCCATCAAACAGCTGAAAGGGATAGAGAACACAGGACAGCAGGTCATTAAACTCCCTCTGTCCCTTTTGATGGGGCTCAGACCGTTAACCTGGGAACAGTTGAGCCAAGATTCATTTAGATCTTCTCATAATGATACGGGTGACTGATATAATGAAATGATTGTTTTCAGTTGCACAGGTAATAGTAATGTGTTCTACACATTTATAACTCAGCTGAGACATTGTTCACGTGTCTTAACATACAGTAATTTGTTTTCTCCACAATTGAATCGTTCGGCAGCCAGCCACGTCGTTAGAATCCTCTTCGCAGAATACAGCATGCCCTGTGATGTAGCCCAGCCATGTGCCCTTTGCTGCAGGGCTTCAGCCCCAGGTCCCCCCTCCGTGACCCTGACCAAGATAAACAAAGATGGATAGACAGATGGATAAGTAATATTAGGCTTCCTAAGACCAGGCAGCTGATGGAGCCAGGACTGAGTGGACACTTGCTAACTTTTGGTGGCAGGGGGTCTGGCACTGGGGGCATGACAGTGGCCCTTGTTGATGGGGGTGCGCTGTGGGAGGCACGGAGACAGCTGCTCCTGCATTGCCATGGCATTTCCGCCATGCCGACTCTGTCATCAGTGCCACAGTTGCACATTAATGCCAGAACACCAGGTCACCAGCAGCTTCAGCTCTAACGACATCTGCTCTCGTCAGTTTGAATTTTCGGACGGCCAGACCTGGAAGCTGGAGCCCTGATCCCATGAGTTTATGTACAGGGAAGTTTCAAAGGGGTGGGAAGTGTAATTACTGCCATGGTGCATGAGCCTGATCGTTTGGTTACATTGTAGCAGTAACTGGTCAATGCCAGGGCTCTCAGTAGGTGGCCTCACACCTGCCTGCCTGTAGCTTGGATTCTGGTTCTCTCTGTTTTTGCTCATCTTTGAAACACGGCGGCGTTTTGGTGAATCCATGTCATGAAATTACCCAAGTGTGTGTCCCGTGATGGACTGACACCCTGTCACAAGTCTTTCTTGTGCATTCTGGGATAGGCTTCAAGCTCTCCGAGACCCTGCATTCGATAAGTGCTTGTTTAAAATGGGTATATGCCCAGTATCTTAAAACTGCTTCGGGAAAGAAATGGTTAGACAATCGCAGTACAGCCAGTCGAGCCGGTTTATTCTTAGAGCACTGGGAAGTCCAAGAGTCCTAACAATCCTGCGTCAGATCCTCAAGGTCCGCACCGTCTTCAGGAAGTGGACTCACGCTCGGTGCTGCTGTTTGCCTCCCAATGAGCTGCAGATTTCCAGGTCTCCCTTTCTGCCAGATCTCTGTGTGGGTCCTGCACTGTCTCAACTCATCCCGTTTTCCTCGGGCCGGCTTTGCTCTGCCTCGCCCGTGGACTTGTCTTTCCTGCAATTTCTGTTCCGGTCTTCTCCAGAAGCCGTTAGCTTATTTGTTTATGTTTGCTGTAAATCTCTAAGTTGCCGGGCTCTGATTTCCCTTTATTTTGTGCTGCCGACAGACTGTCAGGCATCTTTTATTTCTCTTTCAGGCTGTATCCTCTGCAATGTCGGCCCCGAGCTCCATGCTTCCTGCTTTCTGTGTCAGCATCTCGCCACTAGCTATGACGCTACCCCGATGCTCTTTGGGGAACAGAGAAATATTTGTCAAGCGCAAGAATTGTGGGAACACATCTGGTAACTTCTGGGGGCATTTATGAGCCATCTCAGAGATAACAAGAACCGGACTGTTTCCATTTCTCCAGAATAAATGATTGAATAAAACTGCACAATAGCTCTCAGTGAAACATACTGACTTTTTCTTACTAGTATTCCAGATGATGGCTTTTTGCATCCATACCAGAATTGTTATGAGTTGCTGGGACTATAAATTGTTACACGATGAAAATACCCCTCAACAATCAACAAACTGATCTAAATCACCTCGCAGGGTGTTACATTGCAAGAAAGACATTTTCATAATGGCTGAGGAATTTTATCTTCTTGAAGAGAATTGCTATCATGGGCCTTTTTGAAACATAAAGCACAGGGGTCCTCTTGAGTTCCACTATCACTGAGTTCTTTCATTTTAATATTAATCTCAGGCAGCCTTTAAAGCCCCCCCCCCCACCACCCCACCCCAGCTCTGACCACCTTATAAACTGCTTTTTCAGCCCAGCATGCAGTAAAATACATCCTGTCGGTTATCTTCTTTTACTAAAGACTCACCCTCATTTTCCCATAACATGCCACGAGGGAATTATCTGCAATGTCTCCATAGCTGCTGTTTTTTTTTTTTCTTTCCTGCTTGCTTCTTTCAGGCTGGTAACGTCAGATAAGTATCCAAAAGGTCCATCTCTATCATTTGTTGCCTTGAAGATACAGCCTTTTTGACAGACAGGCTGAGTCGATCATGTGCAGCACAGAACTCTCTGCTAGGTAAGTCTCCTTAGACGGATAGTCATGGCTCATAGCTGCAGCCTAGCTGACGAAGGGATCGGAGAGGTTTTTCACGAAGAGGAACTTTACTCTGGTTTTACTCCTGCAGTACATATAGCTGGACAGGCTCATGCACACAACCAGCAGAACTTTTGCTGAATGGGCAGCAAGAGCAAGCCAGTTAAATCTATGTATATGGACTATTTTCAGATCCTGCCTTGTGCCGCTTCCTGTTCAGCTGTCTTAGCAGAAACATCACTCAGAGCTACTGACTTCCCCTCACGCGGCTCTGCGTCGTTTGGCCCCGAAGAACAGACTGGTGTGACTGCGTACGTCGCCGCCACACGGGAGTGAGAAACACGGCGCGGCCATCTATCGAAAGGCCTGCGGCCGACGCAGACTGATGATGACGCACGAAACATCTCATTAGCTAGAATACTGTACTTTGCACTCAGCGTTCGAGATGCGAGCAGTTACTGAATCACTATAAAACCTGAGGAAGCGCCATTATCCATTGACAATGAGTCATAGGTTGCATACAAGCACAGAAGGCAAGGAAAACCCTTTCTACTAGTAATGTAGAAGTATGCAGAGGACAGAATGAATCCTCTTTTCCACATGCTGTGAAGGTCAGTGACACAGTCAAGACTGAGCCCACTGTCTACATATTCAGATTAATATTCCTGTGTGCTGTTGTCTTTTGGTATCGAGTGATTTGGTCACTTTAAATAGGTGGAAATTGGTCTTTTGTGAGGTGAGAACTGTCTGAACTGTCTCATTGAATGGATGGATCTTTTGCAGTGCTGAACAGTAAGGGATGAACACACGGGAACACACGTTAGGAAATTTGATAAATTTTCATGTCTGTTTTTTTTTTTCATATGTGTTCAGTGGGGCTGGAAAAATTTCAGTTTCAGTGTGACACTTACTAAAGACTGGAAGTCGTTAGTAAGTAGAAATTTTCTGAGTGACACAGGCCACCAGGGAATTGAAAGCAGTCCAGTAGGTCTATTGCCTGACCATTCATGATAATGGGAATTTTTCAGTGCTTATTACTCTAGTCAAGGTGTTAAGCAACTCATTTTCTGCTAATTTCCCGGTGGCTGTTTCACATTATTGTTTAATATGTCTGATAAATGTAATGTCGTTGGCATAATTCAGTTTAACGTTGTTGTCAAAGGATGCATTGTCAGTAACACCGGCGCGCCACAATTCCAGTGTGTTGGTACTATGGTGCATTTCTCCTGCGGTGAGTTTAAGACACCAGTGCACCATTTTTCCAGTGTCACGACAGATATGTGTTTTGACTCTGACCACTAGGGGGAGCTCTTACACACTGAATAGTTAGCACTCTTTTTATGACCGTTATGGCACCAAGTGCAATGGAAACAACAGTGAATAAGATATTTAATTGCTTCCATAACAGTCCAGCAGAGAGTGTATTGTGGAACCGTTTGTCTTCTGCCTATTTCTTTTTTGTCTGTGTTTCCCACCTAATAATACCTGAGTTGGCTGAACTAGAATCTCAAATACGAAAAATACACTGGAGCATAAACTGTTCATTTCTTGAAAATGTAAAATAGGATCAACAGTTCAAAAAATATGCAGACATACAACTAGAAAATACACCAGTCAAAAACAAAGAGAGCAATAAACACGTAACAGCATGTAAGAAAAATAATTTTCTCTCTTTGTCTTTGGTCAAGGCTGCCTTCTCTTCTCATGAAACTTTATCTACTTTCCACAGATGCAACAATTAACAATTAACACAGGCAACTGATGAATCGCTTTCTATTAATACACTGAAGAATAATGGTCTGCTAATCCAAAGATGGATGGTTACGCCATCAAATCTAAACTTAATAATTACGCATAAATAATTAAACTTAATTTGCTGCCCTTGTTCCATATAAGTAGAATGAAGTCATTACACACAGGGCTCACCTCCCGCCTGCTCTGCTGGTCATCACTGAGCAGGGGCTATAACACAAATCCGAGTCACATTACCGACGCAGGCTCTACACAGTCCCCGTACATTATGCGTATATGTATTGTCTACTGAGACGATTAGCTCTCCCAAGCACCTTTGCTGAGAAGCGGAACTTAGAGCAGCAGTCGTCAATGTCCCAAGGCCACCTTCTGCTGAAGACGGGATCACAACCCCCATTACAGCATCCTAGACAGCTAAGCTCAGCGTGCGACTTCCCTGCAGCACCCAGAGTCCTCTCCATTCCCCTCCCATTTCCTCCAGGCCTCAGGTATCATCCATCATCACTCTTCGAGAACTCCATCTATGACCTGAGCCCTTCATCAAGGACTGATGGCCTCAGGATTCCCACAGGTTCTGCTGAGAACAGAAAATATGCATACTCCCCAGTTCTATGTAAGTCAAAGACCACACCTCCATTCCCCGGTATGACCAACAGGTGTCACTGCTGGTCCTCCGGAATCCTCCTGTTTTCTTCCCACCTGTGTCCTGTTCATAATCCCTGATCCTGTTGCGGTAAACGTCAACAACTGAATCATATCAGCCCTTCATTAGCCCCATATATATGCACATCCCAGTCCTGTGTTCCCCAGTCCGGTCATTAATGTCAGCCCTCCAGTTGCCTGTGCTCATCTCAGAGTTAATCTTCCCATTTTGACCCCTTGTGGTCCTATTTGTTTCCCTGCGCCTGTTTTGGTCATAAAGCCCCTTTTGCTCTCCTGACACCTGCCCCAGAGTCTTTCGTCCATTATGATGTGACAGAATGACCGGACTCCGCAAATTACCTAGTGATTATTCTCTGGAGCACCTTACGCTCCGCATCTCTGCCTGCATGATCTAAAACCACACCTATACTCCTTTCTCAACCCGAGCCTCTTCCCTCTCACCTTGGCGGCTCGTGGACAATCCGGTAATTGACTCAGTATGTGACAGCAATCTGGAGGAGCCTGATGATCCCAGCAAGCTAGCGGAGCTGTCTGCTGTGTGAATAGTCCCACTGGTGCCAACCCCATATGGGTTACAGCGCTGGAAAAGGAGACCGATTACAGTCAGGCCCAAGCTGATGCTGAGCAGGACTCCTAGTTCTCCAGAGCCTACTATGGTCCTGCTGCACGTTGTTTCTCCAGAGCCCTGATCCCTCCCGAGCCGCCCTGCCTGTGAGCTGAGAAATTCTTCTCCCTCCTGGAGGGCTCACTCCAGGTGCAGATTCCCAGGAGGCAGAGAAGGTCCAACGCTGTATGGGGGACATGCAGCGGCTACTTGAGCGTGAAACCGCTTAGTCTGGTGCTTTTCCGCGGCTGCCTGCAGCTCAGCCTGCTGGCTCTCCTCAAGTTGCTGCAGCTCAGCCCATTGGCTGTCTGCAGCTTGCTGCAGCTCAGCCTGCTGGATCTCCTCAGCTTGTTGCAGCTCATCCCACCGGCTCTTCACAGCAGCTCTCGTCACCTCACCACAACTCCCCGCTATGGCCGAAGCAAGCAGAAGTAGAGGAATCGGGCTGTGCCCGTGGCTGCCACCTCACCTGACCGGTGCCTCATGGGCTGTGCCCAGAGAAGCCTGCACCGCACCTCCAGAGCCCTGCCCAGGGGAAGCTGCCACTGTGCCCCCAGAGCCTTGCCCAAGGGACACTACCACTGTGCCCCCAGAGCCTTGCCCAGAGGAAGCTGCCACTGTGCCCCCAGAACCTTGCCCAGGGGACACTACCACTGTGCCCCCAGAGCCCTGCTCAGGGGAAGCTACCACTGTGTCCCCAGAGCCTTGCCCAGGGGACACTACCACTGTGAGCCTTGCCCAGGGGACACTACCACTGTGCCCCCAGAGCCTTGCCCAGGGGAAGCTGCCGCCATACCTGAGTGTCCAGGGCCCAGCTTGGATAAGGTTGCCGCTTATTGCTGACCTCCAGAACTGCTTGTCCTGAGCCTTCAAAGTCTGGCTCACTAGAGCCCACTCTGATCATCCTTGCCTCTGCTGCACCCCTAGAGGTTGTTCTCACCTCTGCTGTGCCTCCAGAGCCCATCCTCACCTCTGCTGCATTGTCAGAGCCCGTCTTCACCCCTGTGGCACCTCCAGAACCTAAACTCTCGGCTCCCAGCCCAGAGAGGTCAAATTTCAACTGACCCTGTAGCAACTGTGCCACCCAAACCTAACCCAGGTCTCCCCTGGTCAGAACACTGTTGTGGGCTGTTTGGCCTGCTCTGCTTCATTTTCCATCTTACACGGATGAGCGCCCTGTTCGCTTTCCAGGTTCCCTGGCTGTGCGCTGCTCACCTCCAGGTGTCCAACTGGTGCCCACCTAGTCTCCTAGTGATCTGTTGGCACCCAACTTATCTCCCATTGTTGCCTGGGTGGCCTCTTTGCTGCCATCTAAATCTTCTGCCATTCATCCCTAGGCCGACATATGACTCCCAAACTGCCGCAGGCTGACGCCTAACTCTATGGCTGCCGCCAGACGGGATGGGATTGATCCATTAGATGCCATTTTGGAAGACTTGGGAGACCTTCTGGGCCTTTCCCAGAGTCCTGCTCAGTGTCCCCTTGCCTCAGCTCAATGCTTAGGCTGATCTGGTCCCAGGTTCTGGGGTGACCATCGGATGAGGCCCAAGAGAAGGGCATCTTCTGTTAGCCACCCAGAGTCTTGCTCACACAATGCTGACTGCCCGGAATGCTCGCTTGCAGAGACCCAGGGAAGAGACTGATGGCGCAATCCTGCTGTGTCACTGGTGCCACCCGGCCGACTGACCCTCCAAGGCCCTTTGGTCCTGTGGTCTGGACGGGGTTGGAATTCCTGTCTCATGAAGTCGTGAAGTCAGAGGAATCAACACAACCCCGAGCACAGAATTCAAGATGGCTGCGCCCTTTACCAAGAGAAGATAAAGTTGTAGTTTTATACTGTTTATTAGCACTTACATCTTATTTGTGGGTCATTAAATTGGTCAAGCACACAGTTCCGTCAACCGTAGGTAGACATGCATAATGTGTTGTCATCCACTGATATTGCTAACAATGGCTAACAATTAACCGGGCTAGAACCGGGAACTTAGGGATTTTTTTAGTCCGGGCTAAATGTAAGTGAATGAAGATGAAGGCCATTTAAACTGGGGTAAATTAAATCTGACAAGTTAGCTGTGTCAGTAAAAAATCTTGCTTTTTGAAAAGGGTCCTGGGTATTGTTAAATGGCTTTCCAACTTGCTATACTGGAACACTGTTAACTTGTGTGTGATGTTATTCCCAGATTCGAGTTCCGACCTCTGAGGTAAATGGGACACAGCATTAGATCCTGCCCTGTTACCCTGTCCTGCCTTTATTTTCTCCTGGTCTGTGTCCTCTGTGACTCCCCCTCATCTTTCTGCTCCTGTCTCTGTTGTCCCACTACTTGTTTGTCCTGTCTTGGAATCGGTGGTTGTCTCTCCTGTTGCCCTTCTGGTTCTGCACCTGCCTTTCCTGCACCCCTAGTCCTGCTGTGTGTCCAGTTCCATGTTCTGCCCCCATGTCTTGTCTGGTGTAGGCTCTGTGGTCAGTTTTACTCCAAATATCAAGACCCGAATCATTTCCGTCCCTCGTTAGAACTTGACGTGAGAGACATCCTTTATTCAATCTGCTACTGCAGTCTGCATTTACTTTACAAATGTAACTTTTCTGCAAGAACTCCAGAGTGGTTGTGGGGTTATTAGTCACCACATAATACTGTATATGGATGACTGATGAGCTACACTACTCAAACAAGACAAGAACTTCCTGATTTGAAAGTGAACTTTATCAGTTATATAGGGTATTCAAAATAACAAAAGCAGTAACTGACCTACACACAATTGGAATTGATATATAAACACAAACTTTTTCCACATAAACATACTGTACAGAACACTATATGTCAACATTTGACAGTGTTACAGCATACTTAATCTTAAGGAATGGTAAGACAATTAAAAAATTGATTTAAAGTTTCAAATTTAAAGTTTAAACATAGAACCCTTCTGAAATGAGTGACCATGGTCACTGCCCTAGTCAACTTTGCACGATTTACAAGGTCAGTACCCAGTTAAAGTTACTTAATTGCTGAACATCCCATTTAGACACTTAATCCTCGATATCTGTAATACCAGGCTAGTGTGAACGTTGTCCTACATGATTAGAAGCATTAAATATGCAAATACAAGAAATATGAGATTATATTACATTCTGACACATTTTTGAGTAATAATATTTTGTCATATTGAATCAGCCTCTCACTTTTCATGTTATGCTGGAAAATGCTCTAATTTCAGTATGTTTAAAACAATCACATTTTACAGTATATTTCCCTTCCATTTCAAATGATCCAGCTATAAAGCCCCAAAAGCAATTTATTATGTTAATGTGTTGGTTATAAATGGCAGCAATAATTGGTTACTAAGATATCCTAGGAACAGAGAGGGGTGTAGTTTGATTTGTCCAAGGTTGTGGGTTCAAACGCTGATTTGAGATAGCAGCTGTCATTTGTTTTTCGTTGATATGATGCTCCACATTAGGCTAATTAGAACCCGGTGAACTGAATTTCCTGCTTGCTCCTCACCCTGAGGTTTTAAATAAATCCTGTCATCCCATCGATTAGCAGCACACACACAGAGAAGTAACTCCTGTAGCTAATGCTTTCAAGGCTACAGATTTTGCCAGATTTTGCCAATGCTGTTTTTGAAAGCTGTAATATTTAATGTGGATGATATGGACCCAAGGGATAGAGGTGGGGTTTGAGCCTGATGCTGGGCCACTAAATAGCATCAGGAAATGAAGCAGGCTTTCCTTAAAGGATATGAAACAAGCAAGATTTTTTTTTTTTTCTCTTGCAATTAAGGGACCGTCAACGTAATTCATTTCAATTACTGACATGTATGGTTTCAGGTACAGATTATATTGGCTAGCTGATAGCTCCTTTATTCAGGAAAAACAAAATTGATATGCTTTTTAACCAAATGATTTACTCAAGCCACTCAGGTACTATTTTTACGCAGAGCAAAAAAAAACTTCCACTGAAGTCCTCTGACATCAAAAGCTTTTAAAAACATCATTCATCCCTTAAAAGTTTTCTGAGCAGCCTGTAAGCGTTCATGCAGGAAACGCCTAGTGTTCTTTTTTTTTTTTTTCTTGGACCATTAATGCATCTCAATTGCCCTCCACCCCCACGTTGAGCACATGACCAAGAAAAACACAGCTTTCCCGATCACCTCTACTGCCCCAGTTGTGACGGAGCCCCCCAGGATTTAGCAAAAGCAACTCATTGCATGTAGGAGTCAGTGGGGCCATGTGCTGTTTACTCGAGGAGTCGGGGTGGGGGCTGGTTGCGTCGCCCGTGAGCCCAAGGTAACCCAACAAGGCACCAAGGACACTTGAGTGCAACAACAATATAATAATAAGGGACATCAACCAACTGACTAAGTTCAAGCATCAAAGACTCTCCATAAAATACAACTATCAGGTAAAAAAAAATTAAATAACAAAAGCATCACAATGTTATACTATTTAACTGGAAATTAAACAATATCATAAAGGCGCACATTAACAGTATGAAACTGTTATTTGATTTGTAGCCCAGTGTAAGGCTTGTAAAGGTGTCATTTTAAACTCTGTGTAACGTAAATATGTCACAAAGTTGTTTTTCCACATGGAGAGATCATAGGGCCCGATTTATCATCCTGCACCTGTGTCAGCGTGCTGAAAACCGTTTACTAGCAAACTCACTAGCAGGACACAATGGGCTTTGCACCAGCAAAAATGTATCGAAAGTAGGATGGCTGAAAAATATTTTGACTAATGAATGTTTAAATTAGGAAGTTACCAAAACAACCTGCAAAATCCCAGGAGAGGGATATGCAATGTTCCCATTAAAAATGGAGTCAATGTTTCCTCCTTCTCAACGTTTTTCACCATCATCATCATCATCATCATCATCATCATAAAGTTAGGCCTGATTTACACATTTAGTTATAATTTGGAATATTGGAGGCTGATATTAGACTATAAACCAATCAATAACACTCACCCTAACCCTATTCCCAACACAAAACCTAGATCCAAGTCAAATTCTAAACCTCTCATCTCAACTTTAATCCATGTCATCATCTAAATCTATTGGAATATAATCTACAAAACCTTGCCCAGAATCCAGAAGGATATTGCATTAATGTCCTTCCTTGGCTATGTCCCTGCTACAGTTTTTGCTGTATACTTTGATTGGCTCCTTACCACGCATTGCCCAGGAAATACAACTTGTAGTAACCAGTTCCGGACCAATGACAGAAATTCCTGCATACAGGACCCCTGGATAGTTGTTACGCTGAACTCTGCCTCTTTATTTATTACCCTGATCAGATATTTCATCGTAGTACGATCCTAATTCCAAGTGCGGGTACCTCAACATCTGTGCTCCAACATCACTGAGAGACCATTAATATCTCTGCGTACATCCTGTGGGAGGCAAACAACATCTGATCGCAAGTCGCTGAAGAGTCCTGCACAGTAGCTTCTGAACCTCCTCCACAAACACGCTGTCTTGCAGATCATGGAGCTGGGATATCTGACTTCTCTTATACCTGCTGCTCCCTGATTCATCAAAAACAACTTTGGTCATAGCCAAACCCTTTCTTTTTCAAAAAATGCATTACTTATAGGTAATCATCTAAGCGATAAGTATTATATTAGAAAATAAAATGGAAATGACACCATAATGCACTTAGTACAATTTACTATGCATATGAGGAGGAGGGTGATGATGATGATGATGGCCTACCCCATCCTGCTGTCCCTGAGACAAAAGATACGTATACAGGTGAGAGCAAACTTGGGGGTCACAGCAATGGGTTAGCTACCTGTGGTGCTTGTGGAGCTGCGGATTAAGGGCCTTGCCCAGGGGTCTGTGGACAGCCACACACTGCTCTCCACCCTGCCACCCCCAAAAAACAAAAAGTTACTAATGGCCAAATGAAGCTTCATGAACCATTTGCTGTACTCCTTGACCCCACTAGATGGTGCACTTAGTTTGCCTGGGTCCACTTTTATGAACAGAGAGCACCATCTAGTGGGGTCTGAAAATACAGCAAATGGTTCATGAAGCTTCATTTGGCTATCACTACAAAAAATATGGGGAGGAAGTGAATGTGAATGCACTACCAGAAATTATGGAGTTGAGATTCCCACATTTGAGGAATTCACAGGGGTTATTACAGCCGCAGTGCAATGGCTAAACCTCGGCCTGGCTGAACTCCCTTCGTGATCATGGTAACTCCCGTGCCAGGTATGTATCCATCTAGAATATATTCTATTGATTAACTGAGCAGGTGCAGTATAACCAGAAGGACACTGGCTCCTTGAACACATGGGTCCCTTGTGTTCACACTTTGTTTTTTTATGCAGGAAGGTAGAGGTTATAACTTTTAGTCAGGTATACTTTTAACTGTTAACGGTTAGCAGTGATGTGTTTTTGCAGTCTTATGATGAAGCAGGTTAACTACAACTTCTTGTTTACTGCACTTCAACTGTTTAACGACTAGAATGAAAATGTAACAGGAGATACAGAAACGTAGAGGGTTGAGCCTTGTGTGTAGAGCTAGTGCAATGACAACTCACAAAAGCATCATCTTAATAATGGCTAAACATATAATATCACTGTTACATTTTAATTCCACGAGTTCATATCATTTTGACCTTTAGACTGACTATTCTGAATTCATTTAATTTAGTTTTTCACATATTACATTGGGTCCTGACATTGAATAGTATGCATGCATTAAATAATACTGATCAATGATTTCATTAAGAACCGATTACCAAGAAGTGTGATTTATTATTTTCTGTGCCACCCAATATGAAAATATATTGCATGAATATATTGATACTAATAAACTGTAGACGCTAATTTGACACAAAATGGGCCGTCTATGTAATTAAGCCCCACTTTATTTTAAGAAAGCTATACATCTCAATACTAAAATTATGAAACAACAGGGAAATGGTTTCATGGACATGATGATAAAATAAAAATTTATGTCATTAAATTCTAACGTATGATGCTGTATTTACATTATACTTTTAAAAATAAAGAAAAAACACACAATAATTTTTGCAGAATGTGGAACATTTTCACAGATTTGGTAGGAGAAGCAAGTTCCTTGGACGCTGAGCCGAGAAGATTCTATGGACATATGGGAAGAAAAAATCAAGCAGACCTCCTGTTCTGCAGCTTTCTTTATCTATCTGTCAATTAGGGAGGCCACAGACACGGCAGGTGGGGAGAAATGTTGAAGGTGTGCAGCCAAGCAAATGGGACAAGAGGGGAAAACACATTCTCACACATTTGTGTTAATAGTCCGAAGCAGCGCTGAGTCTAATTATGAGTCATATCCATCACACATAATGAGACCTGTCATTGATATTTAGTGGGGAAAGATTGCAACTTTATGTGCTATTTGAGGAGGCCACCATGAATTCACCAGTTCCCCTTTCTGACAGTAATGGCTTATCTAATTTAACAAATGGAATATAACAGAACTGGAAATGAAAAAGAAATAAAATCAGCATGTTAGAGAAACAATGGTTTCGGATCGGGTGTCTACAGATGAGGTCACTAATGAGGTCAGAGTTATCATATGCACTACAGAAACACTACAGTTATGGTCCCCAGACAGACTCTGGGGTCGGAGTTACGAGACTCATTAGAGCTAGCAGGTAAGCTACAGAAATACCGGGGTCAGTGGTAGCAGGTAAGCTAGTGAGGACCCAGGCTCACAGTTAGCAGGTAAGCTACAGAAATACCTGGGTCACAGTTAGCAGGAAAGCTACAGAAATACCAGGGTCACAGTTAGCAGGAAAGCTACAGAAATACCTGGGTCACAGTTAGCAGGAAAGCTACAGAAATATCTGGGTCACAGTTAGCAGGAAAGCTACAGAAATACCTGGGTCACAATTAGCAGAAATACCACTCCTTCTTTATTACACTTTTCTTTTTCATAAACACTTTCATTACACTTTTTTTCATAAAAACTTACTATATAAAAAATCTGACTATATGATTAGCTGAGGTTTTGATCATCTCGGTTCAAAATGACAATAACTAGGTTAACTAAGACTAAATCTCTTATCAATGCCTGTAATAGTGAAAATATATTGCTTTATCCAGTGCAGGGTCATGGTCAGCCTGCCGTCTGTCCCAGGAAGCCAGTGACTCAAGGCAGCGGACATCAGTTCAATTAATCAATGACAACTTAATCATTATAAAAATAGAATTTTCCTCCTCTGGCGTGTTTTATGACTATCTGAAAATATTTGGAATTAGCAAAACAAAACAAATTAGTATTGAACTTCATTTCTATGAACCAAAGCCTTGTACGACTTAATATAATTGAAAAGTTACATTGAGTTTAATATGATTTCAATCCTTTAGTTTATTAGATCAACAACTCACTCATGACTCATTAATTATGAGTTGAAGATAAATGAGCATCTATAGCGAGTCTTCAGAAAAAAACGTTGAAAACCGCTGACGTTGTGAATCTACTGACCTACTTCAATGTTATGCGATACAAGACATCTGTGCTAATGTTGTGCGATACCGAGCATCATTTTCTACCCCAAGATATGTATGGCAGACCAGTGTAGCATAGTCTGCCACAGCTGGCTTTGTGTATGCTATATGTTTGCTGTGATATCGTTGATGTGATTGATAGCGTGGCATATCATATGCTGTAGCAAATAATTCATACTGTGCTATTTCGAGGTCACTTTCTGATGCAGTGAAACGCGTGAGTCTGAATTCCCTGTCTGGCCACTAGCGGGCGCTCTCTGGATTCCTTCACAGGGGCTCATATTCTCCTTCTGTATGCTATAACCTTTCAGGGACTATACATCCACTCAATAACTTTACCATCATGACTTCAGACTCAGTTGTAATTGGGGTTCATCCTAGTGATTGTCAGATCCTCCCCTTAATTATCACAAGCATGACGTTCATGAAAGACACTATTATTTTGCAGCTTTTACAAAGTCATATCTTTGAGAATGAAATGGACTTTTCTCGCTGAAGCGATTAACGAGTCACAAGTTAGCAGCCAAATGGATTTTTTTTCCGAACTTAGATATTGGTTAGGCTTGATGTAATTTTGCCATGACTGAAGCTGAAGGTCTTGTACACTCTGTAATAGAGCTCTGTCACTGGGCAGCCATTGTTTTATTGAATAGATTAATGGTATCCACCAATAGCTAAAACAACTATTAGCACCAGGAAAAAACACACATCAGTCAAAGGCTATTGCCTGAAAGAACCCAATACCCAGAGGAAGGCAAGTACCATTTCTCAGCCACACCTTGATTAATGCATGTGTTCCGTGCTGGTTGTTGTATGGGCACCCACAATGCATTGCAGACCTACTTCCTCTCCGCCTGGTCTGGAACTGGAGGCCATCCCTCAGCGGAAAGTGGTTAAGCCATTACTAGGCGTCCTTTGGCAATGAATCATGTGTTGGTCTTTACGTGACACTCGAGGACTTTTCCAATCATTCTCCCATCATCTGAAACTCCGTTTACAGGTATGTGAATTTTACAGGTTGACTAAGCATGGACCTAAAGGGGTTCACAGAGTGACCACTCTGAATCTTGCATAGCTACCCAGTATGTATCCTGAGTACCGCTGTTGATCCTGACGGAGGAGAAAGAGTTAACCTTTTCTGGCCATGGATGAAGGCTGGTCTTTGCACTGATGCTGTGTCATGCTCTTATGAGGCGGGTATGAAATAGCCCCCATGTAAACAGAAAGAAAGAATGACTAGGCTAATTCTGGGTCCCCCCTGCGTGGGTCACCTCTGAATACTTACAGAGAAAGATGGCAGCAGGGGGCAGACGTGAATGGCTGTAAATGCATTCTTCCAGGAAAATTAGATTAAGCCATTTTCTGAAATATGCAATTATCATTATCTCTAAAATGGCCGAATATAAAATAATTGAAATCACGAGTATACATCACCATGAGTTGGCTTTGCTGACCTTTTCTTTTTTCAATAACAACATTACTGGCTAAGCAAACGGAGAATTGTGGGTAATGGCAGCCATCAATATGGCTGTAATATCATTGCACGACGCATCACAGTCATTATGGACCTGCTGATTTAGAACCATAACTCACAGCAATGACCAAGATGTCAGAAGAACGGATTTTATTACTCAGGGGATGAATATTGCAGTCAATCAATATCGAAGTGGCAAGACGCACTATGGGTTTGCCTTATGAAACTTGTGGAGGAAACGAGAGGAACCTACTTCATCAAACTCATGTAGGAAAAGGTCAAGAGGAAGAAAAGGGTGGGGATAGACTGAGATATAAGCTGATATTAATTTGTTTCTGTCTAATGATGTCTGTGAAAAACTTGAAGACCTCGGTAACCTTAATCTTTCGTAACAGGATGCCTTAGCATTACACAAAGAATTTAAGCAAAAGGAAGCTTTTTTTCTCATTTCAGTTCCCTTATTTGATTAGTCTTATTTGCTGTTAGTATATAGACACCTACAGAAAGAATTTAATATTGCATGGACGAATTATTCTGAGGACCAAAGTTGATCTCAATTTAATACTCAATAAACCTGGTGCCGATTACTGGGAATAAAGTCCAAAAATAAGCTCTTTTACCTTACTTTATATACACCCCCTGTTCCAGTCACAAGTTTCTGTTACGAAAAAAGTAATAAAAAAAGAATCTGGCATCAATTTGCATATTTTAGTGCTGGATCATTCTTTGATGTGACAAAACTATGTGTCATTGTCCCAAAAAATGGATTTGCATGGCAGCTCGACACAAAACAGGCATTAACCTGAAAAAGTCTGCCATGGAAGTACTATTTCTAACAGCATTTGATTTTTCTTATTTGTAACAAAATACGTTTCCTCAAGATAAGAAGAAATTGTGCGTTATTTTTTTTTCCTTGAAAATTTTCCTGCCTCTTCACGATGCTTGACTGTTTGATGAGACTCACCATTTATATTAGGAATCTCAGCTTCACAACTGAATGCCTAGACAGAGTTTTACATTGTTCATTTTTATTTTAGTACTTGGTTTTAAAACATCAAATACTGAAAATAAGTATTGAATTTATGTGCATATTTGGACACGTAATTTGTTATATCTTGCGCCCAATACATAAATGTCAAGGAACATCTGAACTTTTGAAGTGTCAAACATTGTCGATGTGCTGATACACCCAATTAACTCAGTATTAATGATAGCTGACGATTAACGATATGGCCATGGACATTAACTGTAGATCTTAGGATGGAAATAAAAACTCCTGCTGACACAGGGATGAAATTAATTTAGAAAATCTACTTAGGTAACAAAAATTTGTATGTGCAGTTAAGTGAACTGTTGGGTGAAACCGGCCCAGGATGAATGTAAGGTGGGGTTATGGGTGTGTGTGGGGGGGAGGGGGGAGGGGGATGATTTGTTACTTAGATATACATCTATATATTTTTCACAAAGTGTAGTATTGAAGAGCATGCTTGGTTCTGTGGTTCAGATCCATTGATGGTTGATCATGTGAGCTGTACTCCTCACCATTGCTGTGATGAATCTGTGAAGCAAGATTTTTGCACATAGATATAGAGAAGCACATGTTTACTAATATTTGTGCCATAAATAATTTTCTGGCACTGTCTAATAAGACACAATATGCTACAGAGAGGCACAAACTAATTATAAACTACTTAGAAAAAAATAAGTTCAATAACATAAGTTGAAGTTCATTCAATATAAGATAAAAAAGCACACTCTTTCTATTCTACATCATAAGTGGTCTAGAATAGAAGATCACTGCATCATGTTATCATGGGTTATTGGTGAGTTTCTTATCAGAACCTACAGGTAAGTTTTGCAGAGAACATTTCTCACTTAGCTGTACAGGATGCAGGTGAGGCCATCTTCATGCCACGTTTAATGAGCTCCTAATGTTTTTGGACAGTTAACCAATACGATCCTTGAATATCTGCAGCAGTCCACATTTTCCTCCCGGAGCAAAAATGTGGACCGTCTGGCAGGGAGCCAAAAACATGAACCGTCTGTGGGTCACCAAAGACTGCGTTTGGGAAACACTGTTTTAAGGCACAGGCACACATCTCAACAACATGTAACTGTACTTATGTTGCATAAATGATGACTGCTACTCCAGAGTCCTTATCTACTAACATCCCAGCTCCGTAATGGATGACCAGGCATTACCTGTGGATGGAAAAAGGAAAAACTGAACAGAAAAGAGGAAAAGAGGAGCTTCCACATTGTGATCTGGGTCCCAGGCTATGATTATGAATTATAACGCTCCTATTTAGGGGTTTCATTCATTTATTTGCTATAAAATGACTGTTACAATATTAAAATTGGAACTGAAATGCAAAATGACCCAATTCACGAGGCAATCTGGTTTTGAATACAGCTCTACTATCTGCTCGATCTAACTTAATTGGCAGAATTATAGAACAGAATGCGTTTATTGTCATTGTACTGGTGGCAAGTGAAATGAAATTTGATGTATGTGAGCAGGTATAATAATGTACCTTTACTCTATGCGTGTTTGTGTTCCTGAATGTTTCAGTGCACATATACCAATCGCTTATTGCAACCACAACTTTCTTTGTGTGCCTGTGTATGTGTCTCTGTGTAAAAAAATTGTATTCCTATAGAACGTGCTGCGCGTAATTGCAAGCTCACGCACATAGACCAATCAATTACATCATACCTTTCATTTCAGCAAGATGTACACAACCACAGTAAGATAATCTTTATGAAAAACGAACACTCATGTTCACTCCTGGTGAAAAATACAGACCGAACGCGAAACTGCTAATCATTAAGCTTTAAGGGTTACATGTGTTAGTTTGAATTTTTAAACATTTAAATCTTTTTATGATTTTATCTTCGCATACAAAAAGCTCGTGCAAGTGATGTTCCCTGTTCCCTGCTTTTTCACACTGTCGGTTCAGGGCAGCAGCGAGCAGGGGACAATCAGACAGTGGTAACGGTCTCTGAAGTGGATTTTTTCTTTTAGTTCTTGTTCATTTTCAGGCCAATGACTTGTTGCTAAGACCATTAAAATCTTAGTATTTTGCAATTTTGGCCCATTTTTCTGCCCAAGAGAGCAGAAAAAAAAAATACTGAATATCTTGCTAAATCTACACATCACACCCAAAAATCGTTTAATCAGAATAAAACAAAACATAAAAGTCATTCGCTCTTAATCATTCCAACATGCAGAGGGAATTTAAGCACCCAAAGTAATGTGACTGAGACAAGCATCACACCCTAAAAGTGGAGACGGAGTGTCTGCCTCTGCTTTCTGGCAGACATGGGTGAAGCTGCACAGATCTGGAAATCTAGGTTTCAGTGATGTGCTCTGTATTCTCAGTCTGCGATATATCACAGACATCCATGATATAATAAATCAGCCACCACCAACTATGGCCCGGGAAAATCTATAAAAAGTATCTCCAAAATCCAGAGAAAAGTAAACAGTTATTTTTAGGTTCTGCAATCAATCGTTTGTGCCTGGCAGAACTTTCAGGAAGAACAACGTTCGGCTGTTTGCACTGTGTATAATGTGAATGTGAGTTTTGGTATATTTACACGGTCATCTGCGCACACTGACAGACATGTGAAACACAGACGTGCTCGGGGTCTGGGGTGGTAATTCCATACAGTACTTCTATAAACGTGCACCTACGGTACAGAAAGGTGTCCCTAAATGTTTGCCTGGTAAAAAAGTCCCCCCAAAAGATGGTCATAACTCATAAACCCCTACTAGTAGTTATGAAAGTGGGACAGATGTCGAATTCCAAAATGAGTATGAATGTATATCAGCACTGGGAGTAGATGAATGAAGTTTCTCAAGGAGGACAGTGTCGCGGAGAGCATCCTCCACACTTCCTTTCAGAATATCATGAAAGTCAAAATGCAGATTTTCCTCATTTGTGGCCTGTTCTCCTCTATGATTCAGGGGAACAGACAAGGGTCCACGGAATTTTGAAGACACAGCATCTGTTTCGCTTTCATTAATGTCAGTGTGACACTTTTATGCTTATTTTTATAACACGTACCATCTGTGTGTGTCCCAAATGTTCATCACTAGGGTTGTACTCTGCTTATTGTCTAACAGCAATGTTGCGCATGAACGCACTAAATGAGCGCCGTTCATTGAACATGTTCATATTTTTGGTGAATGGTCAACTGAATGAATATAGTTTGCAATTATTGAAGGAGGCCCACACACCATAAGTAACAATAACAGGCAAAAAATGGACCTTCATATTGTGATATAAAATATGATGATTTATGATGTCTCAAAATGGCGCCTCGAAAAATGATTATGTGATGATCTTGAAGTCTTGATCAGTGTTGATCCATCCCAATGTGCTGGTCATGACACTTATCATCTGTTTATATCAATCAGGTTGACTCCAAGAACTTTCTAATGGAAGCACTTGAACACAAACCAAAGTCAAAGACCTTTGGAATTGATTAATATTTTAGTGATTAGTAAGTTTCAAAGAAAGCACATAAGCCATGAAGAAAGATTTACCTTCTGCCCCTTCATTACAGATATCCAGAAGGCCAAACTTTATTTTAAATACTTGTTTTCGCAGTTAAAATCCTTATTTCTAAATCACAAGTCCTTATAAAGTCCTTATAAATGAAATAAAATCCTTTCTTAATTAAATCTTTGTTTCTTCTCCCAACAGAAAGTGCAGTGAATCAAAGTTGCTGTAACAGCTGCCTTAGTCAATAGTTCTATGATCTGATTGTAAATCCACACTGTGCAAAGTGTTTATATGAGTCATTACTCACGGGGTGTTCATGTGATATGTGGCAAGAGTCACTTTACGTAAAACAATGAAACAATGAAGACCAAAGACTTGACTGATGTTACATGCATCTTTTGACCAGCATCCCTATTCTATTAATCTGCTTAGTTGAAGACAAAGCCTAATGCTATAGGATCCAAATGCTACATAAGACATATTTTCGAAATGTCGTGCATTCTTAGAATACTAAAACGCAACTGATTTGCAAATATCAGTGTGATACCGAGTTCAGGAAACATTACCGTGCAATTCAGAGGTCCTGTCCTACTTTCCACTCTTCTCACGGTATTATGTGAGTTTTTTCTCCATGTTAAAACACGTTCATTTCCTGAAGCAGAAGTCCTCCGCACCTTGTTCCCCTACTGATTATACTTTTATGCGTGTGATGCAAACATAAAAAAATCCATCTAAATGCAAATGGAAGCATATAGATAGGTTTATTTGATTAATAAGATCAAGCATAATGCCTCTTTTGGCTGCTTAATCAACTTAATTATGCACCATGATTCGTGAAGATATGCAGATTAGCTGACTTATTGTCATATATAAAAATGATTGCGACATAACAAACCCCCTGTACCGAGATGAGGAGATGCCTGCAGCTCTCTGATCCTCTGAATGGGAGTATTGTTAAGCAGAGGTGAGCCGCATTTTTCTGGATCTGGGGTGGCGTTTCGCCTCGTTCGCTGTGAGTGTGCGACCTTTCCGACAACAGTAGCTACTCAAGCAGTGCTTACATTGCATGTTAGGCTGAAATTTCTGATCTCCTGATGCATTTTACCCCTCCACTCTGATCCGATATAAGGCAAAAGCCAGATAAATGACAGGAGCAGCTCATTAGTCATGGCGGGGAGGTGGCACTGTGAGCGAATGGCTGATCTGCAACACAGTCACATGACAAGGGACATACCCTGTAGGGTCCCCTTTCTGAGGCAACTATTGCATTTCTCTATACTGTGTTGTACATTAAAGCGAGATGGCTCGGCTAAACATGTACGTACAGAAACAATCTGGTAACGAGAACAACTTTAAGATTATTATGATCATAATTATAGAAACTGTATTCTGGCCTCAAAATATATAAATACAGTAATATTACATTCCCATATCTAATCATAATGACACAGTGAAATGCACCCAAGTCCAATTAATGGAAAACAGTCAAGAAATGGTGCTATAATTAAGCCTGCCCACACTAGTAATACAGCCATGGGAACCGCTGGAACGGAAAATATTAATAATAGATAAAGATGAATGGGATTTTATATCTACCCCGCCAATCCATAGCCTAAGGAAGTGGCTCTGAATATTTCCTTTGACGCTCAGCAGAGAGCATCCCTGTCAAAGATGCATCATCTTCTGTATATTCTCCACCTACATTTTACCCCCTGGAGGTGCCGCTGCACTCCTGTGGTCAGCAGACGGCCACATGAGCCGTTTGTTCATGGCACAGCGTGTCGGAGCATTATCGACGAGTACGGAGGTCACATGCCGCTCCTCGCGGGTGCACAGTTTTTATTATTTCTTTATTTTTGAAGCTAAATGCCATCTGATCAATCAGTATGCATTCAATATGTGGCTGGAGTGGAAATATATCTACCGATGTGCAGAGCAGCTGTTCTGGGCTGGATCAGACGGGATTTTTTTATTATCGCTGCCACCCACATAACTGCCTGCGACAGGGACAGAAGATCATATTTAGGTCATCACCACTAGGATGTGCCATTGGGAACTGGAGATATTCCATAGATCAGGGGTGGGGAATCGTATCCGCAAAGGGCCAGTTTGTATGCAGGTTTCTGGGATGACCTTTAGGTCAGCTGTTCAAGGGCTTCAGCCAGTCAGTCCTCTAATTAGTAATCTAATTAGGGAGTTGCAGTGAAAACCCGCACTCACAGCGGCCATTTCCGGATAAGGTTGGCCACCCCTGCCGTAGACCAAAGCGGAAGGTGTATCCTCAGGAATATTTTAATTTGACAACAGAAACCGAGAAAAGGAATGGGTGTAGACATTTAACCAGAAATAACCCCAGAAAAAAGCATCTGTTTCGGATAGAATAGTCCCACTACAGGGAAGATAAGATCCAGCAGGCGACAAATAAAGGGATCAGGGGGACTGGGAGGAATGGGAGCTCCTGCTGAGCCTGGGTACTGAAGACGGCAGAAAGATTCCCCAGGAAGAACGCCCCGTTTCTCAGTGCTGCTGTGTGAATATAATAGAAATCCCAGAAGAACATTTATATTAAGAAACATCAGTTTGAAGAAGAAGACAAGGACATTCTGATTTGTAAAACTGATGCTGAGAAAACGAGTTTCAATTTTTGAGTGTAAAAATGTGAATATAACTTGTCAGATGTGTCAAAGCTTTAGTAGGTAGAATATGAACCAGTTAAATTGTTTTCTCAGCACTTTGTATAGTTTTCCAGATCATTTAAAAAATCCTTCCATCCATCCATCCACCTTGTGGCGGCAAGGCTGAAATCGAGCAATGATGTTAGAGTGTGTGGGTGGGCGGGGTTTTGACATTGCCTAGGGGACAACATGGGCCTCAACCACCACTGGTGGGAGGAAACCAGAGTACCTTTAAACAGGCTGGAGACAAAAGATTTCCAAATTTACATCACTGATGATCAACTAGCTATAATGTTACGTAAATAGTCCTTCCACTTTTAGTCTCAGAGTTATTTGATTAGAGTTTCTGTGACGTGTAACTTGATACAGAGTCAAACCCATAATTACTTCAACATTGTACTCACAGAGTACCAGAATCCTTACACTGGTCCAAAATAGTGATTAGTAGCTCAGTTGCAAACTGTTTATTCACTTTATACATTCCAGATTTTTGTAAATTTTGTTTTTGCCCTGTGAAATTTCACATGACGAGTTTTATAACCACATGCAAGTGAGGGGCAGGTCTAAAATTAATTTGAGCATCTGCTAGTGGTTCTGATTGCCGCAGGTCATGTTCCCGTGTTTTCTGTATGTCCAGCCGGACAGATGTTGTAGGTTCTTCTCTATGCAGTATAAGGGATTGTAATTTGCTGAAGGGCACTGACACGTTAGGCTGGATGTTAGCGTGAGTCAGGTTCAGTGTTTTAACCCCGTGCCAGTCGGTGCCAAGGATGTGGTGGTGGTCATCGGCAAGGCCGTACCAAACCACAAGCTGGGTTCCATTTCCTACCTCTTCTGCTTACTTCCTGCCAAAGTCCTTCTGCTCTCCTCTTCACAGAATTCTTTTGCCCATGAAAAACAACAGTTTTTTTCTGCTTTTCTCTATAAGTGGAAAACAAATTGGGTTGCCATGTTGAGCAAAAATGTCCACATCCTTTCTTTTTCATCTGGTTCCTATCTGTTTGGGAAGGGAACAATAATTAAGGGGGAAAAAATCGATGTGGGTTGCCAAATGCCACAGAAAACATTCTTCTGGATCTCCAAAAAAAATCACACCGTCTCTCATTTTGAATGCACAGTATTTTATGACATGCAGTTATCTGAAGGATCACCCGAATGTCAAAATTATGGAAAACATTTTACCGATTTTCCACCATGTCTATAACAAACGAAAATGCATGCCACTGAAATGATTGGATAATTTATGCTTGTGTTCTTGCTATTGCTGAAATATTTATTATGCAAATATGCATTTTATGTGCGCTTCTATTATTGCAGTGCATCACTGTAAGCTGCAAGCTACGTGGGGGAGCTGATTCCTAATGTTTGCCAGGGAAAGTTCTATGGAGAAATAATGATTCTTCTTGCATGATTTATTTATGCAATTCGATGTTTTAAGGAACAGATTATCTTGTAAAACTAAATTATTTGTTGTTATGATGAGAGTGGAGATGAAGAAGGATGGGAGGGTGGAGACAGATGGAGCTGGATTTCCTGAAGGACTGCGATGTTCTGCTAATCGACATCGAGTGATTATTATGGGCTGTGAGCTTTTGTAGCCGAGACGTCTCATTTCCACTGAAACATGAAGCGTAAACGTTTAACAAAATTCTGGACTTTTACGGAGATTTCATGATAAAAGCATCGTTTTACAGTTTCGGTACTCACTCCAAAGGCTTCCTGAGGAAACCTGGTCGATCCCTTGGCCGAGTCAAACTGCCACTTCATGGTGCCATCGGGAGAAAAACCAGTGGTAGGACAAAAGGGAAAGTTGCAGGAGGCGAGGCTGCGTGACGTACGCTGCAGGTGCCCGACAATTTAACATCTTAAAGCAAAGGAAGAGATGAGCCCCGCAGTCACTCAGGAGACAGTCGGCCAGATGTGCGGTCCATCTGCCCTCTATTGCTTAGGCCGATCTGTTGCTTTCCATGTTTATGGAGCGCAGCGCCGATTGTGAGATACTCAGAGGGGAGAAACGGCCTTCCCTCTGGGTTTATTGTGTAACAATAGCCCTGCCCTGTCTGACTCATAGAGTCATCTGCAGACAGATTACTGTGCTTTTAATGCACCATTATTGTAGGTACCGAGCTACACCCACAATTTATCTTGCCTTCATACTCCAGAAGAATTTCTCGCATTTATATCGGTCATTTCTAAAAATGCTTTTAAATCTGTATTATACAGTATGGCTCCTTCCATATGGGCAAGAACAGCATCCAGACAGTGCTTTCTTCCTTATAGTTACTTGTCAATGTTTAATCTCGTACCATATTAAAATATCGTTGGTTTGAATATGACACAATAAAAATAACAGAATAACAGCTAGAGCTTCTCTTAATTAGCCTATATCTGAAAATAAATATGTTTATATCTCAGTCGCTGGGTATTCTAGAACTGAAAAATATGCTTACTTGTACCTTAGAGTTTGTTTAAATTACATGTATTTTATATAATCACACACACACACACACACACACACACACACACTTGAAAAGGCCCAATTATATATGTTATTACTATTTAAAGCCACGTTCGTTCATATTGTACCATTTCACAAAACATTTACCCCAAAGAACCTAAAAAATAATTTCAGCACACTGAAAAAGTGCTGCACATGGAAAATAAAACCAATGGATATATTGTGTCCACCTTCAGATTTTTAGCTTTGCATGCACTTCAAGACTGTGTACACTGGCTGATAAACTTATAATTTCGTTTGTCCAGTGCAGTTCCAAACCGTTTAATTTGCATGTCAGACTTACTGAGCCCCACCTCCCTACGGACACTTGTTAGAAGCTCGAGTTAATGAATGTCCGCTTGGTTATAATGGAATGCAAATGGTTATGCAAATGTTGTGGCTGAACCTACCACCTGACATGACTTCCTGAAGTGTGCGTCTGCGGGGGGAGTGGGGGGGAGGGTGTAATTTGGGTTCCACTACACCTTCTGCGTCCTTCTTCAGGAAACATATGCAGGTAAATCACGGGAGCCTATAGCTTTTACTACCAAATTGTTGTTTTGTTTGTTAGGAGACCAGACCCCACCCCAGTTAGACCCCACAGTGACACCTCACAACCCCCCCCCCCCCAGTTTGTAACTATATCTTTGTGGGAACTCCGTTCATTTCTATGGGGAAAAGTCTAATCTCAACATGATGACCTTAACCCCTACCCAGCCCTAACCTTAACCGTAAATACCCAACCCAAATACTTTGGCATTTTTAATTTTTTGATTGCATACACAGATTTTTATAAAACTGAGGTTATCCAAACGGGGACCTCAAAAGATGTCCCCAAAAGTAGGGAAACTTCAGGTCAATTTGGTATTCAAATGTGATCTATGCACACACGCATGAACGCACTCATGCCACACGCACGCACATCCTAGCCATTACCTGCAAATGGACCACTCACCTGCAGCTTCTGAGAGGTCCGCCCCCCCTTGGGGACCCCCCTTAGCCGGCCACTCTAATCCTTAGTTGGCTAATCAGTCTGATCAGAACCAGCTGAGTTTCATTAAGCAAGGTGACTGCTTGCGAGGGGCAGGCGATTATTCACCATGACAACATAAAAAATTCACCATAACCCCATCTTGCCCTTCTGCTCTCTCGCCCGCCAGCTCTGAATAATTACATTTGATGCAATATTATTATTTTAAGCACCAAAAACGAAGATAAATATTGGATTTTTGTTCTCTTTGCTATACAAATTCACCAGCAAAAAGAATATGGAAATGTTGAGATAGATGAGTGAAGAATAAAATTTGATCAACTTAATCGCTGCTAATTATGAGCCCAGTGCAGCAGAGCGCAGGCCTCACTGGAGCGTGACGCTAAGAGCCATTGGATCCCTCTGACGTTAGGATCATGTGAGATTTTTTTCATTTCCTTACTGCAAACTGCTTTCTTTTACACCTCATCCATTTCCATCCACACCTACTTAAAAGCACTGAGGGTTACACTTGTGGCATTTCGCAGTAATGACCTCTGAACTGAGTACTCTGTTGCTGTGACTCTATACTCAAATGGTTGCTTGAAATGACTTTTTGGACCTGAACTTTCCACTTCAGTCTATGATGATGATGATGAGGATGATGGTGAGTACTCCAGTTTCCTCCTGCGGTGCTAAGACCTACAGTTAGGCTAACTGCTATCTCTTGCCTGTAGTGTCTGTGC
>JAODKF010000040.1:18092703-18107827 GCA_026779585.1 Mormyrus proboscirostris
TTTGCCTTGGGTGACCCTACCAGGGGCATAAAGCCCCGGGCAACATAGCTCCTGGGATCACAGGAACACACAAACCCTTCCACCACGATAAGGTGTCGGCTCATGGAGGAGTATACACATATACATATATATACAAATATATACAAAATATATATTTAAATATAATTAATAATAGTAATAAAATTTTAATTGGTTCTTTTAAAAAAAAAAACAAAAACATGGCTCTAAAAAAAATATATTTCTGCAAATTAGCCAACCCCTGCCCATAACAGCCAGCATTCCACGGCCCAGTGGAACATTTGCCACGGATCCGAACCTGGGATTGGGAAGCCCTAGGTCAGGATGCCAGTCCTCAGCTTCACTTTGAGGGTCTCTGATTTTCAGTTACCCTCGTTTCCAGTAGCCTGCATTAAGAACCTTTTTGTTACTATGAGTCATTTTTCACGTAAACGTGTTAGTGGGCATCTTCACTGGCAAATCGGCCGACCCAGAGCCTGAGCTGCTGATATGGAAGAGGCTCAGTCCTCCTTAGCTTTCAGTGCTGAGGCTCGGATAGCATGAAATGCTGCTGAACCTGACAGCTTCATTATTGACCTTTTCAGCTTAAGGAAACAACAGAAGTATTGAGGAGGAAACATAGCTTATAAACAAATAAAGAAAAGCAAATAAATAAACAAATATTTGCATAAATAAGAAACAAAAAAAGTGTTGGTAGAAATAAATAAATCCTATGCCATAAGTGAATGAATAATACATAACTACATTGAATAAATGAATATATAAATAATAAATATTAAGAATTATTTGTTCATGCCAGATATGTATTTATTTATTGATTTATTTATTTCCGCATTTCAGGCTTTAATGCCGTCATCTGTATATTGCTGCGGTGGGCAGCCTCCCCTAACCCCTAACCTTCCCTAAAGCACCACCTGGCCAGGCGGGCAAATCAGGCAGAAACAACAGTAACTGATCCACTAGTTGCCTTAACTTGTCTCTCCAGCCATGCAAAAGTTTCCGCATGGAAACCTCCTGAACAGCTTGAACACTAGGTGGCTGCAATCAACATCGTTTCTGAGCGGTGACCATCGCTCTGGTCAGCTGCCTGTGTGGCACCCCATCGTTAACTTTTTCTTTGATTCTGGTCCCACACACTGTCCCTGGTCGGCAAACATGATGTGACCCTGTGGGGACGGTCAGCAGGACTAATTATGCACTTGCTGGCATGTTTAGTAAATGTCATAACTGTATAATGTTTGCCGCATATTTCGCGTGTTTCTTTAGCACGTTGCTGCAAAATAGTGTAAATTGTTGGTTTCCTTACCCGTCTCACTGCTAGTGTTGGCTAGTGGCTGTTAAGAACACAACGTTTTAGAGGAGCTGGCATCTTTATTAAAATGATCCACACTTGCCAGCATAGGTTTATTTGTGCTGTATGTGGGTCTGCGGCATTGAAAACATTATCCAACCTCTGGAATCGTGGCGTGATATTAAACGAATAAGGCATATTGTTCTTGTTTACATTCTTTCCTTGCTTTATTTTGTTTTGTCTGGACGTCGTTTGAAGAATGCGGCCACCATTTCTTCCTTGCATACATTTTCAAATGCGGTTTTACATATGGATACGTTGCTAAACTATCAAACAGTGTCACACTGACATTAGGCTGCTCACTGCATTTACATAGAAAAATACCTGTGGCACAAATAATAATAATAATAACAACAAATATTTATTCAGATCTACTTATTTGGTCATTTATGCGAATGATTTATTTTTTCGCTTCAATTATTTATTCGTTTGTTAGTTTGTTTATTTGTGCTAAAGATTTATTGATTGATCAATTGATTGATTTTTAAGTCAGATTTATCCTCCATAGATAAGCACCTACAGGCCTGTGGGCAGAAGCGAATGAACAAAATCAGCTGAATAAAAGCCACAATGATAATTATAATTACCTTTCTAAAACACCTTTCTACTACGTGGCGTGTTATGTTGACGACATACTGACAATGGAACATTCCACATTTGGCTGCAGTTTTCCTCTGCGATGTCGCTGTGCTGATTAAGCTGACAGGGCTGCTGTTCAACGTAGTCGCTCGCAGGGTTTGCTGACCACGCAGCATTTGCCATGATTAGGTGTGGATTCCTTATTACTGGAGCCGTTCTGATATTTGTTGGCCCTTCGAACGCATGATGGATGCTGAAAACAGACACATTTTCCTGCAGGGATGTTTCTCACAATGCCAAGAGCCCCGACACCTCTGGAGTCTTTTTTCAAAGGATTGCTGCAGGGTTTTGTGTGCCTGCGTTTTACAAACAAAGGGACCTGCCATCATCTACAGTGCCTTGGAAGACAAACACAAAGCTTAGCCATAAAGCAGCCTCCCGACCCAATGCTACATCCTAGAAGAAGACACAGTCAAAACTTAATTACCTGAATGCACAGCTTCCAAGCATAAAAAAACAAAAACCAAAAAAGAATCATTTCATGTCTTGAAGGAATAGGTGTAGCATTCTAATGGTTTAGAATAAATGGTACATCCTATTTACTGGTTACTTATCAGAGGTGGACTTTTCCATTAGGGAAGGTGGGTAACCGGCCAAAAACTAGTGGCCGCATGAAGACGGAATTGCTAAGGTTACATTTAAGGATATAACATAATGCAGTCATTAAACTATAGCAACATGTCTGGTATGTCTGTTGCCCCCATCCCAGCTCTAGTAGACTATTGTACTTTGAGACTTTGTGCTACCCTGATTTATTTTCTTTCAACGGTCCAGATATCACTCCTTACACAAAGTTATGCATCTATGTGCATCACTCTTGGATACCTCACTAACAGCCTCACCTTAAATTCCAGCTTTGTGAAACACACAATGTGCTGCTCTTGTTCAGAATGGGTCAGAATGGCACCAATTCAGCGCCGCCATTTTGTGGTGTTTAGCAATTATGCAGTTAAGAGTCTGTCCATCCATTCCATCCCTTTTAGTGAGCTTTGAAATGTGACCACTCTTCCTCTCAGTCAAAGCAGTTTGTTCATGCTCTTTTATTCCTTTTGACACATCAAATAATTTTGCTGTTTTCGTGTCGGGTGAACATACCTTTCAGGCTCAGCATTCAGCCACTTTTGAACTCTGCGTCATGTCGCTCAGCGTCAAACTGCTAATCGTCAGACCTCTTTTATAGCTGACACATACTGCTAACTGGCATTCAACCTTGTCACAAGAGACAAGGTTCACACTGAGACAGATTTAAAGCATATATAACTATAGAAACTAGACACACTGTCACAGGAAAAAGGTCACGCCTCAAACTGTGCATAGCCATGTGGCTAGGCCTTTTTCCTGTGAGCCCTTCCCTTTTCCACTGGCGAGCCTCCGAGAGCCCGGACAGGATTGGGGCCACTGACCGTGAGGCGAGGACTTAAGCGGGATTCATTTGTAGAAAGTTTCATAAAAGAGGTTCAAACCATGAAACATTGTTGCTGAAAAATGGTTACCAAGATGTTAAGCAGCAGCAGTGAACTGAACTAAACAAACTGGGAACCAAATTCACAAGCAGAGTACTGGGAGATCCACCAGAGCAATTGAACCAAATACAAAGACTGAGCTGTGAACATCAATCAGGCTGAGACTGCAGGTAAGGGTGGTTACAGACCTCAACCATCTAGCGCGGGATCTGGCAATGGAGGACGGCTACACATTTAATGGTTATTCTCTATGTTTGTAAAATAGCTGATGCACAGTACAGTAAAATGTGCACTTTATGCTACCATTGCATCAGACTAACAATAACAGAAGTGTCTGCTTTCAAGCACCAGGGTGTAAAAACCAGAAGGACAAAAGCCGGGATAATACGCAGGAGGACTGACTCCCGCTGCAAATGTTGGACAGCGTAGCCAACACTGCGTCCCTGAGAGGACCTTGTTGGTGGGGGGGCACAGATGTTCTCTGTTCCAATGCCCCCGCCTCTCCCACCGGCTCCCACCCAAAATGTTCCAAAGCAGAAGAAGCCCGCTGAGGCATATTAATGCTGTTGAGATCCCTGGCATATGATGGTGTTGAGTACTCTGGGATGGTCTTGCGTTGAGCTCATAGGGATTTTATGGTGTTGAGTTATCCGGGATATGATAGGAGTTCTGGTTAAACAGATGTGATGTGTTGAGTCCCTTGGGATGTGATGGCGTTAAGCTCCTCAGGATGTCATGGTGCTGAGCACGTCAGGATATCATCGGGATCTGATAATGTCGAGCTCTCTGGGATGGTCTTGTGTTGGGCTCATAGGGATATGATGGTAGTTGTGCTTATACAGACATAATGGGTGCTGTGTTCAGCAGGAGTCCGTGCACAGCATGCATGAAAATAGTGTTGTTAGTGTTCACTGACCACACAAGTACTGGCATATCCTGTTGATGGGGGCCTAGGGGAAACCATACTGAACACATGATGTGATTTAGAAGAAAAAAAAAACCTTTTCAGGGTTCATTGGAAAGCTTACAATTAGGTAAATTGCCCCACTGTCGCTTCTAAATGCATCAATTTGCAAATGGAAAGCCTGGACTCAACATAAACAGAAATAGTGGCAGTCATGTGACACCATCAAGCCCCGTGTGTCCGGCAGTCACAGAAGAGCCACGGCCCGCAGGAGCTCAGCGATAAATATCTGGGCTGTGTGTCATGTGGGCATCACACTGCTATAAACGAACCAACGCCTAGAGCTAGAGTGCTTTTAAGGTTCACATCCCAACCCAAAACTAGCAGGGCATTTCTTCCTAGGCAGTCTTTGGAGGCTTGTGGCATAATTAGAAATTTATGCTTTTGCAACTAAGACTGAATACTGCAGGAATAGTGAAATGAATATCAGTGATATTTTGTTCTTTTTAAAAGCAGTGGAGAATGGCTACATCACTGGCAAAGACAGTGATAGCTCACTCCAGTCAGCAGTTCCGGAAGCCACGCCCATCTAGACCATGCCCCGCCCCCTAGAATACTAATGACACCATTCAATAATCTAAGGGAGATACATGGACCTTCAGTGAAGGAGGCTCTGTGAGTATTGAACCTGTATCGAACTCTTGACTTGCCATGCTTCTCATTTCTGCATGTTTGCCGGATTTCGGCGTGTGGTCTGTTCTTGTTATTTGTCTTACTCAGGACGGATTTTGAACGTTCTGCATTTCTTTTTGCCGCCTGTCGTCCCCCTATGCGATTCACCAAAGCCATGTGCTCCCACTACTCATACATCACACAGAAAGTGACTCACTAGAAGGACAAAAAAATGACTCCTATCATTTAACAGGCGTATCATGTAGCTGAGTTATTTGGGTTCACTCTTGTTGGGTCGGGCGCCATGTTCCTGCGGCGGGCAGGCTGCGCCTATTTTGACGCAATGATCAGAAAGAAACATGGTTCCATGTGACTGTTAAAGGCTCAGCCCTCCATTTCCATTCAGCTCAGAGCAGCATCTTCTGGGACCAACATTATACACCCAGACCCTGTTGTCAAGCTATCCACTGTATACCCTGCAATATGACTGCTCCTTCAGTGGAAAACAAATTAACCTCTCTTTGCTCTGCAAAGGAAAGGTTCCTTTTGACTCCAAAAATAAATAAGCTAAGAATGAGCTGATGGCAGCGGGGCAGAGAGATGGCTTTCTCTTTATCCTGCCGGTGCTATCAAAATGGAAATGAGGTCCATTCCTGAAGGCCCTGACGGGGTCGTCCCACAGTCTGACTGCATTGCTCTCTCTAGCGACAGTGAGGTCTAGCCAGGCGGCTCTTAAATCTACCTCCCTGTCCATCAGACCTAACTACTTCCTAATAGATCCACGCTTATGAATTGGGTTTTAAGCACGGGCGTCGCCGCCATTAAATCTGAGAGGGACGTATCCCCGTCACATTTCATAATTATTCCTTTTGACCCCCCCACATTTAACATAAAATATTCGTTCACCCAGCGCTGTTCCTATTGCTTCATGAAAGAATCCATTCCACTTGATGGGTGTGAGAATACACACACCACTGAAAGGCCACTCTGGGTTTTCCAGATTACCGACAGCAACTCACCACACGCATGTGAAGTGAATCGTCAGTGCAGCCCATAGACAGTAAAGGTATTTTTAAACATACAGTTGAGGGTCACTATTGCTCAGCATGTTGCGTTACATCTAAAACTAAATAAAAAAGAAAACACAAAATAAAAAGTAAAATGCACCCATAAACTCATTGTTGGTGATAAATTGTGTCACATTCATTTCATTATCTTAGGCCCTCCCCTATTCAATTCTGGCCCTCGATTCCAAATCCAGGCCTTGTTTTCCATTCTCCCGGGTAGTTAGCTTAATAATATCTGGCTCTGATTGGCCAGAGGCTTCACAACTGGCTCTCAGGTAAAGGAAAGCTGGAAAAACAGCAGTGCTCGGCCCTTGAGGACCGTGATTAGAATAGCCCTGTCTTAGGCATAGCAGTGGGTAGCAGTTAAAAACAGGCTGATGAATGTGGACTAGTTGAATGAGGACTTTTTCTGAGTCTCTAAAATAGTCATTGAATTCAGTGACTTTTGTAGGTAAAATTAGGTTTTTTACAACCTGATAAAAATACACCAGAATGCAGGAAATGGCATCTGATTCATTAAAAGATTTCTGGGGGAGGGTCCCTGGACCCCCCAGCAGTGTTCTCCACCCACATTCAAAATGCTTCTGACACCCCTGGTTTTAAGTTGGCTGTAAGTATTAAAACAAACTATTTCTCCTCAGATGAAGCTACGCCAGAAACATCACGGTGCTGCATTCTTTAGCCACATATGAATGAATTATCCAGGTGGACCTTAGAGGGCAAGAAAATATACAGTACAGTATAGTCTTTTAAAAACAAAACCATTTGAGCACTGATAAAATAGTAAGAAGTATTTGTGACTTTAAACTGTGATTTTTATGTGTTTAATTTGAGCAGATTATAGATACTACAAGGGGGTTCCGTAGGAGTCCTGTCCCAACAATGATGTTGTGTTGATTTGCCAGTCACACATGGAAGGTCCCCCAATAAGCTTTCATGCTGCATCTCTCACCTTTTTGATTCTCATCGGCTGTTGTCAACATCTGCCTTGAAAATGGCAACCGGGTCTGCTTAAGGTGATTGATTCCGAGAGTAATTTCCAAAATGAATTCTGGGCGTCGGTTATAGCAGGCGAGCGTGTAAGTCTCTGTGAAACAGGGGGCCCTCGAGCAGGAGCGGTGATGCGGGCGTTGCAGCCTCGCACGGAAACCTTCCCCAGGGCATCTTTAGCAGAAGGACACGTCTGGCAGATATTAATGGACGCGGTGCCCCTCCAGACTCGAAAGGCATGAGCAGGGAGCTGAGTGGAACACTTCAGCAACAACCCCGCAGCTATAACCTCAGCCCCGTGACCCACCCCGAGCCACATCGTTCACCAGAGAGAAAGAAAAATCCGGCGAAATACAACATAGAAAACACAGCGTTTATTAAATGGCCGATAGATCTCTGCAGCAGGCATTTCAGCACCTTGGATGCTGAAGGCTGCAAGTCACCTCAAGGTCAAGCATCGGACGGAGCAATACTCTCAGATGTGAGCAGGGTGATTCTCCCAAACGAAAACAGTCACCAGATTAATCTCTCTGAATTTTCTGAGGGATCGCTCTACCCCGAGCAGGGTCTCCCTTAAACGCTCAACACGATAATCTGGTCATTTACCGGCCATTCATCAAGCGCCCTGACACAAATGCTGCCACATCGCATTAGCTCGCCCATCATCCAGCACAAAAACACCATTTTGTTGCGTGTTAAATTATTAATCAGCATCACCTTTTTTGTTTCTCGAATCTGGGCGGATACGGAAACCCTCGCCAGTGGGAGACTGCCGGGTGCAGTGTCTCCCGAGGACCTCCAGTCAAGTGTAATATTTCACTGTCTGTCTGCAGAAGCACCCGCGCACGCGCTGCTCCAGAGCCGGCATTACTAAAGCCGACCGTGAGGGTCCTGACAATATCGCTGTGGGTTGACACTGAAGTACACTCACACATGTCAGCCCTTCCCTTCAAGCAGAGGGAGCACAGCCTCCAAATCATGGACTGCCACATGAAATATTTTTATCTATCCTTAAATAACTACTTTATTACATAATTCCTAAAAGTATTTCAAAGTGGTGTTTTAAGCATGTTACCTTACACTTCGTAGAATAAATATTTGTTGGAAGCAGTAATGAGAGCAGGGTCCATAGTGGAATTTTTTAAAGTGGGGAACATACAGTAACAGGTGGCAAAATTCATTCATATGGGGTGTAAGTTTGTCATTAGCCAATGATATGTTTTGAATCGCTGAGTGACAGGGGATGGAGCACTCCAGGGGCCAATCAGCTTTCAGCTGGGGCCCGTACCCCCGTAGCTCTCCTATATAGGTAGTGACTGCATAAAGGCTGGTTTACGCTGCATCAAATTGTCGCTGTAAGCACTTTACTTATAAACTGTACGCTATAGCCTGATGTGCACCTCCCCAGGAATGTAACTATATGTCAAGGTAACGCAGACTACTATAACTGTGATCGGTCTGCTTGGTAGCATTTGATTTTTTTTCTGTGAGCAAAGAAAGCGTACAACCCAGGTGTATTTATATTGCTGATTGAAACTGATGTGCTATTTATACCTAACATTAAAGAACCCACCTTGGGCATTGTAGCAACAGGTCTACAAAAAACTCAGGATGACAGCGTCAATTTCACTTACCTCTGTTAAGTTTGTGTAGAGTATTATAGACATTCACTTTACAATAGAAAATACATGAAAAGTGACTTTGTAGCAGCTCGATATTTTTCCAAATTTGTCCACCGGATATTTGGAGGAAGACAAATATTTACCAGGACTCGATAAATGGTTACTTTATTAAAAGTTTTCTATTTCCTTGTTTTCTTTTTTAATTGCATGATTCAACAATTGAATATATAGCAGAATGGGAAGACAATAGATGCAATATTCAAAGCTATATTGCGTTTTGGTGATGCAACTGCTGAGTGACACAGTCACACCAGTGCAGGGGTATAAATGCTCGCAACAGTGTAGGCCGCCTGCATAGGGCACGGCATAGGCTCAAGGCAGAAGTGTGCGTAAGCTTTAAAGGGGCAGTTCACCATAAAACAAATTATACAGACCAGTTGAATCACTGCACAAAAGATATCAACAGGGTGCTCAGTGTCATATCTTCTGCGCAGTTATACGTTTGCTGTGTGGAGTTGGATAGAAGAAAATAGTTCCCACATTAATCTGCTCACTACAAAGTCTTGCTTTTGAATTTTTCTAGTGTAATTTTTTGCCACTATAATCATCACAGAAAGAATGCCATTCAGGCCCATTATATTCGAGAGAAGCTCGACATTTCTACGGCCAATATCTCCAATAACAGGCAACTCCCAACAGAATAACCAAGATGGATTCATAGCACTAAAGCCCCTCTAAAACATTTTTTTTTCAGTTTTGTAATTAACTGCCCCTTTAAGAGGTAAGAAGCAACTCCTCTGCACAGGTCATTCTCTCTAGATTTAACCAACTGACTTTTTGTCTTGTAGTCAAGTCAGGTTTATAAGGATTAGCTGCTCTTCCATGAAAACCCAGCAATTGCTTCTGAATAGAATCTAAATACATCATGTGTTACCATCTTGTTATACTTCAGGAATATGAGCAGTGCATCACACCTCTGGTATCATTAACGCTATGATTTATATTCCCTGTAGCAGGGATGTCACATACCATCCATCTGCTCTGAAGTCGTAGACGGCCTACTGACAGGCTTGTTCTCCGATCTCGCAGCCTCCGAACACATATTATGATTTTTGGATTTGTATTTTTATTCGGCGGCCGCTTAAATTCAAATAAAAGTGCCATTTCGATGTCTCATACTTAGGTGAATTTTGTATGCATACAATTTACATACTAGGCCTGCATCATATCACTGAATATGTATTTCAACTTGATTTTACTTTAATACAAGTCTTGAATCGAAAAATAGCTTTTAAATTCTGGGTTTGTGCTTTTTCTTGCCTTCTGGAATTAGTATTCACATATGCTTTCTTACATTTCAGCACAATGAATTTCCCTTTTAGTTGTATATTCACAATGAGTAATTCTGACTCATCATCTGTAGTAATGGACCATCAGACACACGCATACACACACACGCACACAGCACATTCAGTGGGCGCTGCATAAAATGTTCTTGGCAGTCCTGTAAACCTTTACCTCAGGACTTACCTCATCTCATCGCCTTCCTGCTGATAACCACTTGCGCCCAGGACCAGGGGCCCTGCATTGGGGGTCTCTGTGGCAGACATGGGAGGTGGGCCTCAGCTGCTGCCCCCAGGGGATTCTGGGTTCAGTCTTCGACACATCAGCCTCGCCAGCCTCCAGCTGTGCGACCAATGAATGCTGTCATCCAGAAGCTTTTTCCCGAAGCCATTTATTTGTTGCCCTATAATCATTTCTATACTGTAGATATGTTGCTTGTTTGTTTTTTTTTTTTTTTTTGGAATATAGCCCCTCTGGGTACTTTTCTGTTCATGAGGCATCCGATAAGCATCTCTACTGAAATGGAGGGTTCCTGTACTGCTGGGTAATAGAGCTTTGTAACTACTTCACATCTGTGATCGCATGACAGTCTCATGCTTTGTTGACTGATGCAGTGGCACGTGTCACTAGGATGTCAAATTTTCTCTGTTCACTTTCTCTGTTTAAAAATGAAATAGACCTAAAACTGGAGTAAAAAGGTATCAAGTCATCACAGGTATCTCATCCAACGAGGTGCAAATGTCTGTCCTGGGCACCATCACACGATCCCATTATCAGAGTGGCTCACGGTGCAGCGCTTTTTGGAGTTTTTGCTCTCAGCGAAGGGTATCTTTTCTGTGGTTTTATGGATTTGTGCCCAGGGAAAGCAATTAAAACGCTATTGATCAGGTGTTCATATAGAAAGGCTAAGATACTAAGAGACCATTTTGTATTACTGGGTTTCCAGGCCATCCTTCCCTTATTTCATACCTAGTCAATACCCCATTAAAAGTGTATTTCTTAAGGGACGTGGGGAAGGCTAAGTTTCCTGGAAGCACATCTGGCAAAATGTCAAAATCTCAACGCTGACATGACACCCACCCTCTAAGATAAGCCGAACATGGGACACCGAACAAATTATTAATCTTCGGGTCGACTGAGGGGGTGCTGTAGACGTCAAGTCAGCAAGAAGGCAATCGATTGGGATTATGGTTGTCTTATCGATGCCATTTTTATTTCAGGCCAGCTAATTTGTCACTAGCCTGGGCCTTAAGCTAAGGGACACATATACTCACGTGGATCCATCCTATTTTATTTATTTATGTCTCTTTCCATTCAAAAGCTTAACGAGATCTCTGTCCTCCTTTTCAAAATGATGCGCATTCCTGTGACAGGTAATTAACCGCGATCTTCTAGCGAAAGAGGCGGGGACAGAGTTGGTCTGCAGCTCTGCTGAGAGAGTGGCAGATGTTGAGCAGCATGAGAAACTGGACCAGACCACACAGATGTTCATCTCTACCTCAGTAGCAGAATGAAACATCAATGAAAAAGCAGAATCAGAATGTGACACATAACACATCCAACAGTTATACGCCAACATATAACACATCATCTGCTTACCACATCAGGAGATACATAGTGATTAATTATGATTAATCGCTTTACTCTACCTATGATATTTCCATGAGCAATGCAGCTAAAGAAAGTGTCTAAATGACATTAGAATCAGCAGCCTCAGACTAACGAAACCAAAAGTGCTTTGCAGGGAAAGAGCGGAGAGTGTCAACCAACGTTATGATTTGATTAGGTGTTCAATCATTGCAAATATTCATCTTGAAAAAAAAACTGGATCACCTGAAGCACGAAATAAATAGAGGAATGAAACACAATCAAATCACCTTTGCCCAGATGCCACAGTCACATAAAAACAAAATCAAAGCACTAATAAAATCGAGAAAACATTTCATTTGTATTACGCAACACCCACCACCCTCATGTTTATTCAGGACATAGCCGCCATACAGAGAATGTGAAAAGCTATTAGCAGGAGGAGATTCAAGGCCGTTAAATCTGCCCCCCAAGAAAAAATAAAGAGAAACTTAATCTCTTCAGCAGGGTACCACTGGAAGCACATCTATATTTACCCAGGAACCTGCTACAGGCCCAGCAGCAGATGGACAGGGGGTGATATTTCTATATCTATTGATTACCAGTCAGGGTGCCCATAGGTAACCTGATAAATAAAAACCAGGGCAAGCTCGACTAATTACCTTGTCAAGGTATCTCGTACGTAGATATTGTCGAGACAGAGTATACACAACACGCAATTGCACTTTTAAACATAGAATTAGCAGTCCTGGCAGAGGCTTCCACCAGTGCCAGACTTTACTTCTTTACTCATTTCACTTCTGTGTCTGAATCCTGTTCGCACTGGGGTTTTGGATGAGATGACATCACATCACAGTCAGCCTCAGTGTGATCAGACAAGGTGAGTTCCACAGACTGAAAAATCATCAGTGATGTAAAATAATATACAGTGTTGTGAAAAAGTCTTTTGGCAGCCATAGAAAATATTTCAATGACCTTCATGTTGGTCTAAAACTACGATATTATGTCCATGAAAGTGTGTTAGGTTGACTATTTCAAAGTCTCCCCTAAAGTCACCCCAGTATTTGCAGTAACCAACCATGTATGTTTTGACTCTAGCACACCTCATATGGCTAAACAATACCTCATCAAGTTATTTAACTAATTAAGTTAATTTATTAATTCAGCTGGATGTGAAATGTGTGAAATGTGTGTTCACCAGCTGTTTCCTGTTGCCTGTCATCATTCCGATTGTATTTAGTCCGTGTTTCAGTTTGTTTCCCTAGTCCTGTCTTTATCGTTACCCGTGTTTTGACGTGTGTCACCCTGCAATAAAGTCTGTTGTCCATATCTACGGCTCCCTTTGCCTGCTTCTGGGAGCCGATCCCTAACAGAGTCAGCTGTCCTGTCCTGTCTCTATCCATCCATTTTATGTGACTGCTGGCCCGAGTCAGGGTCATAGGGGGTGGGGGGGGTGGGGGGGGGGCTCTCCGGGAGGCTCTGGGCACCAACAAGGCAGGGAACGACCCAGGATGGGGAGCCAACTAATCGCAAGGCACACTCAAATACTCCAAATAACTGTGGGGGAGTTCCGAGGGGAAACCTCGCAATGATACTGGGAGGATCTGCAAACTGCACACACATGGAGCCATGAAAACAGGTGCCAGAGGTGTGAGGTGACGGAACCCCCCACTGCACCATCCTGTTTCCTTTAACGTAATACTTTTTATTATTGCCACAATCCTTCACTGGACTTTCACTGAAATTAATAATCAGAGTGGTCCTGTTCTCCCACCTTTATATTTAAATCCCTCTAAAATATGTATATTATTTATGTGAATGTGTGCATATTATATATGTTTTATCCCTATAGCCAATGATTAAGCATGACGGAAATGCACCATACTAAATCTTCTGCACCAGCTGTATAATACAGCAGTGATTCCCAATCCGGCCCTTGGGGGCCCCAGATGGTCCACATTTTTGCTCCCCCCCAGTCCCTGGTAGTACTGTCGAGAGGATGACACATTGAAGGTGATCTCGGATAAATTTACTGCCAGGTACACCGTAGGTTCCCTGTTCCATCCAGCTCCACATGCAAATTATGACAAGGAATCAGGTTCCTCTGTCAATGGCTGACCTGATTCCAGCCTGGCAGACAAATGGAGGAGTGACAGGATCTCCGAAAGCTCTGCTGTGTGCTTCCAAAAACTGCCCACAGGTTTCTGAGTTAAGCGATGCATGCTATTGCGGCGTTTGGTGGAGGGGAGACATAATCACAACAGCGCGTGGAGGTGAAATATACGGTATATCACTTCAGTCTATGGGTTTAAGGATATTCAAACATTTGTCAAAAATTCAGTGGCCTGCTGCAAGATTTCAGTAAGATGGGTAATAAAGCTGCTGTTTTCTCACTTGAACCTTTCAACCTGCTTTAGATATGTGCTTCTACATTGTAGTGTGGGGGGGGGGAGGTTACCATTTTTATGCATTTAATTTGCATCTAGCCTTTCTGGCTTTCAGAGATTCCTGCGCTGATCCAAGTTTGCATAAATCCAACCCTGATACAGTGATAAGCAATAGTCTGATGCCCTGACTTCTGTATCTACCTGAATCCATACATTATATTTTAACTCAAAATAGAAAATCATCTGCCGTGTAAGATTTCTTACTCAAGCTACGTTACATATTTATTTTTGTGCATGTGTGAGAAAGAAGTGTGACATGAAAACTAAGACTTTTTTTAATCCTGATGGCTTAAAGGAACAGAAAGTGTTTTCATGCTTGCCTTCTTCCCTGCATATGCCATCATTTGGACGATTTTATTAAATAAAAAATAGCAATACAGTTAAGGATTTGTCTGGAAATGACCAGCAGCTTAAAAAGGCTTAAACTGCGACATTATTTTCAGCTCTGCCGGGAATGATTTCACAGTTACAGATTAACCTCATTGTGGTCAAAAAGGTGATTTTATCGGAGATCCTGCATTCAGAAGTGACATACAGTCTAACAGCCTCTTAATCCTTGCCTGTCTGTCAGTTTTGCTTGAATTAAAATAATTGAATTGCTCCTTAATGCTGTGGCTTCCTTGATGTGTATAGAGGAATTAATTTTAGTCTTAAACAAATTTTTTGATCTCAACTGGGTAAACCACAGTTCATGCCTAATACCGCAAATTTCATTAAAGATCAAGTGGATTGCTAGCTATATGGCAAGATAAATATAGATGTTTTTCACGTACACAAAGAAACTATGAATCATTTTCATTTTTGATGCCAAACTTTGTATCAATTTGACACGTAACATTGTGGGCGTAGTAATTGGGGCAGGCGTTTCTGAACACGGTGCAAACCTAGATGTAGCTGACAGTTTTGGAGAGCCTGACAAGCTGTCTGTTTGGAAAGGGCATGCATAGGAAGGCTGTGATTCGCTGGCAGCTCCAGAACATTTGAACTTGGGCTGGGGGGGACTGCGAGTGTGGGGGGGGA
>JAODKF010000040.1:18112534-18124438 GCA_026779585.1 Mormyrus proboscirostris
GTCCTCAGGCGAAAGCTTCTAAAAAAAAAAAAAACAGCCGAAAAAAGACCCCACTCACAGCCGTCAAATTCTGCAAATCCCCGAATTCTGCAAATCCACCAAACTAAAGAGCTTGGCTTTATGCTTTTCATCATGAAAAGTTGAGTGTTTACTCTTATGGGGTCCATGAAAAAGAATATTGGGCTATTTAATTATCCAAATCTAATACGTAAAGGCGACCAGTGGCAGTGAAGCTCTCCCACATAGGTCAGATCTGCCAAGCTTGTGTACAGCCATGTATTCCTGTGCTTTATCCTAATGGTTAATAACATTCCATCCCTAAGCACTGAGTGCTTAATAATCACAAACTATTTCATTAAACATGTGACTTGGCGCCTGCGTGAAGCTCACTCACAATGTTATTCCCTTAATTTGTGTTGGTAACACGCTAAATTAGCATCATCATCAATGCTATAAGGATTTCTCTAATTGCTCTCTGCTTAAGAGGGACTGGGAGAGGAAATGTAATTTGATTTGCAATTCCAAAAGATGTTGTTTATGTAGCAATACCCGGTATTTATATGGATTATTAATATGACAGGACACATTCTGTAATCTAGGGCATGTAGCCCTAAGACACCTTAAAAAACCTTTGAGTTAGTAGTTAAAAATACTATATTCATATGCAGTGAAGTGTTTCCTTATCTGGCTTACAGTCCGACAGCATTACATTTTATGTATTAGTAGCCATATTTATCTAAAGAGATGCACATTTTGACAAAGCAAAGTCTCTGGTGATAGTACAGGTTAAAGGCATCGCTTAAGGGTCTAACTGCGAAATTACTCTACAACCCCAGGGATTTGAACCGCCGACCTTCTGATCACAGGCACAGCCCCAAGAGCCTTCTCACCTGGCTTAAACTGGGTCTCTTCTTGGAAGGAGGTTCATAAGTTGGGGTGTTTTAACCTCCTTGGAGATGTGGTCAATTTCTCTTCTAGATACAATTTATGAAACGGGAAGCATGCTATATAGACCTGGAACTGATTCACTTTGCTTGCGATTCCCCGGGGGCCCAGAGTTCTGACATGAAGCCTACATGAATACGAAATCGCAGGGCCTGCGCTATCCGGAACCTGCCTTGTCTTCAGAGTGCTACATGTCAGAGCTTTAAGAGGAACGTGGAAAATGTGCCCACACATGTAAGTATGGGCTGTCACCTGCATACACCACAGAACCACTTAGATTTGGAATGACTTCCCGTGTTTTTATCCACTTATTGCATCAGATGTGGACATATCTTTTCAAGGCTTGTAAAGTTTGACTCATGTTTTCCAGAGAAACTTTGGTGAGTTTGGTAGGTTGTTACATGTATTATGAATTCCCTAATACACAAATTCTGACTTTGATTGCATTCCTAATTACCGTCAAGTGGCATAACTAAAGTTTCTGGAATTATAGCACTCAGTGACGTGGTTCCAAAATTAAACACTGCTTTCTGACATGCTGTCAATTTCCACAGTGAATGGGAAACATCAATCATAAAAGAAAAACACCCTGTTATATTACAGTACTGCAGCAAAACCAAGAAAGGTCTTTAACAGAGCTGTGCTCTGTCCACATACTTATATAGATGTAAATCTGAGCAGATGACCAGGAGTGACACCAGCAAACAGCAAACTTTCCACACCAGCAACATTTGAAGAATCCTGCATGTTTTCTGGCCGCAAACCATCTTGAAGATGGAACTGATCACCATATGCACACAAGACAACATGGACACCATCATTATGAGAAGAAGATGGAGATGGATAGGGCACACCATCGGAACAGGACAAGACTCTATCACAAGAAGATCGCTCCACTGGACCCAAAAGGGTCCGCTCCACTGGACGGGCCAAAGGACCCCTGGGGCGGGCGACCCGTGGAAAGACAGCCGAAGACCCTGAATCACAGCTGGGGAACCATTCAGAAACCTGCCAAGACAGAGAGAAGCTGTGGTCCTTTGTGGCCGCTGAACATGCCGGCTGGCACGACAGATAGTAGCAGCCGTACAGTTCATATTAAACAGCCATCATTAATTCTTTAGAGGGTGCTACATTTTTTTTTTTGCGTTTTAGTGTTAAATGAATAAACCAACAAAGCCCTTACAACCGGATACCATTAAACTTCCAAGAAGGTGACTCATAGTGTTTTCCTGATGAACACTGGATAAAGTAACTACATTTTAGAGAGGTTGAATAATTTGAGGCATCCCTGTTTGCCCCTTATATGAGCTGTCACTAGCCACTTAACTTTGATAACGCATTTAACTTTGAAAATCAAATATATATTATACATGACTTTAGAGCCTTCAGCTGTGCAAATATTAGTGGCATGATTATTTTTGCAAAGGCGATAACCATCACATTTCATTTTCAACCCCCTGAGCATCGGTGTCCTGACCCAGAAGCTGACATTTCTGAAAAACACTCCTCTCCATCAGCCAGGTCCCAGAGCGTAGGCCATACGCAGCGGCAAAAGGCAAAGCTATGCATGAAGTTCGAGTTCTTAATGAACATTATTTAAAACCGATAAACTGAGAGCCAATTACCAGGTTCCAAAAAGAAATGTGACGATAACAATTAATTTGTGCAGCTTCCTAATTATTCACACAAGTCTCTCTCCCCTTGGCTGCAGAACCGTCTCGGTCTCCCTGGGAAAGTTTGGAAACCTACTTCCCTGCGAGAGATGGGAATGCTGTCAACGCTTCAGCCGGCAGCAAATCAGCATGACTGACTCACAGAACGTCTAGGGGCATGATCTGACAGATAAGCCGCGCCTGTTCACTGATCCCCGAGCAGCGAACGGTAAGAGCGACGTTTCTCTGACACAGAGCTCTGCTCCTGCTGTTTGAGATGGCAGTTCAAAGGACTTCAGAGGAAAACTGCTCATCACCTGGAGCCCCGTGAGCAGATGACACTTCGGAAATGGTTAATAACCATCACCGTGGTGAGGTGAAGAATGGTGTGGGATATTCCCATCTTTTTTTCTGCAGAGATCTCTCTCCAAAGATTGACAGTTTCAATTTTTTACCAGTGATATTTCAGTTACACATAAAGACAACAAATGTGATATTGCAATCAAATAAAAGAAAGGAACCAGTTTTGTGCAGAAATGGTGAAGAAACTAACTTGGGGAAATGGCTTGATTTGATAATGATCAGTTTCGCTCTAAAACAAAGATGAGCAGAAGTCACCGTGTCTAATCTTATAGATTTCATTTTGTCAGTAACAAAATGTAACAACACTAAATATCTGTTCTTCAAAGAATTGTGCAAAGCACGTAAATTGTTTATATTGCTCTAAATTTGATTAAATGTCGAGAAAGCACATTTCATTTATGAGTAATTAGCACAAATTGAAGGACTTTGATGTTGCATGCATGCATTTATTTTGACATTAAAGAAATTAAATTCCTGGATCATAAATATATTGTCAAAAGGGGATGGAAGAGTCATATGGACAATGCACACAATTTACCTCTAGAATAAACCATATATCAACAGAGACTGTAAAGTGAGGCAATTCTGAATGCCTGTGTTTTCATGACTGAGGCAGGGTGCATGCCTACAGTATGATAGAGCGTAACAGGTTTCATGGGTGGAGATGCTGTTTATTTTATTATCTATTTATTATTATCTTGTGATGAAATAAATCACGCAGTAAAGGTCACCGTCAAGAGTTCAACAGCGCAGCCCAGCACCAACGTTTAAAGTTAAAGGTGACGGAACGACTCGATACTCCCCATGAGACGACAGACGTACGACAGGATCACCGTATGCAAGATGTGTGCACCAGAGTCACCAGGGAGAAAGAGGACTAACCCAGTCTACAAAACCAGAATCACCATGCACCAGGCAGGCGAGTTACCATAACACAAACGCTATACTGTACGTGATGGCAGCTCTGGACAGTAAGCAAATGGTGAAAACAGATCACACCTTTACTAAGATGGGAAATATACTGTTTCAGAGGAGTGAGGGAATGAATCGAGTCTGATAAGATGGTTAATGTTTTTGGTGGAATTGTTCAGCGGAGGCAGGAGCTGTGCGACTCGCAGCACAAACTTCCAGTGACTGACGGCATGAATCCGCTGAGAATAGTAACATCCCTAATGCTTATGAATAAAATATATTGTGAAAAAGTCTGGTCCTGGTAAACTTTAAAACAGAGGACCACTGAGGAAAGCGTATTTGGGTATAAGCTATTTGTTCAAACAGAATAAAGTGTTTGATGTACATTTTATTTTGGTATACTATACATTTTACATATGTACATGCTAATGCAATCCTTCAAAGAGACACTGGATGGAGTAGACGTCTCCAAATAAACATGCTTATAGCGGACCAGGGCGTGCAGCAATTTCTTCAAACATGCATCCGTTTTTTAAAGGAGACAGAGATCTGATATTCTTAAACACAGGGCCTGCTGGGCTTTTTGCATTTCCTCACTGTTTGTTGTTTCTTTCCCGTGGAAGGCCGGGTTTCTCTTTAGGTGTGAACTGTTAAGGGAAACAAGCCGTGGACTGATAGATGTCTTACTCGTACAAAAAGACGGGAACATTCTGCAAATTTAAAGCCAGTGTTTGAAATTTTCCATTACATTTCATGCTGCATTTCAGTATATTTTTTGTTGTGTAGGTTAAGAAACCACGATTTGTTTCATGAATCTTTTTTTACAAAGCGAATAACAAAAACTGAGTAGCAGTAAAAGACTGCAATATGCTCAGAGTGTAAGAAGCAGTGTTGTGAATTAATGGTGTATCACATTCAAGGCAGAGACTAGCAGGGGTAGAATTTCAGAGTTTACAGGGACTGAGCAGAGATGCAGGCAGCTCAGCACGGTGGGGAAGCTTGGAGAAAGGGGAGAGGAATCGAGAACACACAGTGTTACAAGTGGTACAGTGTTACAAGTGACTGGTGAAGTAGGCAGGAAACATAAACAGCAACTCAGCCCTGTGTGCAGACAGCCCTGCATTATCTCCCAGTTAGCCTGTAGTGTCACCGCACCCATGGCGGGAACCAAGGTCTGTTGACGTCCACCCTGGGCGATAAAGGAGACACGGCGGGTCAGGACTGATCCTGAGATGACAGACAGGTGTAGAAACATACACCAGCAGCAGCCTCTCTAAAAATAAGCAAAGGTAAGGTACACTAAAACAAGAGGCCTTCATCCTGGGGTTAAACGCTGAGAGTTAGGGGGCATCACTTTACACCAGCCCCCATGACTCTCCTGTAAGCGCAGAACACTATATCTGAAGGCTCCAAGAATGCTTACTTCAGTTCATGCATTGCTGAAGTATAATCTAACCTTTAACGGTTGCATTTATTAGGACAAAATCCCTTTGGGCTGGCATTATTTCTGAGCTGTTGGAAGCCTACTTTGGTCCTAACATGACGGGCAAAGGATGGGCGCAGGTCCAATTGACAACTATGTTTTGAGCTGATACTGCAAAAGGAAAGACCTTGGAGTTAAGAACTGACAGCGAGACCTTGTTATGTGTAAAAAATATGACTGAAACCGAATGAATTCCGGCAGCCAGGAAATCAACAGTAGTAAAGCAAGCGCGAAACAGGCCAGTACAAAAATGCTACAGAGCTCAGTTTGACCCTGTAGAATGTGGGGGGATGTGGGAATTTCATTATATAAAATTCCACATGTGAGGTCCAATTTTATACTCGAGAGTTACAGCATATTTTAGAACTTTGTGGTGATTTATTGTATTTCTGTAACACAGGGGTCAAATTGATCCCGATAGTAAGTCTACAGTTCAAATTCTTTCACCTATAACGAAACCAGTTATGCATAAATCAAGCTAAAATAACAGCAATTATATTCGATATGAACAAAGCTGGCTCCTGCTGACAGCTGATTGGCTAGGCTGTATATTAATAGCAATTGTGATTGGTGCTTCTGAAGAGCGGCCATTAACAGGTGACGGATTGTCAAAGCGGGGAGAGTTGGTGAGAAGCAGAATTCAACTCTACGGAGAACAGCAAACTTATGATTGACGGGGAGCCACAGCCGCAGAGCAGCACTTAAAAAACAGGGCCTACTAACCCCGCGGAGTCGGGCTGAGGCCATTTACACAACAAACGGGCGTCAGCGCTCAGCGGTCTGCGGTCGGCTCACTCGTCATTAGCCGCAGTGCTGACAGTCCTGGAGCTGAAATTCCAGCATTGCCATCGCGTGTGCAGACAAACTGGGCCCACCGGTCCGCTCCGGAAGAGCAGCCTTTTCGAGGGGATTTGTGGAAAGCCGGGCTGTTTGGGGATTTTCACTCCCTGGAAAATGCACAGTGTTTTGCAAAGAGAGGGCTTGGGTGACCTACCTGACATCTGACCTAAGAGAGGGCCCCGCTACACGCATTGATTTCACCCTGAGAATGTCAGAGGCCCTCAACATTTTTCTGCAGTGCATAGGATGCTTCACTACTGCATGACCGCAGCCTGGTTTCCTTATGTTCACAGTCACCAATACCCAAAGGCTTCAGTCAGTGGAGGTTTGCGTCGCACCCTTAATTGCTCTGCGCTCGCATAATATGGCAGCTGGGCTAAGGATGCATGTATATCACAGGCAGCGGTGTCCTGTGTGGCACGGAGGGCAAAGGAACCAGCTCTCATTTCGCCTACATGCCCTGCTTTCCCATTATTCTGACATAACAGATCAAAAGGCATCAGTGAGTGGGATGGGTGGGGTGGGGGTTTCTACAGCCTGATGGGCTCAGCTGGTGAGCAAGCAATGACATTTCCTCAACCTTCACCCACCCGGCCTGATTTAATGTCTCCGCAAAAGGTGTCCTTTTTCTTTATTCTTCTATTTCCTTCTTTTACAGACCCAAGCGGGAGGCCAGAGATGCACAAAATGATTCAGTGAGCCTCCTCGGTCGTCTCCCGTGAGTCTCTCTGTGTCTCCCTGTCCCCCTCTACACCTTCCCATCTGTCTCCCTCTACACCTCCCTGTGCTTCCTGCTTTCTGCTACCCTATCCTGCCTCCACCTCATTTCCTGCCTGTACACTGTTAAGCCACTCCCACCGCAGCAGCATCACCTTGTCAGACACACATGCGAGTTATGAATCTTCATGACTTAAAACTCTCCCACATACTTTACATGAGATATTTCCTGTATTGATCTTTCATATTTCACATTCACCCCCATCCTCCCCCGGATGCCTCACCCCACCCCCCCCGCCTCTCCCCGCAGCCCGTGCTGGGCTAATGTCAGCATGCACCTGTCACCTGCAGTCCCCTGTAGGTCCTCTCGCTGCTTTGGGGAGGTAAGGGCCACCTTCACATCTGTCAGTATCCAGCTGCAGCCTCACCACCCCGTCCCCTGTCCTGCTTCTTCGGAACCATCAATAGGTCTCTGACTTGATAGATTTGCAGCTCTCACATGCACACTCTCTGGGCTTCTCTGACATGAGCTGTGCCTTTTCTGTACCGTGTCATCCTGGAGAAAGAACGATTCATATTTCAGCTCTGCGGCAATTTTAGTTCACGTTTCAGCCCACATCTCCAGTGAGCAATGCCCTCATGATAGCTTTAGCCCTGAACCCAGGCTATTTTTTTTTAAATTGCCACTAACATTTAATTTGCAAGGGCATCTCTGGCTGAAATGGGCCACACTAAGTCATGTCAGCTGCCTCTGGGATATGGCCGGGCTCCCTGTCGCCATGCAGGGCTGGCTTAGCCTCAGCGCCTAGCAGCGAGTGCCTGCTGTGCTCAGAGATCCTGCTCACACAGCCAGAGACCACGGCCTATGCGAGGATAGGAGAGGCTGCACATCTCGCTATGTCCATTTAACTTTAGGAGTCCTTTAACTTTAACAACTAGGTTGCAATGGGGAAAGTTATAGAGGAGAATCAGCAGTTGCTCTGCTGGACAGAAGGAAAGCAATAACAAGACAGTGTGGTCTACAGGTGAAAGGATCTTGTTACGGTGGGGTCTACGGGTGAAGGTCATCTATACAGATTGTGGTCTATGGGTGACAGGTTCTACTGACCTTGGGGACTATGGATAGGGGGGTCTACGGGTCACATGGGGTATCGATGCTGGGCTGTACTGGTGACAGGGTCTGTGGACAGATGGGCTTTATGGATTATGGAGTCTGGACGGTGGGGTCTACGTGTAATAGGGCCTATGGACAGTACGGTCTACAGGTGACAGGGATTATGGACAGTATAGTCTATGAGTGATACTGCCTCTGATCAGTGGGGTTTATTGATAACAGGGTATATGGATAGTGTGGTCTGCAGATGAGATGGTCTATGGACAGTGTGGTCTATAGGTGACAGGGTTTGTAGACAATGTGTTCTATGGGTGATGTCATCTCTGAACAGAAGGATTTATTAATGAAAGAGTTTTTGGATAGTGTGATGTACAGGTCACAGGATCTATGGGCAGTGTGATCCATGGGTGACAGGGTGCATGGACAATGTGGTCTATGGGAGATACCAGCTCTGAACAGTGGGATTTATCAATGACAGGGTTTATGGACAATGTGATCTACAGGTGAGAGGGTCTATGGACAGTGTGGTTTATGGGTGAGTGGGTTTATGAACAGTGTGGTCTATGGGTAATACCATCTCTGAACAGTGGGATTTATGGGTGATAGGATCCATAGATGATGCAATTTACTGCTGATGAGGTCTATGAGTGATGGGGTCTATGGGCGGTGGTGTCTGGAGTGACAGGGTTTATAGATGGTGGGGTGATGGTGTTTAATGACATCAGGTTCTCCAGGTGACAGGGCTTATAAACAGTGTGGTCTACAAGTGACAAGTTCTACGGTCTATGGCTGATGCGCTAAGAACAGTGGGATTTGCGAGCAATGGGATCTATGGACTCCGGGGTCAACGGACAGTGTAGACATGCTGGGGTGTACGGGTGTTTTTGAAAAGGCTGTTTTCTTGCAGGTGCTCTCAAGTACCCTTGCACTCTCAGATGCCTTCTTGGTAATCAGATATCTGAAATGACATTTCCTGGCTGCAAGGGCTATCTGTGCTCTGCCACGTGAGACCCTGTGTATGCGACACCTACATAGTTTTCCTCTGTCCTCGCTCATTAGCGCCCTGGCCTGATCATAGCCACCTTGGGGCCTGTTGTCAGCTAAATAAATGCCACGTGTGCCCCCGCAACCAGCATGAAGGCTCTGCGCCCTGGGTTTCCTGATTTAAATTAAACATGTGACAGACCGGCATTCCCGGGGCAGCCATGCTAAAAGACACTTTAAAAAAAGTGATAAAGCAGGAGAATATGTTATTTTGGCACCGCACTTTCTGGAGAGATAGGAAATTGAATTTGGGAGAGAAAATAGCCTTTTTCACCTGTGACCTGTTTGCAAATGCAATTTAAAAGGTACACAGAATCACATTTGGGGAACACAGAGAGCTGTGCTCAGCTGCATTAACTGGATGTCGCACCCACTGAACGCTTTGTCATTGGGTGTCACCACACGAGTGTCCTCTTTCGCGCCTTGCTGACGAAAACAGGGGTGTTTGCCACAGAAATATCTGGTGTCTTCCTGGCAGCCAAGCTCAGTTATCATGTTAGTTGCACTCCTCCGATTTTGATGATACAATACATTGAAAAATCACAATTCCGGGCTATTTTTAAAACCCAATGCACTTATTTTCATTTTTGTCCTATAGTCCATTAGTTTGTCTGTCAGAGTAATCTAGGAGTTTAGAGGTGCCTGGGATTCCATATTTTCCTGGACAAAATTACAGTGTGATGTAATCTAATCTTCGAAGGTTAGTCAAGGGCAATCTGGCTCCAGAAATAAATAGAAATATGGAAATATCCCCTTGAAATATAGGATATATGAATCTCCTTTCAATAGTTTTGCTGATTACAAAAGCCGAGTTTAATAGGAACCTACATGGTGACAGAGAAAAGGTATGGGTGGTGGGATTTACAGCTGATGAGGTCTATGGACAATGAGGTCTATGAGTGATCTATACAGTAGGTGACGGTGTGTCGTGACTTCGGAGCAGGGGAACCAGGAGCCAGGATTGAGGAATCGAGTAGACTAGGCATTTATTTAGCGAACAACACGAAACACGAGGCAAAGCAAAAGATGGACGTTAATGACTGGACTGGGGAAACGTACCTTAACGCTGACTTAAATATACTGGACCAATCAGAAACAACGAGAAACAGCTGGTAACACGGGGATTCCGCACGAGGTAGATGAGGGGGCATGGCACACGCGAGGAGTGGATGAGCTGGGCATGACACGGTGTCTGTTGACAGTGTGGTTAATGGGTGTTGTTGTCCATGCATGGTATGAACTACATGTGATGGGGTCCATGCACATTGGGATCTTTGGATGCTGGGGTCTACGGGTGAAAGTTCCAGGTTAACGTGACCTTCAGAATCTGCAAACAAATCTTCTGTTGTTGATATAAAACAGCATGAATTGATTTGCAAGTCACACCCACAGAATATTTTCTGTAGTAATCTTTCCCTACAGCATAAAATGGGCCCAAATAGTAACTTTTATTGGGGATGGACACTCCAGAGAGCTTTTGATAGTTAAACACTACAGTTGATCTCTGCACCTCTTGGGTAGCCCTCTGCCAGCTTGCTTTGGGTCCCTTCCATTCTGATGTTCCCCAGGTCTCTTTATTTACCCGCCACAGACGGCAAGGTAATGCATCAAAGCTGTCTGCTACCACCCCGGATCAGACGTATCCTTGTAGATCAGCATCCCTCCACCCGTCTCTTCGTCACGTAAGATAAGGGCCAGATGAAAGCATTCCGGTTCCTGGATAGTACATAAATATCACCCACCCTGGCAAAAGAATCACCTTCTCCTTCATTCTGGATCTGCCTTTTTATAAGCCTATAAGGAATAAGGTTACACTCTCTGAGAATGCTTGATTGCAGCATGTAAAACAGCAGACCACCTCAGCCTTGGCTGACTTTTTCCTGCTGGGTCTGTTGCACATCAATGACTTTGAGCTAGCAGAACAGGCTATTCTTATGTAGCTTTTTTTGTAAACAAAACACAAAGCCATCCTTACCTTAAGGTTCACATTACAAAAGGAAGGTAGCTGTGCCGCCTAAGTATAGGAGACCGCGGTCAAAAATGTTTATCGTATAAGTAGTCGCATAGCGGGGTGGCATGCGGGCGCCATGGGTAGGATGGAGATGCGAGGCTGTGCTCCCGGCTCGACGTGACTCCTCCAGATGGCCTCCTGCTTCTTTTACACACAGCATGTGTCCCCAAATGGGTACAGCAGCTGTAACTGTGGAGGCCTGACATCACATCAGTGATTTTGATGCAGCAGCGAACCAGGGTCCAACTGCAGGTTTTCATATTCAAGGATTTTGTGGCTTTTCATTGACAGTCAGGTAATACAGGGGAAATCATTATTAAATATGAAGCCAACAGCAAATGTGTCTTTGTCCGGTGTTATTGCAAGACCCCTGCCACCTTTTCCTGAGTGATGTTGTGTGATAGTGATAAGCCAGAGAGAATGTGCAGGGCTTCACAAGGCCTTTGTAGGGCTGCGCGTGGTTGCAGCCTGTGGGAGGCCTGCATGTAGAAGAGCATCTTGTGAAGCTTGTGTCCAACGGCAGAATCCTCACCTAGGAATGCATTTCCCGTGAAGAAAAGCAGAAAAAAAAAAACAGATTCTGGCCAGCAACATTTGGGAGTGACATTTCAGCTATATACTGTTTTAGGCGAGAGGCTTATGGGACGGAAGTGGGGTTTGAATATGGAGTTGAAGGCGGGGTGGAATTGGAGTGAGAGAGAAAGCGAGGGGGTGGACATGTCTGGACTGGTCGAAGTGACGGGCCCATTATTATACCCCCCCCTCCCCCCCCCCGAGACGCTACTTTCCATTTCCTCTACCTCGGTTCAGACAGACATGGGCA
>JAODKF010000040.1:18124538-18142429 GCA_026779585.1 Mormyrus proboscirostris
GGTTCAGACAGACATGGGCAATATCAATCTTAGGCCAACAGAACCACCCCCTCAGGCACAAGGCATGCCTGAGAGCAGCAGGCTGGTCATAGCTCTTGGGCTGCACTGGTTTGATGTCAGGGCTGAGCACGTTTGGTATTTCCGTGTGGCTAATGGCTTCCGTCTCAAGCTCGCACTGTTTGTTGGCTTAGCTGGATCCACCCACGACTACCCTACCCCTCCCCCCCCACGAGCAGGAGAACAGAATATAAATAATTATATGTAAGTATATGCGATGGGAGGGTAAAAACTGTCAAGCAACACTGATTATGATGTGATGCATTAATAAAGCATTATAAACACGGTTATAAATATTTAGAAAAATACATTACAGCCATGTTTATTATGCATTATGAATGCTCTATGGAACTTATCTATAATGCACTATAGATACCTTCATAATACAGTATAAAGCATCCTAAATTCTTATACCAATCATTATAATGCATTATGAAGGTATTTATAGTGCATTATAGATGCTTCATAGAGCATTCATAATGCATAATTAACATGGCTATAATGTGTTATGCCTTTTAACAAATAGTCATAACCGTGTTTATAATACTTTGTGAATGCAGAATAATGCATTATTAAGCTTTCTACTATGCATTATAATGACTGCTTTATGTAAAGTGTTACATTTTTTTTATTTAGACACCTACCCTTGTAGAGTCCTGCCCCATTTTAGCCTTGAATGGCTAGTTCTTCATTTTTATGACATAATTTAAAACAAATCATGTAGTTATAAATGAATGGCAAAACAATAAAAAGCTAAGATTATCCTGATTAACTGGTAACCGTAAGATAACTGTAATATCTGTACCCAGCAGACCAGTGCAGCCCTTTCTTGACCCAAAATCTCTCTGTTTTTCTCTTTGTGTTGTTCCTTTGCTGATGCTGAAGTGACCATATTCTCTCTTCATTCCTCCATGCTTCTTTCAGGGTTCCTCCAATTTCACTCCCAGGCCCAAATAAAGCTCCTTCTTGTCTTCCACGGATCTCATACAGGTCTTGTAGTAAATGTACATTAAATTAAAATAAGGTTAAGGATGAAAATTATTGATTATAACAAAGGCATGTTATTTTAAGAAAATGCAGTTGATGTCATTGTAAAATAATACCAGTTATATGAATTAGCATTCATCCTAAGGCTCTTCTAACACGCAAGTTTGGATTAAAACCCCTTTTTTCCACCTGAACATGATCAATGACTCCTGAAGCGATGAAACTCTCTGTACTCTGACACTCACTGTGAACGCTTATGGAGACACAAAATGGCTACGGAGTTAATAACTCACTGAAAATCAGCAGTGACGGGTGACGGGAACGCACCGAAAGCTAACACGTTCCTCGGTTTAAGGTGACACACGTGATGGTGCAAGGGGATGCAGGAATAGGCAGCCAACTGAAAAATTTATTTAGTGGTTGACAGGAAAGTCACCTGGAAATAGAGGGAAATGATAAATTAATTTAAAAAGGACAATGGGAGGAGATTCATTCCATTCTGCTCACGTTTGTAATTCTGATCTCATGTAGGATCTCGGTTGCTCAGCTTCTGTCTACATCACGCATCGCCAAAGAGAATACAAACCCAGTGTAAAATCGTAACAACCCACAGAGATCCCCGATCTTGAGGCGAAATAGAGTCAGTACATCCAAGTACAGGGAGATACGGTTCATTTTCAGGTAAAGGACGTTGTTATACATATTCCAGGGCCTATGGTCTCTAACAAAGATGCTGCAGATCCCAGGCAGGACGTCCTGCAAGTTTAACCCTGCGTTACCCAGCTAAATCCAGCCTACGCAGCTACATTTCTGATACGTATGTTATTTAAAAAGTCATGTTCCAGGACATACAGTTGGAGCAGGGGTGCATGGAGAGTACAGCAGAGATCAATGTCACCTTACACTTTAATACCAGAGTTTAAATCTGTCCCCAGCTGTGTGTGAAGAGTTCAAACAGGCTTGTGATGTGTACTCTAGTTTCTTTTCATAGCCCAAATACGTTTGAGCCACTCTTGCTGAATTTGCCTGTGGATGACTGTATTACACAACAAGGGCTGTTTTCCAGGTTATTAACTCTTGGAGACTTTTACAGTGACACCGGTGTCACCTAGTCACAGCTGTCCGTTTGGCTTTGATTCTAGCTGTTGTCAAACCAACCATGAAAATCGACTAAACCTGAACAGCAGTATGCCCCTGGAGGCTACAGTGCTCAAACATAAATAAAGTTAATGTATGAGGAGGTTGTTTGTAATGGTTCATCCATCGATGCACTTTTCAATAGCCTTGGACGCACGGGGGCCGCACATGCCTTTAAATGTCCCCTACCCCACCCCCCCAAGCTGTGTTGGGGATGAGATGACTAGAGAATATGACAATCTATGTAACGGGTATATTCACAACTACCTTTATGAAATTGTACGAAAGCTGTCATAAGCTACCATCACATGGGATGATTCCATATTACAGGATGCTGATGATATGGTCACTTGCACATTTCTAATTAATGTATTTACAATTAAGGCAATATAAACTACATGATTTTAGGTAAATTCAGGCAGCTGTTTTGGTAGATACCCAACTATACAATATAGCCTTACAAGTGTAATCGTGTTGTCAACATACATTTTGATCAATGTTTTTTTTTATTATTATTATTTAGATAAGCTTGATTAAGCAGTGCTTGTTTTAAGACAAATAAAGCTCCCAAGGAGTGACAGGACCGTCAATTATGGGATGGAAAATCAGGGTTTTACAAAATACACGCTGGCACATCTTGCTAATTTAAGACCAGGCTTATTTTGCCTAATTTACTTACTCTGCTATGGAAATACACTGCTGACTATCATGGATCATTGAGCCATAATTAATTTAATTGTGTTTATGAAGGTGACCTGCCTACTTTCAGTATCACATTACAATATCAATTACAATATCACACATCTTTCAGCTACTGTAAAAGAGATCTATAATCTGTCCAGCCAATGTGTTTTGCCATCCAATAATCAATACCAAGTGAGAGCACCCCTCTGAGATGGCCTCAGATGTTGTCCTGTAATTACAGATAAAGACAGATCTGAAGAACAGGCCATAAGAGTGATTTTGCTTGCCTCTGTCTGTAGGTGGCCCACAATGCAGCTGGATTCAGTCTCTACATAAGATAGCCTGTGGGATTCCCATTAAAAATGTGGTGGATGCTAGACGGTTAGGAAGCTGGCTGTCAGTGGCGTCTGTGGTGCTGTCGAGCCTGAGCTCCCCTCTGGGCCACGGCGCATTTCATCACTTCACGCCCACACACATGTGACCAGTTAGCCGTCCGCTTCATGTAAAGATCACTGGAGAGAATAATTTTTCCATCCTATTTTTCAATTATTATGCATGATAAAACATTATTGCATCTTTTTTTTTTTTGGAACTGAGAGAACAGTTGTCCTCCTACAATCAGTATTAAATATTACTTTGTTAACATCGCTTCAGTTGAGGTTAATATTTTCCATACATGAATCAGCTGGTCCAGCCTGCCTTGACAGATAGGTGGGTTTTACAAGGATTCCATGGCCACTAGACTTCTGCTGTGTTACACATGAGAGAAGATGCTAACGACAGCTGGCCAACACAATTTTTCAAACGTAGGGTGTCAGGATCAGTTCCTGCAATGTCTGTTATTTCCCTGTTTGGCCAGCAGGTGTCACTGGCCATCCTGTCCATTTCTGTGCTTGATACCTTTCACAGCTCCAAGTGTGTTCCCAACTCTGTGGGCCGATGCATGGCTGAATGTGTGGCTAAGAACCATACATCCCTGTTGCACAAAGCTAACAGAATAATGAAAACAAAATGTGAACCAACATTTTCGTTAAAATGAAATAAAATGAGGCTTCACAAAAAATCAATAACAGAAAGTGTACTGTGTATCTATAAAACAATGAATTAAAGTAAAATCACAGAAAGTGTGTTGAAAAGTTTGCACAAGGAGGCTAACCTAGCTTACCTTGATGAGTGTTTCCTAATCCATTCCTTGAGGACCCACAGATGGTCCACGTTTCTGCTTCCTCCCAGCTCCCTCCTTGACAGTGGACATTTTTGCTCCCTGTCTGTGGGTCCACAAAGACCGGACTGGGAAACACTGAGGTAAAGGAAATGCCCAACTCAATTCACCCAACGAATATAAGTACGCAGAAACACCACAAAGGGAGGAACCAAACCAAAACTTAAAATTTAAAGCTTCTCTAACCTTGCCTGTAATGAAAATGTGGTCCTTTTAATTGTTTTCTTTTCAAACTAATATGATTGTAATATTTAGTCATTTTGTCACAATTTCTGAGGGCAAAGCCATTTTCCAACCAAAAGTAAGTTAACACAAAGGCTGTACTTTGGTGACATAATTATTTTCTTTTTCTGTAATTTCATACTTAAGATAAACTTAATATGGAGACACACAGTATCAAACAATGTCTCATATTGAAGAAAAAGTTTATAGAACTTAAATTTGAACATAAGAGACCAGCGCTAAACTAAACCAGCTACTTGAGGAGTTAGGCATGGACTCTATAAGCTATGTTGTAATGCCACATTATGTAATCGACAAAATGTAACAAATTGTGCTGCCACTTGGACACACTTCTTACACGCGATTGGACTAAAGCCAGAAAACCTTCTCAAGCTCTTTGAGCCTTTTTCCATTCACACAGACCAGCTTCACCCTCACAAACAGCGCCATGCCTCCACAACCTTGAGGCACGCTCGCTGACCACTCCTGTTAAGAATCAGCTAGTTCAAGTGCTGCTGAAATCCCTGCGAGAACATTTCACTGGCATTCCCAGCCCTGATTCCACACAGTGTGATGCTACACCAGCTGCAGCCCTGCTTATTGGATCCATGTGTTTCATTTTCAAACACTAGTCATGTGGCACCACGGCAACACAGCCTTTTGTGCAGAATCTGACAGCTCAGTATAACCCAGCTATCGTGTCTGATGATGTTGCCACTGCAAAGGCGACTCAAACTCTAACAGGAGCCTCTCCTGCTGTCCTTCAGAAACACAGCTTCCTCACATCTTGTATAGAGGCTAACTTCTCATCCACAAATCAGCCTAATGTGACCGATAGACTGTTGAACGAAATGGAGAAGAATGTCAACGACATCAAACAGGATGTGTTTAATGAGACACCATTGCAGTTCTGGAGAAAAGAGAGGCTGTCTATCCCAAACTTGCCCCTGTGGCACTGGATCTCGTTAGTGCTCTTAGCTCACAGACCCTTGTAGAGTGCATCTTCTCCGTGTATGGAGTACTGTCATCTGGCTTGGAAACAAAACAATCATGTCTGGAGCATCATGTTCTCCTCAAGATCAAGCAGAAATTCTTGCTTGACTGAAACGCACCCATCTTAATCCCCCCCCCCCAAACACACACACACATGCACACGCACACTTGAAATCTTAAAAAGCTGTATTTGAACAGGTGAACTAACATTTTTTGTTTACAATGTTGGCCACAAATTTATTAACCAGATACTTTTTTCATCTTTTATCATGTTTTGTCATAATGAATGAAAAATGCTAAATTATTATAACCTCAATCCCGAATCTTGAATGTTGGACCTTTTAGTGATTAATTGTTTTCTGGATGTTTATTGTATTCTTGCATTGGTCCTTGCATCTTTTGTTTACAGTTATCCCTGTCATTATCTAGTTTTGTAATTATTTTCTTTTTCACATATATTGTTGGTGTTTTAGTCCTTGGTGCTTGTTAATCACCCTCACCTGTTCCCTATAGCTCCTGGTCCCTTGTGTGTTATCATTAATGTGCACACCTGCCCCTCGTCTTGCCCTCATTATCTCTGTATATATGTGTCTCCCCTTTCCCTTGTTCTTCAGTTGATCATTGTAAGTGCTGCATTCATTGTGGTTCTTTCGGAGTGTTTCTAGATTGTGTTTTGTAGGTTAGCCCCTCCCGTTTGACCCTTTGTTGTTGCTTTTGTTTCAAGTTTTTCTGAGTTTATATTAATGTTCCTTCTGTGTCCATAAGGTGCACCATGGATTGGCCTTCCGTCCAGCTGCACTGTAACAAAGACTTTAAATAAACAGAATTGTCTGGTAGCAGTCCTTCAATGTTGGTGGAAACCATTGTAATGCATGCCTTGACTTCTTGTTGACCTTCATTTCTGTTTCCTCTGGAGTTTTTCTTTGGTAAGGGAAGATCTTATGGAGATTTAGCAGATCAATGGAAGGTGGCATACACTGTTGCACACACAGCATAAATTATCCTGCAGGTCGCCACTGAAGCACCATCAGGGGAGATGGCTTTGTACCCGAGGTTGGGTGCCTAGGCTGGCACATCAAACATCTTCAAACATGGGCTTTGGGTCACAGCGGTCTCCTTGAGAACAGGAGCAGGATGAGCCATTTTTGGGGAAGGCTTCCATTTCTGACGCAATTTCTGTCCACTGACATTTGTAGTAGCTTTTCAAGAGAGGGAGAGTTTGTAACAAAACACCAGGGCACTTAAAACCAAAAAAACAAATTTTGATGTTTAATATAAGCTGGCATGTTAACACTGACAGAACCTGCTTGGTTAAACTAAACCTGATTTAATATAGACGAAAGTCAAATGAACTGGTTCAGATAAACTGTGCAGCTGACCTGTTCAAGCGAGTTTGATCTGGTGAGATCATCATATGATCTTAAGAGGTTCAGGTGATCTGCTCTGCAAGGAACAGAATAAGCTGCTTGTCTGATCAAAAGCTGGTAACATAAAATCACCAAAGCTGCTTAGGTACTTGTGCTTACTGCATAGCTAAATATGTACAGTCATCTACAATAGTAATTCTCAAACTGTGAGCCCTTGGGGGAGAGGGGATCATGAGATGATTTTCTGGATATGCTGAAAAGTGTCTGCAGTCTTTTTTTGTTGGCCCCCCTGCACGCAGTGAATTTTATCATTAGCTATTTGCTTGGAAAACTTATCCTAGGGGACCTCAGTTGGCAAATTTTATAACAACCGAGGCATGATCTGTGTCTCTTTAGGGGTACACCACAAATCTAGAATAGTTAACATTTGTGCTATTATTGATCATCTTCTGCTTCAGTTTGTGACTCAATCGCACTCTTGTGAAGCATTACACACTGGGATGACCTCCTATACATAGTTACCATTTGATGTCTGTTTTAGGTCCTGCCATGGGTAGGAGAAAAGCCTAGTAACAGAGCTGATTTGATACCAGTGATCAGGGGCGTAGAATCCAGGAGGGATGTGTACCAATATTTAATTTGTCCCACCTATAAATAGACTTTTGGCTTCACAAGTACCTACTCTTTCAGAACTTTTTTTTGTGACCAATAAATAACTTAAAGATTAAAAATTAAAAAGAAAATGAAATTTTTTTGCATTGACTTCAAAGATTCAGAATAAATTTTAAGAAGTAGGAAGGTTCCAGAACAAAATCCGGACATTATGTGTCAGGGACTCGCGAGTTTCTCTCACAAGGGCAGGGCACGGTTCAGGCAGGGAAGAGAAGGTGGACGACCCATGGGCGGCTCACAGGACACAACAGGGCCTTATTATCAGAACCGAAAACGCTAGAAACACTTACAAAGAAAGACAGACCACGAGGGGTCAAAACTAAAAAGGAGATAACAATGAATAACTACAAATCGATTAGGGCAACAAGAAGCAGGTAGGCAGGCAAAGTACAAATAACACAACTGACATAGAACAATGACCCACTCGGGAACTGAACTAAGACGGGAACTTAAATACAGAAACTGAAAACGGGTAACGACACAAGGAGTGAGATATGAAACAATCACCCAATCAGGGAGGGTGCAGGATAACAAGCAATCAGGAAGCACACAAGGATCGGCACAAGAGCAGGCAACAGATGAAACTAGTAATTAACTAAAGTAACTCAAACTGAGAAACTAAGAAACAGGATCTAACACTAGGGGAATAACAGACAGGTAAATCACAACCATAGGCACAAAGCTAAAAACCAAAACCGAAGTTTTGAAAAGTTACAAAAACACAGGAATTAGAAAACTGATACAAATGAAACACAAGGGAACAAAATCTACAAAACAGAGGAGGTGGGAACACAAGACTGAAGGGCTGATAGAACCACATGCTCAGCTCATTGAGCTATGCATCCATTAGGGAAACAGGAGAAACACTAAAGGCTAACAACAGGGAGGACAGGATGGCCAGTGACACCTGCTGGTCAAACAAGGAGAAGACGAAAGACTGGGACAAACAGGTGCTGACCCTGACAATTATGAATTGCTGCATTCATAGACCCAGAACTCCATGATTGTGGTCATTGTGGCCCAAGCTAACTGGTTTGATTAGCCACGCTGCAGGCCCCTATGACTGTACCATGCTCTTCTCAAGCTGTGACCAGACACAGAAGGACCAGGGAACCTGGGGCCCAATCGCAGGGCACGCCTGCCTTGTCTGGGGTTCTGGCATCCTTAAAGGGGCCACATCCCTGGTTTGTTCAGCTGGCCTTTGTGATTGCTGGTTTACCTTTGTGATTCTCCTAAACTCGGTCAAGCCCCACTGCAGTCTTCTCCCTTCCTCGTACAGACCTACTTTGTGAAATACAACACGATGTGCCCATTATCTGATGTCAATTTAAGTTCAGTGATTGTCACATTTTAAGTAATTCCCGTCATAGTCTAAAGCTGCCAGATTTATTTCAGCCTGCTAAGGTCTCGGGAACCCTGACTGAGGAATGCTGTGTTTTGAGAAAACCCGCAAACACATGGAAGTTTAAGTGAAAGTAATGGTTTGAGGGGCCGAGGGGAGTAGAGGAGATCTGCATTCGTGTTTGTACCTAACTCCTGGTGTGCATCCAGTCCTGTGTCTTATACCATTTCATGTTTTTATTTTGTCTAAGAGCTCTAACTGATGAAAATCGATAGATTTTACTCATAACTGCCAATATAAAAACCTCAAGGGACTTGTATGCATGTTACAAACTTTTTATAAATGTATAAATGTCCTTGTATATAATAATAATAATAACAATAATAACAATAATAATAATAATAATAAAAGGCTTGGAAGCCAGCTGTAGACTTGAAGTCGTTTTTGATTCCAGTTCGATTTCTCTGCCTCTTTTTAGACATAGATGTAATCCACCAGGTGTCAGTATGGAGCAGGTTATTCTAATTCTTGACAAGAAAATTTTCTGAGAATTTCCCTTTCTCCTTAAGGGGTTAAAGGTTTGCTTCTAATGACTTTTGCTAAATGGAGACACTTCCTTCTCCTAATGTCAGTGATTGCTCTACAGATCATTGACTGCTTTAAAAAATTAAAAAAAAAAAAATCTTATGTACACATTGCCGTATGTTAGCATGAACGCTCACTGATGTGGCTTATGTGGCAACATGTATGTCAAACACAGAAGAGATCAAGGATCTGCAGATCCAAGTGGTCTCTGATTAGCACTTCCAGAAACAAAAGATCATCTGAGGAATGGTGTCGTTTATTAAGAAGGCTGCTCTGCAGTTATACTGTTCACAGAGGATTGTAATAGTGCACCATGGACTTTGCCTCCAAGCCAGATCTTCTGCATCATTTAACTGGCTAATGGTTTGATTTTATGACCCCTTTAATTTTTTTCAACCTTCACAAGTCTTTCTGGAGCTTCCATCTGATAATGTCAAAGGTGTATTTTACAGGAAAATTTCAATATAAATGTGACTTTGGTGGGTTTTTTATGTAAATGTGACTGTTGCTTCAGTGTCATCTTGTTTTTCCCATTTAACTGTGTTATACCACATTACAACTTGGGTCATGTTTTTATCATGCATATATTTTGTCAGGTTATCCTAGAATCTAAATGTAATTCTTTTGAGAAATCTGTCCATCCATCTGGCTCCCCTAACCATTTATCTAGTATAGGGTAATAGTCAATGGTTGAGCGATTCTACATCTTTCACATGTTTCTGCAACCTTCCTGACTGGTAAATATGTGACTAATTAGGTAGGCTATAGTCAATGCTTAGAGCAGAAGGCCATTCTACCAGGTTTTCTGCTGCTGATGTCCTTTAGCCAAGTCCTACATAAGTTTGGAGGGGCCTGGAATATTTCATATCTGACCAAAAAAAAATGAAAGATTTGCTGACGATGGCCATCGGCAGGGTGTCTGAGATGCTGTTGTTGATTATGACTTAGTATCAATGTCAGAGGCACACGGACCAATCAATGTAATTAAAAACGGGGATCAGAGTCGCTCTGTGAGGGTATCACGCTCTCATATTAATGCAGCATGCAGCAGTGAGAAAGAAACCTTCTGTGACCTGATTTTTCTGTCTCCTTACCTCTGAGCCTGCTGGTGAGAAATGTATGTATAAATGAGGTAACTCAGCAGTGATTGATAAGTGAACATACTTGTGCTTTGTTTATCTCTGGAGGAATGTGCTCGCAGGATGTGTTCAGTATAAATGCAGAGGACAATTTGTTCAGGAAGTCCATTCTTATTGCCGTCTTTAGCTTGCAGGCAACACCAACTGCAATTCTGTACACACAATTTGCCACCAAAGGCCATTCCACTCAAGCATGTCATTGACTTTCCCTCCTTTTAACAGCTAATGTCCAATAAGGGAAAGAACTCATTTTAACTAAAGCCAAATTTGAAAGTCAAATGTACATTGATGTTTAGCTTTATGAGTATAATTTCCCATTTGTATAATATGTCGCGAGCACTTTGCACAGAAAACAGGTGTGGGACTGAGGGGATGTGTGGGGAGATCCTAGGGGGAGTCAGTGGAAAATGGAGGAGAATTCATTGTTGACAAAATCTGAAGGACAATGAGCTGTAGCAGCTTCTGCCTAAGAAGGTCCACAGTCCACTGGGGAAAAACACAAAGCAGACCACTCAGGCTAATGTCCCAGTACCGGCACTGGGAATCGTCAGAGGCGTTTATGTTCAGACAAGGACGAGTGGCAGTAAAATCCAAACGTTCACACGGCGTTTCAGACATCGCTGCCTTCATAGCCCTTTTATGAACTATTTTAATGCGTGGTCAATGACACGAAGACCCAAACAACTGAACATTGTGCCACATTTAAACCCAAATGCAAGAAAGTGATCCTTTATTGGTTAATTGATTTATGTTACAGGGTTACAAGTTGTAAACAGGTTTATTTGTTGATCAGATGGGGAAATTGCTTCACCTTGAAATTAAATGATGTTTTATTTGCCATTTGCAGAAGTGCGAGTATAGGCGCATTGGGATGCTTTTCATGATCTCCATCTTGCTCTCCTTTAAGACACACACATATAGTTGAGGGCGAAGCTTGGGATCCAAGCGCAGGGTCAGGCCATTTACCCAACGGCTTGGAAGCCTTACAGGCTGTTAAGGGCCTTGCTCAAAGACCCAATGGAGACTGATATGGCTGGTGAATTTTCTGCCAAGATCACAGCTCAAGCTTGCGACCTTCTGATCAGCTCATGGGAGTTGTTCTGAGGGCAGAAATAGAGCAACTATAGAAGGCAGGACCAACCAATTAGATGGCTTGGTACCCGCTCTTCTAGTTGCTTGGACCCACCTCATCTACAGTTTGATTGGTTATCTCTCTGAACCAATCACTTTTCCTTCTGCCTTCGGAACAATGTAAAACTTTTATGACTTTGCAATCGTTGGCACAGAGGCTTTAGGCTTCTTGATATACAGTGGTGCTAGAAATTTGTGAACCCTTTAGAATTTTCTCTATTTCTGTATAAATATGACCTAAAATCAAGGGCGTAACTTTGGCTGGAACATTGGGGGTTGAGGTCTCCACCCATTACAGGGGAAACATGATTATCGGGGGGGTTGTAATAGCTGTTTTTGATTTATTGGGGGGCGGGGGGGGGCTACAACCCCCCGTAATTTACACCTATGCCTAAAATGTGATCAGTCATAAAACCAGATAAAGACAACACAATTCAACAAACGGTCATATCAAATTTCATTTGTTTATCATTTTCATGGCATTGGGCTTAGAATTGAATTTGTACAAATATTTCTAAGACGTCTTTCTAACGCAGCAATTCCCTAGTTACACAAGAAGTAACCAGAGTATTTGTCTAAGTGCTTGCAATTGAAATGATCAAAATAAGAATATATAAAGAATGAATTTCTTAAATGTAAATGGCTTGAAAAAAGAAGGAGGCTCTGAGGATTTTTAAATGTCTTTTGTGTTTTGTGTCTTGCGGCTGCATTGGGCACTTTCTGAATTTGATTTACTGCCCACTGTAAATCTGGTCACCACAGCTGTTTAATTGAGCTGAATTGGCTAATTAATGCAAATTACACAGAGTTCATAAATGTAAGTGTTATATCATTAGCGAACTAGTTTAAAAATACCTACTATTTCTACGATCCATCCGTGAAGCCTGTGCAGTGCAGGGTCAGGGTAACAGTAACATATGCAGCCAGTCCAAGGCATAAACGGAATAAATGGCTGCTCAGGGCCCAGCAGCCAGTAGGGGGCGCCCCCGTCTGATCGGCCTGTGGTGTATGTGTTAGGGTCATTTTGCCAGATGCTGGACCTCATCCTGCTGAACGTCAACTGATGAGACCCACCACGCTTCACGTTGTGCTCTGGAATGACCACGGACACCTCACTTTCAGGGAGTAAAAAAAAACTAAAATAGAGCCACTCTAAGTTAGACATCAACCAAACAAGGGTCAATCAAACGGTGAATGGAGTCTGGTCAGGAGCTGACCATTGGGCAGATGGCCAGTCAGGGAAGGCATGCTGTAGAAAGGCAGCCGAAGACGTCACAGATCGCTCGCAGATGATTAGCATTGCAGCGGTATTTCGGCTGCTGCAGGCTAACCAGCGACTGATTAGGTATTCATGGGAATCCGGGCCTCGAACGTGGCAGGTGGCTTCCCTGTTTCTGTCTGCACTCGCCGTGATTAAATGGTGTCGCTTATAATTAGAATCCTGTGAATGATAAGCAGCTTAATTGGCAGCGTTCCTAAATACCTCGGTGATGGCTGCCGGTTTGTGTAACATGCCTGTGGACATAGTGGGCATTTGCCCAGGGCCTTTAAGGAGGCTGAGGATGAATACTGGAAGGGGAGGGGGAGGTGGACTCAAAATATGGAGGGGGTGGAGTGGGGTTAGATGGAGATCTGGAAGGTGTTGGCAAAGCGAGGCCTCGCTCCACTCTCGTTAGCAGCAGCGGGGCCACGTTTGGGATCTCGTTATCGGTCTTTTGCCGGCTCCTCCAGCCCCTAGTGTGTCCCCCGTCTGCTCCTCTGCCGCAGAAGCCTGGCCGGGAGTGTGCCACCGGGCCCTGGAAGGACCGGAAAGATACAAGAGGTCAAATGTATGAGGGCCATTAAAGACCAAGTCATATAACAGCAAAGGTCAACTCTGTGGAGGGCTACAGGGCAAATACTTAGCAGTGGATTATCAGCATGAAGAAGGCATGCATTTATGGAGGCGGCTGACTTCTCCAGATATAACGCAGCTGTAAATGTTGTGTGCATGTTTTAGATGAGTCAGGCACCAGGCAGAGGTCCCCAGGCACCAGACCACAGCGCTGAGGGGGAAACCTCTCTCATCGCTTTGCTGCAGGCATCTCAAAGATAGACTGATATTCTGTTAAAGCTCTGTGCTGAGAAGCTCCAGTACTGTGCTTCCAGCTTCAAATATCAAGTAAAATAAATAAACATAAAATCAGCTTCACTATGCAGATGACACACATGTATAACTTTTTCTAGTGCTCACGGGTCTGTCCACTGGCTGCTTGAACGCAGAGATGAACGATATGCTGGTGAACCTAAACCCAATATCTGTGAAGGCCGAACGACCAGAAAGAAACCTGGCAGTCCATTTCCATGGTGATTTCAACTTTAACAGCCATATCAGCAATGTCTGCCAAACAACGTACCTCCAAATCACCTCCATAATATCATTAAAGTCGTGGGTATGCGGTCATGTGTTGACTGTGAAAAACAAATACATTCTTTTGTTTCAAGTACAATACATTACTGCAATGCACTCCTGTCTGGTCTAGCTAAGAAATTTATTTCAAATCTACACCGGATCCAGAATGACACTGCCAGAGTGTTAACACGCAGCAGTCACAGGGACCATATCACGCCTACTCTTAAATCCCGGTGTGGCTTCCAGTGGCATTTAAATTTTAAAGTTTGTTTAATAATGTTTAAATGTGGGTATGGTCTGTAAAGAATGTCCCAGTCATTTCACTCAGATTATCCAACAGTAACTTACTGTTTATTCCTAAAAGCTGGCTGAGGAGGGGAGAGCTACTGTACGTCTTAATGCTTTCAAAACTGCACCAAAAATGCATCGTTTCACCATTGCATATAATAACCTCTGATAGTTATTTTATTTACTTGATGCACTGCAAATGCAGCTGATTTTAATGTGATGCACAATGACACATTTTCATAATAAATGCTACCTTTTGGCCATTAGCAATAACTTTATCAAGTTACCTTATGCGCTAAGCGCAGTATGCTAGCGCTACTTATGTTACAGTATAGCACATGTCGTATTACTTTGAATGAGGAATTTTACAGTTTATTTCCCCCTGTACAGGTTTCTTCTCTGCGGGATGCGGTGTAGTAACAGAATTTTATATTTGATGTCTGTCTTCCAGGTATGTCTTTATCCATGTCATTTTATTTTATTCTGTTTTTTCATATTCTGCCACTGTGTGTTTCGTGGGTAAATATTTGTTGTCATTGCAACGCAACAATAGTTTCCATTTATAATGGTTTCATCTTGTTTATTTTATTTCTCTTTTTCAGTATACAAAATATATCAATAAAATGCATTTGTGTGCTTAAGAGGCTGTGTTATACAAGTAAATCTTAATAAGCATAATGTTGTGTATTGGATATATACATATATACTATATATTTTACTTTTATCTTTTTGCCATATGTACTGTAAATAAGAATGACTTGTTTGGAGTTCAGAGGAGCATCTGTGCTATGCTTTTCCTATTTGGTATAGTGAAGAAATGTTACATTTGATGAGCGTGTTTCAGTAAACATCAGAGAGGTGCAGTCATGTGTCCATGATGATTCTTGGTCTGGCCTGAGTGATGATGGTGTAACAGAGGACTCGTACACTTACTCATTGTGATTTTAAGCAACACGCTAACCTAAGGCCATACTAATTATATACCGTGGAGACACGTCCCCCCGATATTCAGATGTACTCACAATGCCCCAATATATATTATAATTATGGCCTTGGTCCCCCCCAATGTTGACTCCATGGTTATGGCCTTGGGCTAACCATAACTACGTGGTGAATAACCTCAAAGACCATGCTAAACATCTCGAACACAAGTTTCGGCCATGTGTAGTGAGGCTCCAGTGGCTTCAAGCAGTGTGTTAAGCAGATACACTGCTAAGCCGTCCCACAGTCAAGCGGACTGCCTCTAGCATCTTGCTAGCCACTGTGATCATCGCACTTCAGTAATGCAGCCGGAAACTTTATAAACCCAAGAACTGCAAGAATTATCACTTCTTAACGCCAGACTCCACAGGCCTCGGACCCTAGATGCCGCATCCTCATGCGTCTTTGGAGTCCAATGGCTTCAGACCGAACCACCACTGCCAAGTCCCAGCATGCCATGGGCTTTATTATCAGCAAGGGAAGCCAGAAAGACCGCTGGGGGGCGGCGGCAGTCTGGCAGAACCGGCCCGCCCAGGCTGCAGTCCCTGTCTGCTGAATGCTGTGCGAACAAAGGAATCCCTTTTATTATGGTGCCTCTGCATCTCTCCTGCTCTGCTGGTGAGTCAGAGAACATCCAACCGCTACCACAGAATAGCAGGAGCACTCTCCAACACACACTTTCCCAGGATTTACACTGTGATGCACTGTGATAACCCCAATCAGCTGATCACATAATATATTCATAAAAAGTATTCTTTGGATTTTAATTAAGCTTACTATTCTCCCTTTTAATGTTGAAAACAAGAGGGCAGAATAAAATGCAAAAATGTTTCTTTAGTATCTGGAATCCTTGCTTCCTCTTTCTTTACTATCCATCCCTTTAGGGCCTAAAATATTTATATCAACACACTCACACTTACTGTTATTTGACACAAATGTCTTTTTTCAAATAATTTCCTTTGTGGGCCATTTTCACCGTGGCAATCCTCTTCTTTTAACAAAATTTTGTAGTTTTGTATCCCAACTGGTAAAAGCTGAATATCTGTTACTTCCTGACCCTGCTGGCTCCTCCCTAATGTGGCCCTGATGAGTCACCCCTGTTCCCTGTTACCTTTCCTTAGTCTTTGTATTTATGTACCTGTTTGTCTTGTCAGCCCCAGTCTAGTCATTGAGGTCACTCCTCCTCTGCCGTGTCCTTCCCCGTACTCGCCTTCTTGTTTTGACCCCTCGTGGTCTCGTTTGTTTTCCTGCACCTGTTCAGTTAATAAAACCCCTCTTTGTCTAATGCCCACTTTCAAGTCCTTTGTCCCACATGCCATGATAAAATCTAAGTGCAAAAGTCGCTGCTTTCATATTACGTAATTTCAACGATATATTTTTTGTTAAAAAGGGGGAATTACAGCCTTCAAGTGAACTAATATACCTAGATGAAAATACATGACTATTCAAGGAAGTGCTTATAGTTAAAAAAAAAATGGTCTGGTTTCTTCTCACTGCGAAGAGTTTTTGCAAACAACATTTACTGCTTTTCCTAGAGGGTTAATATAGAAGAAAGAGCAGTAGGATTAGAGAAGCAGTTTACTGCTAACAAATGAAAAATTTATTTTACATGAAGGTAGGGTTATATCCAGATTTCTATCGATAGCAAGAAATTTAATTGTAGTATAGGCTTAAGTATAAGCATGCTGCTTGTTGCGGGTTGCCATTAGGGAGATTCTTTCAGGGTCTTTGTGTTATTCTGAAAGGTAACCGAAGGATGATTAAATGGCAATCCCCTTGCTCCCTGAATGTTATCCGCATGCAGCACATTTTTACTCTGGATGGTATGGTTATCTCCAACAATGCAAAGACCTGCATAGATTGGTGAACCTGTTAAAAATTTGGTATTTTGTTGGGGACAGTTTTTTATTATCCACAATGGGAAACTGAACTTCACAAAAGTTTGTGACTGTGACATGTGTATGTGCGCGTGTCCCTATGTGTTTGTGTGTGTCTGGGCCCACCCAGTACACGGTGTCCTCTGCCTAATTATGCCCTTGTAAAAATTGCATGCCATTTTTTTCCACATACTTGTTTGCTACTAAGCAATATCCTGGCCCGATTAGCAAATGGAATCTTCCACAGCCAACTCAAGTGTCTGTTGTGGACTACTGTGGGTCTACTGTCTACCATGCTTAATTACCATTATCCCCCATCATGCACCAAGAAGAATCTGAAGAATTATTATTATAATTATCCTACCAGTGTGTTTCATCATATTTATGAGGATAATTTCATCACAGGCAAAGAAATTAAAATATGAGGAAGAAATAGGATGTAACTTCAGACCTGATTTCTAAGTGATAAAATCATGATAATACAACTAATAGTTTAAGACACCAGTGACACAGCTGCAGAGTCTCAATGAGAGAGAAGGGATATTCATACTGTGTAGTGACTCTGAAGGGAGACACCAGTGACATAGCTGGAGAGTCTCAGTGAGAGAGAAGGGATGTTCATACTGTGTAGTGACTCTGAAGGGAGACACTAGTGACACAGCTGGAGAGTCTCAGTGAGAGAGAAGGGATGTTCATACTGTGTAGCGACTCTGAAGGGAGACACCAGTGACACAGCTTGAGTGTCTCAATGAGAGAGAAGGGATGTTCATACTGTGTAGTGACTCTGAAGGGAGACACCAGTGACACAGCTGGAG
>JAODKF010000040.1:18143875-18158965 GCA_026779585.1 Mormyrus proboscirostris
AAAGATAATTCATTTTGCTTGTTTCTGCTGTACGAATTTCATGGACAGTATGATTTGGAAAAAGTGAAGTACAGACTCTCCTCTACTTATAAACTTTCAACTTACGAACTTTCAGACATACGAACGAAGAGGACTGTAAGTCCACATTATGTTCATTGGGCTCCCATTTCCTGTCAGCAACATCATTTTTTTTTTCTGCTCGTCAATTCTGCCTGGTACGACATCTGGCTGCTACTCCCGCCGCGCAGCAGCGTATCGTGCGTACTCCCAGCATCCTAGTTCTTTCTACTTGCGTATAGCCTTAAAATGATGTTGGATAACGACTTACGAACATTTAAAGTTACGAACGACCATTCGGAGCACAACTCATTCGTAAGTAGAGGAACGTCTGTATATATGAAAGTGTTTTGTTTTATAATTCATCTGATTACTTACCCAGGATGCACCCAGGTAGGCTATTATAGCTGTTTTGTATTTGCTTGTGATTTTATTAAGCCGTTTACACCTTGCTATTGAACTTCGATATAAACATTACGCTAATCTATTGACTTACCTGCTACACATGCTTATCCAGCTGGTGCATTAAAAATAAAAGGTACATTTTTATAGAAGTTGGTCTCTTTAATCCATCAATGAAGTATTTAAAAAGAAAGTCAAATCACTGCAATGAAAACTATTGGGGTATCCGACTGAGAACGCATTACAAGCATTAATCCAGAGCAAACCGTTTATGTAGCAAGGCCTGTCCATTTGGGCAAATGGTTTTCACAAATGTAAAGTACTGCTTTTGTGCTATGTTTTATGATCCTAGATTTGGTCAGAAAATGAACCAATTCTAAAGAATCTCTCTCAATGGCTGTTTCTAATTCAAAATATTCACGTTAAGACATACTGGTAATTATCTTTGTCCATCTATCCATAACTGCTTATCCACAGGCCTATGGTGTTGAAGTGAGCCAGGCATACCATAAGTCAGATGCCAGTCTGAAACAGGGCACTATGTAGGGAATAACCTGGATTGGATGCCAGTCTATCACAAGGAACAAGGTGGGGCACACCTCGGATTGGATTCTAGACTCTCACAGGACACAAAGCAGGGCACACCTTGGCTGAGATGCCAGTCTATAACAGGGCACATACTGTACAAAGGGTAACTTAGAGATGCAAGTTTTTGGGCTGCAGGGATCCGAGCTGTCTAGAGGGAATCGGAAGGAACGGGCAGGTGCCCAGTGGCTCCCAGCTTACAGAGGTACAGTGGACCTCACTGGATCGAGTAGCCAAAGATAAGGAGACTGTTTTCAGCTTTCTTGAGCACTGATTTGATATCCCTTTTTTGTGTGTATTGTAATCATTTTTTCAAGTAGTCATATAAGTACAGATGACATAAAGCATTCTGAAAAGCCTAGTTTCCCGTTAGTCTAGTTAAACTTTTGACTGATATATTACATTTTATCTAATACATTTGCTAAGATGCTCATGAATCATAAAGTGAATATGGGTTGTTGCCTTTAATAATTTTAAAATGAAATCCATATAATACTTAATTACATGCTCATGCACATAGGCTAATTGATATAGCCAGGGAATTAGTACATAAGAATGCTGGATACCATATTTGGTTCTATTTCAGTTGGACCAAAACATTTTGAGCATGTAATAACATGAAAAATACACTAAGACGCAACAATAATTATCAGAGACACCACAGCTAAAAGAATTAAATACAATAAATGGTTACAGAACAACACAAATCAGACTGGCCTACACATAAATAAATTTAGACATTAACTTTTACATTAAAGCTTCTGCCTTATCCTTTTCTACACCCAGGTCTTCTGTGGCATGGCTTCCGATGGAAAGATGCCCCCCCCCACACAACCAACAGCCTGATGTACATGTGTTTCCAAAGAAATAAAGGCCTTTCTAAACGTATCTTACTTTCTTAAGTCCCTTTCAGACATACACTGTCACCATGAACTACAGTATTCTAGACATTACCTGCAGGGGCTGTGTATGTGGACACAAATATCCGAAACAGTCATACCCAACATTAAACAGACTTTACTCTGCTAGCCCCAAGTACAAAATCTGGATCATTTCCAATTGACCCACATGTATGAATGGAGCAGGAAATTTTCCAGGGAATTTGCCACGAGCAAGTAGGCGGCGTGTTGATGACATTTCTGTCATGTAACTGGCACGAAAACGGAAGGATACAAACAAGCAGAACATTGGGGCAGTAACGGCGAATGCCAAGCGTTTTCCAGCAGATTCAAGGAATGGCAAGAGATTCAGCTGTGTGTGATCAGATTACAAACCAGCTACGTGACCGTGGTGTAGGCGCAGGTGAACGGCAAACGCTTTCAATGTGCTGTAAACAAAACACTGCGATTTCCCCAGTGTACTTTTTACATCATGTGCGTGCTCTACCCAAGCGCCAGCACCGGTTAAACTGTTCTTTTTCAGCAGGGAGGGCAACTCAGGAAAACGTCTAGACCTGATTCTCCAGACAATGTCTGGAGTGCATGTGTGAAAACAGCTTTAGCATCTTGCAGTAATGTCTCTTTCAGGCATATACTGTATGAGATGACAGCCACTAAGGGTTAAACAATGGCTGGTGTTTTGGGCAGCAGGAGGGTAAAACATTTGATCTGCAGGGTGAGTTGTGGATTCTGGTCCATCTGGAGGGGAATATGCACAGTCACATGAAGAGGTTTGAACAGATTTCATTGATCCCTGCTGTCAGGCCAAAACAAAGCAACTTGATGTGAGGTTTGGGCTATAAAAACACCTTCAGCCGGTCTCTGTTCAGGCCGCTTGAGGAATCACTGGGGAACCACCTAAGCACAGGACAGTCTGCTGTGATAAGGGTGTGCAGAGAGAGGCACAGAGCTACTTTATTGAGATCCATACTGTCTCAGAGCATCAGTGTTTCCCGTCAGCAACACATTAAGTATATTCTTTTGATGATGGCGATTACAAGAGAATGTGAACAAGCATGTAATCGCGAATGTAATGGGTGATTGGCTGCAGTCTGCCATCACTTTAGGAACTGCACACTTCCAGGACCACACAGCGAGCGCCAAAGAAGCCAGCTAATGCCTCCGTCCTGGGCGTGGACTTTTCGAGCTCTATCAAGACCGGAACCACAGTTGTTTCCCTATGGTAATAGGCCTCATCAGCAATTACATCCATTATTTCCACTAAGCACATTATTTATGTACATAATTTAAACATCGATTGGTCTGAGTGTCCTTGCTTTTCTTGCATGACACAAAGTAAATATTGTGTACGTTAAAGTATCTGCTGATAAGTTGACGATTCTAATTCTGATGTGTAGCTATAAGCTCTAATCGTTACAAGGTCAGACAGCTGGTGTTGGTATATAATCAGCTTAGTTACTGGTTAATCCTGAAAACTGGCTTCCAGTTCATCAATCTGTGCGCCGCCTGGTAACTCTCCGTTATATCAAAGCTCAACCGACGGGAGTAGACAGCTGTTGTCATCAAAAAAAAAAAAGACGCTGGATGTAGCCCCCTTATATCTGATCCAGTGTGTATCACACTTATTAGTCATTATTCTACAAATGCAACACATGATAGATGATGGTTTCACCATAAATTACATTAGAGCAAAATGCCGTAAAAGCAAACACCTCCATTATGACCTTAGGAGATAGATTGGATCTCCTGTAGATATATATTTTGCTGCTTCTCCATGCCAAACTGACATAAGTCACGTGACCTTTCTCTTCATCTGAGCACTACAGCAGTGCTCTGTGTTTTCCACATTTACACTCAGTAATCACATAAGAGGAACATACAGTTTGAGAGCTTTTTGTGTGGGACGAGTCATCTGTAACTACGGAGTGTTTCATTCACTGTCACAGAAGAAATCGTATAGCTTATTGAATTCAATAAGTAAAACTGTCAGATTCATTTATCAGTTGAATAATTCATATCTGGTAAGTAATATATTATAATTTAATTCATACCATTTTGAAGAGTAATAAAGGCAAAGATGTCAAACTAATTTGTCCATGTGACATTTAATTTAATAATATTGAGAAGAAATCTTAAGCACTGACAGTGCTGGTCCTCCTGGCCATCTCCTGGATTTATGAAGCAGACAGAGATGTAGATGGCACACATTTACTATGGAAGGCGTACAGAATGAAGGAGGCTGAATTCTCTGAAGTGAAGCTGTCACCATGTTGGAGCAGTGGGGGCATTCAGATGTAGCAACGTCTACTGAAATCTCCGCATGTAGGTGAAGCTTGTGAGATGTGGTTCCTTAATAAATGGAGACAAAGTTCAGAATGTAAATAAGGTGAAAACTTAGAACACAAATGTATTCAGGCAGCCTGCTTCACACAATGGTCATGGACAACATTTGGAGTAAAATCTATCCAAACTTCCTTCTCAGAATAGACACTACCCTGGTTTCAAGCGGCCATAGATGGCCATCATGTCACAAAGGGAGTACATCGATCCCAGACCATATTAAAGAGTCCATATTAGATTCTAATTAAAATCCTATGCCAGAGACCTACTTAGCACAACAGGGAAGGAACAGAGTTCTCTCCTTTGTGGTGTCAGAAATATAATCACAGACTCCCTCAATTTTCAGCGAAATTCTGGATTTGGAATAAACATGATGTGGGTGTACTTGGACTATTTTGTTAGTTGTGTAGTTGGTTGGCTTGCTAACAAAAAGTTAATGAAACATAGGACTGGACATAATTTGTTTGTTTTTTCCCGATACTGGTGCTAAACCAATACATTTAAAATAGTCTCAGTGACAAAACAGTGAACTGGTACTTAATAAAAAAAGAGGCCAAAAATGAAGCCTGACAATGTTAAAGAAATGCTTTTTTATTTCTAAGGCAAATTATAGCTACATAATAAACAGTAGACATATATTAAATTACGATATTAAAATATAAATAAATATAAAATAATTAACATAACAAATTCACATAATAAACAAAATGTGACCCAATAATTGATTACGTTTTACATTAACTGCGCCTTCATAATGTCTTTATAATATATTCATAGAACATCCAGTGCACCCATGTAATGTTTTAATAGAACATTCAAAGGCATCATGAAAGTTTACCGTAACATCGTAACATACCTTGGCACCTTTAATATGCACTAATAACAAATATTATTAGTTGCATAATCATATAATGTTTTTTTATCATTGTATATTAAAAGTTCTAAGGTATGCTAGGATGTTACGGTAAACTTACATGATGTCCATTACTGTATAGCTGTTAGCATCATGAAAGTGCAGTTAATGTAAAGCTTTACCCAATAATTTTTCACTAAAAACATAATGCCATAAACACTTAACAAATTTACTTAACGACATCCTGATATCGGAATCCTTTTCAGTGAAATACAGCCACACGTTACACCATTCAGCTTTAGGCATTTTACAGTAACTGTGTTTAAGGTAGCCATGTAATGTTAACTAGCACATGAGGTAAAGTGATGCTTCTGTTGCCTGGGCAACAGAGGGTAAATATTTTAATCAACAGCTCAGGCATTTAAGTGGCATTGAAATCTGTGATGCAATATGATTCAGCACATACCTATCATATAGGAACTGGTGTCTTAGATACCCAAGCATAATCATACAACAAATGTAGACTATTTGAAAATGCCTGTAATGTTTTAATTTTGTACTTAAGGTTCAAGTTATACTTGTAAAAACATGTTGAAACAAAATCAAGAGCAAGGAAGCACTGAATCGGAGAGCCTATTGCAGGCTTTGGTCACTATCCAAGTCATTTTTATAACAGGGCAATCGTTAAGCCTCAGAAGACAAGGAGGAGAAGCATATTTTTTTAAGGAAGGCCCTTATTAAGCCACCTGTCTCTGCAGGCGTATGTCCACACTATGCGAAACCTGAGCCTGCTTACAGGGACCGACAGCGGTGGGGAAATATGTACCCAGAAGGACATAAAGCCATCACTGAAAAAAAAAAGCGATTGGAAGCGACCAGACAGCCGCAGATTCGGATTTAATCATGGTCAATGACTGGCATATCACTGCCAGCTGGGTGTCATTACTTCAAAGTTGTCAAGGAAGCCAAGAACGGAGGCGTTTGGAAACAAGCTGTTACTTAACACAATGTGAGTGACAAAAGTGACTTAACTTCTCCTGAAACAATCGTCTTGCACAGTGGCTGCTCATTTAATTTGTTTCTACAGGGTTTTATTTCCCAAAAGGGCTGCAGTGGGAGAGCCATGCAGTCACGTGCAGACAAGTGTGGCAGAGGTCCAGCTTATGCAGGAAGACATCTGCCAGAAAATTACACCATTGACTCACTCTATTTTTCACCAGGGGATTCTGGGTCTGCCTATTTTTCTCAAGATGCATATGTCAATATGTAAACGAGTCCAGGAGTGAGGAGAACTGCTCCAGGGGCATGATGGGAGTTTGAGTTCAGTGGGGTTCATTCCCTCAGTGTTTTTCCATTTGACTTTGGTGTCAATGTGTATTATTGATGAGTGATTCTCCTTTGTACAGTATTACTCATAGCATTGCTACAACATTCCCTCACCAATACCTCCCTTGCTAACGCTCCTTGAAGCATTTTCCAAATAGTTGAGACAAATTTGATTACAGGGTGAAAAATAATGGATCTCTCTGGCCAGATCATAAAAGCAGCAAAAAGAAAACGATCTGTGTGTCATCCAGTGAATAGGTCTCTTTATCGGCGTGGGTAAAAGGCACTCAGGATGCAGCAAGTTGCTCAGCCTTCGGCTGACGCTTTTAACGCATTTCACACGATAGTGTCATCATTAGAAATTCTGTATAATTTTCATTAAGTTACTCATATACTTTTTTCATGGTGCACAGTTCAGTGAAAGAATTTCCTTCTGCTGAACTCTGATAAGAGAAACCATCAGACTGGCTAGACATAAATTCTTTGGCTAAAAGCTGAATCCGGGTGGATTCTGTGTCGGTGCAAATTCCACAATAAAAGACTACAGACGAGAACCTACATTTTACTTTATAAACATAGCAAATTTATCCAAAGATGCTTTCATTTTTCTGCATATCATAGTCCAGCACTGGAAAATGCTGCCTGTGAAGATTTAGTACAGTGTGTCCTTGCTTTAATTAGCATTGGCATAAGTTAATGTTTCTTCCATTGTATCGTCAGCTGGAACAAAGTACAGCTACAAGCGAGGATTAAAGTGTGTCAGTGTATTAGTCTTTACCTGCCTGTCAGTTTTAGGGTAAATTATAAAATACAATTTTTCACCTTAAAATGGATTTGGGGCATTCGTTCTACCACATTGTACTTCTTGCTAATTACTTTCTTCATAACTTACTAGCTATATCTGTTGAAATCAGTAGCAGAATGACATATACCATGTGGACACAAGTATTGAGACATCTGACAATTACACATACAACTTTTATAACATCACATTCTAAATCCATAGGCATTGATATGGAGTTGGTCCCGCCTTTGCAACTATAACAGTTGCCACTCTTCTAGGAAGGATTTCCAAAAAACTTTGCAGTGCTTCTGTGGGAATTTTGCCCATTCATGCAAAAGAGCATTTGCAAGGTCAGGCACTGATGTTGGATCTGAAGTTTTGCCCAATGCTAGTTCATCACAAAGGTGTTTGATGGGGTTGAGTTAAGTTGTTCCACACCAAACTCACCCAACCATGTCTTTATGAAGCTAGCTTTGTGCACTGGGGCACAATCCTACTGGAGCAGAAAAGCACCATCCCCAAACTGATCTCACAAAGTTGTAAGAATGAAATTGTCCAAAATATCTTGGTATGCTGAAGAATTAAGAGTTTCTTTCATTGAAACTAAGGGGCCAAGCCCAACCCCTGAAAAAGAGCCCTATACCATTATCCCTCCTCTTTATAGTGACACAGTGCAGTGAAGGTAGGTATCGTTCTCCTGGCATCCTGCTCTTCCATCAGACTACAAAACAGAGAAGTGTGATTTGTCACTCCACAGAACACATTTCCACTGCTCCAGAGTCCAGTGGCGTTGTTCTCTACACCACTCCTCTAACTGTGCTTGGTGATGTGAGGCTTGCATGCTTCCAGCTTTTCAGTCATGAAAAGGTTCATAAAGTTCCCGGCACACAGTTTGTGTGCTGGGGTAAATGCCAGAGCAAGTTTGGAACTTTGCAGTTATTGAGTCAACAGAGTGTTGCCGACTTTTATACACTATGCACATCAGGACTTAAGACCCTGCCCTATTATTTTACGTGGTTGAGTTTCTGTTGTTCCTAAATGCCTCCACTTTGCAATAATACCACTTACTGTACAGTTGACTGCAGAATATCTAGCAGGGACGAAATTTCACGAACTGACTTACTGCAAAGATGGCATCCTACCACGCTTGAATTCACTGAGCTCTTCGGAATGACCCATTCTTTTACAAATGTCTGTAAACCTCACTGCATGGCTAGATGCTTGGTTTTCTACACCTGTGTCAATGGGTCTGAATTAAACACCTGAATTCAATGACTAAGAGGTGCGTCCCAATACTTTTGTCCGTATCATGTACTTGATTATATCCTGGTTTCAAACTGCCATGTCACATTGAAGTGTAGCGCAAATACTACATTTTTATGCTCCCCTATGAAGGTAATGAGTGGAGGTTGAATCCAGACAAGAAATAGCTGTTTGTAATCTAATTGTCTCTCTCTAATTACGCTGTCTATGATTAAGCATGCTACCTGTTCAATGGCTTGTTAAGTACTTTCACTCTTTCACCATTACCTATGGGGCTGCTCTGTGTTGCACTTCTGCTTCTATCAAAACAAAACTCTGCGTTTTTCTTCTCTTCCATTTGCCTCCTGCTCAGGGCCATCTGGAGATGAACTGACACAACAGGACCCCCAAAATTTGGCTGGCAACAGAGCCTAGAAAAAGGATCCACGTGTTGGTGAGACCTGGCGTGGCACCACCCACACCACTCATCTCTCAGACCCCGCCTACAGCGGCAGGCCTACTGGCCCACGGACGACGCGACCTCACCTCCTCTCAGCCACCACGCAGTGTTTGCTATATTTTTGTGGTGTATTGTTTATGACTGCATGCGTCCTTTGTGCTTTTATAATTACTGCAATTTTACCAGAGAACTGGAAATTAGGAAAAAAAAAATAACCAAAGCATTAACATTGGGAAAATGGCAATTTGTGTCACATCTCTAAAAAATAAAAATAAAAAAGGAGTGAGCGGTAATCTCTGGAGAAAATAGCAATTAATGTCAACTTGCATTAAAAATGCACAATGCTAAATAAAACTTGATTGATGTATTGAATTTAATCTAGTGTTTCATGCCAGTTCAATTTACTCTGGAATTCAGAGAGCCCTCAGTTTTTACTTAGACAGGAGCCTAAAAACATTTTAATGCGATAGAACTTTTCTTTTTTAAGAGGGGAACCTTTGGCTCTGCTTCTTTGAGCTCCTTCGCGTGGAGCTTCACTGCCGTGTGCAGTGGCTTGAGGGCATGGACACAGAAGCTACTGGTTTCAGTTCTGGGAGAAGCTTTCAGTGGGTAATTCCCCTCCATCCAAGTGACATGTGAGTAATGGTGCGGTTTGCCTTTTGTATACAAAAGCTGCATGGCAGCTGAGGTCAGGATTCATTTTGAGGCTGCAGCGATGGTTAGCCGCTGTGCTGAAAAGCTAAATCTGTTAGGATGGCTTTCGTATTTTAATTTGCCATGAGAGTTTACCTTCAGAATTTTTGTACGTTGGTTGTGTTGGGTGAAGGGACTGAGCAAATTGAAAATATTGTTGCCCAAATGACAAAAATGAAAGTGAGCGTGTTTAAAAGGACGGCAGGGGAGGAGACAGTGACATCAGAAAAGAACCATCAGAGCACTGCCCTCTTTCATCTCGTTCACCATTACCAAGATTATCATAAGAAAGAAATTTACAAATGAGAGGAGGCCATTAGGCTCATCAAGAAACACACAACCTGCGGGTTCAAGGCAGGAGGTGGGACAGACCCTCTGGATAAACAAAAGAACTCTTCTATAGAAAAGAACTGCAGCGATAACACAACACGGCAACTGGGACGATGTGCAGCGGGAAAACAAGTCAAATAAGCTCTTTATTCCGAGAAAGAAGTATTTCTGCTTTCCTCAGGTGTCCAACACTTTCTTCTCCAGCCCACCCGGCTGACCTGGAGGTATTTATCTGGGTCACCTGAATGTAGGGGCCTGATGCTTAATTGTCCTGAAAACACTAAATACTTGCCCGAGCTTCCAGTGGGTGGCAGTGAGCATAACTGAGTGACTTTGACAGTAACCGCAGCAACGTTTGCTCTCTGTGGAAATAATTAGCTAGTATTTTTACCTCAGCATCCCTATTTTCTATTTTACATATGTGTAGAGAACAGGGAAACCGGTTTAAATCAAATGCGGAGACTCATTTTCATTCAGGAAAAAGCCATACATCAGCCATAAATCAATGAAATGATCTATAAAAGCGAAATTATTTGATAGTTTTCTGCGTAGTAGTTACGAGACACCATTGCAATGTTAATTTTCACCAGGGCAGTATATTAACTAACTATTCCTTTGGCCATGCTAGACAGGCCTGGGGTAGAAATTTTTATTGGGGAAAAAATGTTGTTTTGTTTTTCATTTTCTGATTGAATCAGAATGGAAGGACACGGCCAGTGACTGTCATAAATAAAGGAGAGGTTTTTCAATCTCATGATACTCTGGGGTATAGTGGTTCAATGACTCATAAACAACTAATTGCCTGTTTTTTGTGATGGATGCAGTGGCACATCAACCTAGACAAAAAATATGAAAAATACAACATTCCTAGTGCAATGGTGATCTACATGAAGTGTTTAGAGCCATTGAGCAAGAACTGTAGAAAAGAGTAATGTAAATGTAGAAGGGAGATGAGCTATTATGGCTTGAAGAGATTTAGTTCAAATCGATGTAGGAGATATCAAAAAATTATACAAGAAATCAATGTTCCAGATTCAGTCAAGATTCTGAAGCCAAATGAAGACAATGAACCAAAAACACATCTCGAAATCAGCCGTGACGTACGTACAGTACAGGATGGACAGACAGAGGGTCTGAAATTGTCGTCATGGCTCTTAGACTTTTTGAAAATCTCAAACATGCACTGCATGCAAGTGGATCTAAGAATGAGTCTGAGTTAGGTCAATGTCATGTATCTATGATTTGAAAAGGAAGACACATATATATCGTATACCACATGGTGCAAATGTTTTCAAAGACTGCACGCAATTTCAAAATAAAAAAGGCACACGTTCATTAAAATCCGTAGTGATGTGTCAGTTTCCGTCGCAGACATGAGGCCCACACTTCCGAAAACAACTGCAAGACAGGATTAGGAAGGATAAATAAACTGATCCTAAAGATGTTATGAAAAAATTACAATGTAAAGTTTTTCTACACTTACAGTTCTACTGTGTACTTGCAGAAAAAGACTGATAAATTATTTTATTCACTATAGCATCACCTTGTCAAAAAGGCCAATTTAGTCTCTTGCCGGACCTCATGGTGCCAGATATGAGGAGTCGAGAAGTGTCATGAGATGAAAGCAGATACGGGTTCAGGGATGTGGCTGCATTAATGAGATGTCTTCAGGTGAGTCTTGTTTGGTGTACAGATGTATCACCTCACATTCACTGCTCTCTTAGCAAAACAGTCACACCCCCTATGTTTATTTGGTGCTGCACATTAAACATACATATTAATCATATAAGGTCATCAAATAACCAGCGACCTGCATCTTTCCCCACTGCATTGCATTGTGCACAATATTTAAAGTTACACTTCTGCACTTTATTGGCAATGTACTACCACTGTGGCATTTGCTCATCCTTCCCCAATGCATCAATTTTTGATTGAATATTTCTTTCACCTCCTGTGTTGGGTGGCATGGTGGCACAATGGTTAGCAATGTTGTCTTCCCTGTCTGGGGCTGGGGTTTGAGTTTTCATCATGGCTCTGTGTGTGGAGTATACATGATCTCCCTGTATACTCTGCTGGTGATAATTGGAGTTACTAAATTTCCTGTAGATGTCATTTGTGAGTGTCCCCAGTCATGGGTTGGTGCCCCATCCTGGGTTGTTACCCGCCTTGTACCTGTAGCTTTCAGAATAGGCTCCAGCCACTCAGGACACTGAATAGGACAAGTAGCTACAGAGAATGGGGGATGGAGTTCCCACTTTGCACTCTCTTGTCTCTCTTTATACTGCTGTGTGTCCTATTGTTCACCCAAGCATCTGTCTACTAACCTACAACTAAAAGCAAAGAAATTTCACTGTGTTACTTGGAAAACATGCAACAGTAAAAACTAGGAACATGAATCTGTGGCTGCCCCAGTAACTCTTAGCTGGTGAGTAATTCTCCGCTTTGATATCTCAGGACAGAGGATGATGTTATGCTGCCCAGATGTGCACTGAGTTCTTTTGGTTTTGTGTTCAGTCTGGGCAATTTGCATGGTTAATGTTCCCTTGTAGTCACCTGACTAACCTCCTGGGATGGACGGAGACCTCCAACTCAAACCCTGTGGCATTTTAGGCTTGTTTGTGCTCCTTGAATGTGCATAATGGCGAGGAGGAATAATTTGAAGATGACATTCATTACTTGGGCAAGGGATTAAGACCGTATTGATTCAGTCAATCAAGGAGATGTATTATTAGTCACTAACTTCATCTAAATGAGGCATTCAAAGAAAAGTCACGATTCAGTCTCCATTTTGCTTTTCCATTTGGGGATCATAGTGTCAAAGTAAATTGTTTTGTGTAAATTAAATTGTTCACACTATTAAGATGTAGTGTTAATTTTGCATTTCACACTGTGGTAATGTGGTTTACTATCTAATTAGGTAAAGTTAAACATCTTGTCATGTCTTTTAAAGTGTGGGCCGTAAGCTTTTATGGGGCTAACAGACAGTGAAGGAACGTGTGGAATCTTCACATGTCAACTGTGAAGCAGCACTGGAAGAACAAGATGAACTAACTGCAGTAGTGCAAGTAGATATAGGATGTCAGTGTAACTGGGAGGCCAATGAGAGATCAGCTGCCACTACTCTGACAGACTAAGTTTTTAAAACTTGTTTAGCATCCATCTATCTATCTATCTATCTATCTATCTATCTATCTATCTATCTATCTATCTATCAACAGTCTGTCTGTCTGTCTGTCTGTCCGTCTATCTGTCTGTCATGTCTGTCTGTCATGTCTGTCTCAGTCAATCTATCTTGAAGGATGGTTCCTGGGCTGAAATATATTAAAAACACAATAAACTAGAACAGTTCAGCAGTTTGGCACGACTGCTGCAGAACTCCGTCTGAGCAGGTCAAGGCCCGGTCACATCGCATCCAATCTCACCAGTCTCACAAGAGAGCAGCACTACTGTGACAGCAGAAGTATTACATTTATAATTCCGTAAAACAATAAAATGCTACTTCAGCGGCTCCAGCTGCCCATTCTGTAAAGTCTGGCTTCTTTTAGCAATCAAAACTGAAGACATAATGCAGATTCTTCGTTTGCATGCTTGAGTTGCTTATGCTGGTGCTCTTCCTTTTGCTTTAAATGTAAGGCTTATTTCTCTATCTAATTTTCAATTGAGCACCAAAGGCTAACGCGGTCGGCCGTCTTTATTTATTCATTCATTTATTTAATGTTTTATGGTCAAAAGTTACCTGAGTCCTCTGTGAACCATGGGCAGGCACATGCTGGAGCATGGATGTTTCAAAGGCTGGATTTGCACAATCCTAACATTACAGTATTTTCCATTCCCTCATTCCACTGGCTGTAGGGAACGTAAAACGGAATATATTTTAATAATCTAAAAACACACCAGCTAACATGGAAATTAAATGTAAATTAGGAGATGAGCCATTCAATAAATATTCAGGTTCAACAAGCATGAAGCTATAATCATTATGATATTTCATACACAGGGAGGCATTATTACATTTCGATCCAGGCTCTGGAATGTATCGTGATTCACAATGCCGGCTAATCTGCTATACTGATTATTTAAGATACAGACCTGAATACAGATAATGTTATTTTATCTCACCGCTCTCATACTGTAGGTTGCTGCAAGGAAATAGTGACACCCAAATGAGGTAATAGGAGCATAACAATGGCTAATGAGTTGTATCTAGTGGTGTCTCTGGAAGCATGTTCATCTTGTGTTAGGTGAAGGAATCAGAGCGCATTGATGACCAAAAAAGGTGGAACTTATTGTGTCCATTGGTTTTATTATTATTATTATTATTATTATTATTATTATTATTATAATTATTATTACAATCCATGACTCTCATGCCTCAGTCTGCCCAGTGCAGGTGGGGTCACATGGTCCTTTATGTCAATCACACTTGGACGCTCATCTAGGACCGGTTTGCCTTGGGAGAGCCTACCAGGGGCAGGTGGCCCTGACAACATACTGTAACTCCTAGGATCACAGAGTACACAAATCCCTATGATTAAGTTGCAATCCTTCTTCTTCTTCCTTTGCTTCTTTTTCTATCTATTATTATTATTATTATTACTATTATTATCAGTTTTGTCCTCTGGATATTCGCCTGTCCTTTCTCAGGGTAGGCGTACCTGCATATCTATAGGAGGCACCAATAGATGACCATACACTAACCAGTTTAACCATCATCCAGTATAGATAGGCACACTGAGGTTGGGTTTAGGGTTAGGTAAAAACTGATGGTGGGTTTAGGGTTAGGCAAAAAAATGGCATTTTCAGCCATCCTAACGTGTTTTCAAGGCAGTTCTGATCCTCTGATGGATAGAAAAACACAATTTAGCATGCTTTAGTAGCATTTTCCTACTTTCCAGTAGCCTGCTGATTCACCCTATGGGCCGAAATGAGGGTTCGCAAACTGAGGTTGGGTTTAGGGTTAGGTAAAAACTGATGGTGGGTTTAGGGTTAGGCAAAAAAATGGCATTTTCAGCCATCCTAACGTGTTTTCAAGGCAGTTCTGATCCTCTGATGGATAGAAAAACACAATTTAGCATGCTTTAGTAGCATTTTCCTACTTTCCAGTAGCCTGCTGATTCAC
>JAODKF010000040.1:18175618-18190618 GCA_026779585.1 Mormyrus proboscirostris
CAGGACTTCTACACAGACACATGCATACAAATGTTAATTACAGTGTCTTATTTAAACGAGCTGTACAGGGCAAACATGCAAACTGCACACTGGGATCAGACTGGAATTTAACCAGCTGCCCTGAAGGATGTTAGCATCTGCTGTGCCACCGGGCCTGATAAACATGCGAGGCGGGGCGGGATGGGGGGGTCTTACTCTTGCCGTTTGCCCTCTCCTGTCTGTACCTCTTCTTAGTCTGTAATTACTCTTTTTGTCCTGGGCTGCTGTCCATGAGGAGGTGCTGTTCACCCTTTATAAGGCAGAGCTCTTACACGGGAGTTGAAACTACTACACTGCCAACACCATTAAAAAAAAATATATAAAAATGTCTTTAAGTCATCTGTCAGATTTACATCTGGAATAAATGCCTTAAACTACAACATTGGTGTAGTTGATCATTGTAGTATCGATAGTAATAATTAATTTGACTTAATCCATCCATGCATCAATCTGCCCATTAACAGCTCATTGGGGCCACAAGTCAAATACATGTTTAAATGTATTTATTTATTTTGTAAAATATTTAATCACCTTCTTAATGTAGTTTCAGTACATCTCTCTCATGTCAAACAAGAATTTACTTCCTGACACATGATAATTCATGAATTAAGATGTTGGTGTCCAGTGCACAAAAATGCAGAATTCCACATTCACATGGCGCTGACAGACCAGGGCTTAATTTAGGTTCCTTTTATCGTACTGACAGATGGAAAATTGGCAGAGAGGGACGACACGGGAGGGTTTAGGGGAGAAGCAAAATGACCAGGTCAGAATGATAGAGGAAGAGAGACAGAAACGCTTCCAATTCATTGGCGAGAACAATCCAGAAACACAGAGTGCTCTCAGGTTCACGTGGCACATGAAAAATGGCCTGCTGCTCCACGTTAGTGGTGGTGGGAAAAACAAAACATGCCAATAAGATGGGACACGTCATGAGTGAGGCGAGGGGGGGGAGGAGATCGATACAGATAACTGCGGTGACCTGACTCTCCCCGGAGACGGACGACTGCCCCTTTATCATCAATTTCCCTTTTAGAAAGTCCATTCGGCACAAGGGTATTGCAGGGTGATTATTCCACAACTCAGATGAATAACATGCACAGCTGCAGGGGTGATTCTAGGATTGTTTTAAGGTGAGGGGCATAGCAGGGGCCAAAATTCATGCAGAGGAGCCAACCTTATCATTAGCCAATGATATACTTTGAATTGAGAAGTGACAAGGGAGGGGGCACTCCACGGGCCAATCAGCTTTCAGCTGGGGCCAGTGCCCCTATAGCCCTGCCCCTGTATACAACCCTACACAAGCTGAGATATAAGGTTCATTTGCATCTGCACTGGCTTCTACAGACTAGTGTGATTCACAGAATAAAGCCGAACCCTCATCCTATCAGCTGCAGGGAATGTCGACGGATCAAGAACAACCCTGAATGGAAGAATAGCAATGCCCACTTTCTCTTGCTGTTACCTTCTTGACAACTTAAGGGTTAGGCAGTAGTTATATCTATAATATAGATATTTTATATGCAGCTTGTAAAAGCCTTAATTTATGCTTCTCTAATACACTTAATATAAATGTTCTAAATTAACGGATTTATCCTGAAGTGCTTGTCTCTGTGGTCCCACAGTCTCTCTTTTTGGGTAACTGGAACCTGTCCATGTCTGTTAGGCCTGTCTGGTTGAAAAAGATCATCCGGCGTGTGTTTCGGAAGGTGAACGACTGTAAAAAATCAGCCATTGTACCCGTACAGAACTGCAGGCAGCACGCGCACACAAACACACACACACACACACACAGCAAGACACACGCAGACACCGACACGGCTTTCCAGTGAGAATAACACCCTAAGAGGGCCGCCCGTGATGAACGCTCACATGCAGATTGCCACTTAGTTTAAAATCCGTCCCGCTCTTATTCTGTCACTCAGGATGTTGCCAGGAGATTGATCGCCCAGACATCTGTCATGAATGCCAGAGACAAATAGATACTCGCTAGCAATATAATTAAGGAACAAGATTGCTGGCAATGAGGTGATGGGCAAGAATGAAGTAATAGCCAGATATAGCAGCAGGTGCTATAGTGTTTATAAAAACAGAGCCATAATGAAGCATTCTGCAAATCATAACAGTGAAGCAGTGCTTGGTAGAGCCCAGTGGACATCTGAGCCTGCTTTAGTAAACGTGTCGCAGTTTCACTATTTTCTGTAAATGGAAAAGCGTGTTAAAATAGAGAAGTGGCAGATGAAATATCTGACACGCAATCTCTAAGTGTCACCGATGCAAATGAGCTAGTTATCTGGTACGTGCAAAAGGCAGAAAAACAAAAGGCGCAAATGTACCAACCGCGTTCTCGGGACTTTGAGAAATGCGCGTGACTTCGAGCGAGGTGCAATGGTGGCAGGGATTCGGGCAGTGATAGTGCCACAGAGAGGAATACCAACCCATGTGCACAGTCCAGGGTGCAAACCTCACTGGAAAAGGCGGTAAAGTGAGTGCCATCCTGTGCACATCTGGTGACACACATCCGCGGACTCAGGTCAGCTTGACCACCCCCCCAACCCGCCCCAAGCCCACTGGCACTCCCCATTATGAATCATACGTTTGCTAGCCGTGTTGCATTTTTATAGCTATCAGCATAAAATATTACCACAAACTGTGACAATCAATTATGGATAGAGTATGGTAACCTGCATGAATAAATACATTTCATTTTAATTTTTTATTTTCTGGGTGTCCATTATATAATGACTGCAGACCCCTGAATTAATTACATCCACCTGTTACTCATTTAGACTCTGTGTCATACAGGGTAATGTAGTCTCAAGTGTTTCTTCATGTACTGAGGCCTATAAACACTTCTCACTTCTGTCTCAGCTCTTCTGTACCACCAATAAAATGGTAGATCTATTTTTTTCCCCACTTTATAGGTGACTTGTTGTGTTCCCTTGAGGAACTTCATTAGATCGTGGTACTACCATAAAATGAAAGATGTTTGCACTGAACAGAGGAGCTTTATATGCCCCTTCGAACCTGTGACCTTTTTCAGACCTTTTATCCTCGACTCGCTCGCTGCAAATGTTACGGTGGACAAGCCACGCGTCAGAGTGCAGTAGATGCCGCTGAAACTCGTCACGTGATGGGAATCCCGGAAGGAAACGGCTCATTTGTATTCTCCCGCGGAGTCCTGTATTCGCTCATTGACTTAATGGTCGTTAGCTGATTCAGTAGCTAAGGAGTGTGAGGGATATTTCTGTCTGGAAAGGCAGCGGCAACGGTGGCATTCAGAGCAGCTTCTGAAATGTTTAATCATCTTGATCCTTTAGCTAAGATACGAAAACTGTACTCACACTGAACTGTGTGTGTGTGTGTGTGTGTGTGTGTGTGTGTGTGTGTGAGGTGGGCACGATGGTGTACATCAGCATTCAGTGCATGCAGAAGAAGATGAACAGAAAAGCTGTACCGGCATGTATCTACACTAACCTTTAAATGTTACACTGCCTGATGTGAAGAACTTGCCTGTGTCGTACAAAACAGCAGTAGCTGATGGCTAAGGATAGTCAGAGATGCCAATTAGCCTAAACCTGATGAACCCAGCTGAGAAAGGACTGCCCTTCTCACACAGAGCGGGGGTGGCCTTCCAAACACCCCAACCCTGAAGGTGTAAGACCACCCTATTCCACAATGACTTATTTAGAAAAGGTTTTAATAATATTATCAGGTGTTTTGTCGCTTGATTATGTTCATATTACCAATAAACTGCAGAGTACAATTAACTTCATATAATAATAATAATAATAATAAGAAGAAGAAGAAGAAGAAAATGAACATTGATTTTCTTGAGGTTATGACTAAAATGTATATGTTTGTTTGGGAGTTATAGGGCACAGTAAAACACCAGAGACAAACCGCGATGGATTTTAATATTGACCAAACTGCATTTGGTCAGTAGTGAAAGAAATTAACTTTCCTCTGAAGCTCATTCCCTTTCCATGTCATTAGTTTACTACTGGTGTATAATGACAAACAAACGAACACACGCACACACACACAGAGGTTTGTAATTATATCTTTGTGGGGACTCTCCACTCATTTCTGAGGAAATACTAATCCCAATATGACGCCCTTAACCTCTACACAGCCCTAACCTTAACTATAAGTAACCAAAGTAAATTCAAGACTTTTGGAATTTTTAGTTTTTTGGTTGCATTCATAGATCTTGTGTTCCAATAAAGGCAAAATAACAGGTTTTTATCACATTGTGGGACATCTGATAATATATGCATCATATAGACAAAGATATTGGGACATGCCTCTGAAATCATTGAATTCAAGTGTTTCATCATTCAGACCCGTTGACACAGGTGTATAAAACCAAGCACCTAGCCATGCAGTGAGGTTTACAGACATTTCTAAAAGAATGGGTCATTCTGAAGAGCTCAGTGAATTCAAGAGTGGTACTGTCATAGGGTGCCACCTTTGCAGTAAGTCAGTTCGTGAATTTTTTTCCCTGATAGGTATTCCATGGTCAACAGTAAGGGGTATTATTGCAAAGTGGAGGCATTTAGGAACAGCAGAAACTCGGCCACAAAACGGCAGACCACGTAAAGTAACAGAGTGGGCTTACTGAGTGTTGACGCATATACTGTATAAAATTCACCAACGCTCTGTTGACTCAATAACTGCAGAGTTCCAAAATTCCTCTGGCATTAACTCCAGCACACAAACTGTGTGCCAGGAGCTTCAGGAAAGGGCTTCCATGGCTGAGCAGCAGTATGCAAGCCTCACATCACCAGACATAATTCCAAGCATCGGATGGAGTGCTGTAAAACTTGATGCCACTGGACTCTGGAGCAATGGAAATGTGTTCTGTGGACTGACGAGTCATGCTGCTCTGTCTGGCAATCTGATGGACGAGTCTGGGTTTGTTTGAATGCCAGGAGAACGTTACCTGCCTGACTGCATTGTACCAACTGTAAAGTTTGGTGGAGGAGGAATAATGGGCTGGGATTGGCCCCTGAAAAGTTCCAGTAAAGCTTCAGCATACCAAGATATTTGCTTAGATATTATGCTTGCACCTTTGTGGTAACAGTTTAGAGAAGGCCCTTTTCTGTTCCAGCATGACTGTGCCCCAGTGCAAAAAGCTAGATCCATAAAGACACAGTTGGGCAAATTTGGTGTGGAAGAATTTGACTGGTCTGCACAGAGCCCTGACCTCAACCCCATCAAACACCTTTGGGATGAACCAGAACGGAGACTGTGAGCCAGGCCTTCACATCTAACATCAGTGCCTAACCTCACAAATGCTCTTCTGAATGAATGGGTAAAAATTCCCACAGACTCACTCCAAAATCTTGTGGAAAGCCTTCCCAGAAGAGTGGCAGCTGTTATAACTGCAGAGGGGGAAGCAACTCTTTATTGATGCCTATGGATTTAGAATATGCTGTCATTTAATTTCGTATAGGTGTAAAGGTCAGGAGTCCCTATAATTTTGATACACACACACACACACACACACACACACACACACACACACACACACAGAGCTGTACTCATATCCTTGTGGAGATCATCCATTCATTTCTATGTCCCAACAATGACAACCTTAACCCCTACCCAGCCTTACAATTAGCCATTTTTTAGTTTTTGATTGCAGTCAGAGGTTTTAATAAAATTGAATTTCCCCTCGAGGGGAATGAAAAAAATGTGGTCCCCACAATGTGTTGTATATATGACCCACACATACAGACAGACACAGAGTGATGATGCCATGTGTGTGTGTGTGTTTGTGTGGGAAAGCTGTGTTTTCTGTTTATTAGAGCAAAGAAGTTTTTCTGGATGTGACAAAGGTATAAGATTCCAATGCAAGACCAATCAGTTATAAATGGTCAAGGTTACTTAGCAACTATCCATTATCCAACATCAGTTATAAGTAATTACTATAATTTAAGACTACCTTGGAACCAATCCAATAATTTTATTACTGAGGACTGAAAAGGGGATAATATTACATATAAAATTACAGCATTTCAAATAATACAAAATAATTTAAACTAACAAGGGAAGTACATTTGAAGAATCTCAAACACGGCCTCACAATAACATTAAAACTGAACAATTATCAAAACTATTATTGACACAAACAGTACAGTGTCCTGCCGAATTAATCGAGGACTTCCCAAGAGACATTATGAAGATAATATATAAATAAATTTATGGTAATTGTCTGTTATAATTTTGCTGCCACGGTGGAAATCCAATGTTCTTTTTCTTCTTACCACAAAAGACTAGTACCCAGTGTTTTTCAGGCATAAAGCAGCAGATGAACAAATTACTTTTCTATTCAGAGTTGACAAGAGGAAGAAAATTCAATTACGGCATCTTTCCAGGTGTCCGTGCTGCTTCAGCTGCAAGCATCAGCAGTGGTCTTTAAGCGAAATTTGTCACGTCAAGTAAAACGGCTTCCCTCATAGATGCTCTCACTCAAAAAAATACACAAAAGGTACATGTTCAATATAATTTCCTGTGGGCTCTTATCACGGAGGATAATTCATGCGATCTATAGAGTATCGTGTTATTATTCAACTCACATTGTGATAAAATGACATGTCGAAAAAGTATTAAAGTGAGTCATCCCAATTTGTATAGTCATAAGTACTGTAAAAGCACATTTAAAAACTACTTTCATATTATATATTGTGGCAGGTTATGAGGAGGAGGGCCACCACATGCCCAGACAAAGACAGGATTTAAAGGAAAAAAACCTTTTTATTAACTAGAAAACTCCCTTTACTTTCTCTCTAAAGTCAGAGACATATGAATTAGTTATATTGAGGCTCCTGTGGGGTGCCGATCTGTGGTACAAGTGGGTGCACATCTGAAGCTCCAGCAGGGGTACAGCTACAGTACGGATTTCAGGCCCCAAGAAAGTTAATCATATTGGGCCAACCCAGACCGATTCAAAAATATATTTATATTTTGAATTTTTTCGGTCCCCTGCGACTGGGGCACTTGGAATTGTCCTATCTTTACCCTGGGGGGTCCCCAACGGTGCCACCAGTGGGGTATCTGTCTGAGGTACCTGCGGGGATCCCATCTGGTGGCAACAGTGAGGTATCTGTCTGAGGTTCCTGTGGGATGTCCATCGGAGGCACCGGTGGGGTATCTGTCCGAGTTTCCTGTGGGGTGCCCATCGGAGGCACCGGTGAGGTATCTATCCGCGGTTCCTGTAGGGTGCCCATCGGAGGCACCGGTGGGGTATCTGTCCGAGTTTCCTGTGGGGTGCCCATCGGAGGCACCGGTGGGGTATCTGTCCGAGGTTCCTGTAGGGTGCCCATCGGAGGCACCGGTGGGGTATCTGTCCGAGGTTCCTGTGGGGTGCCCATCAGAGGCACCGGTGGGGTATCTGTCCGAGTTTCCTGTGGGGTGTCCATCGGAGGCACCGGTGAGGTATCTGTCTGAGGTTCCTGTGGGATGTCCATCGGAGGCACCAGTGAGGTATCTGTCCGCGGTTCCTGTAGGGTGCCCATCGGAGGCACCGGTGGAGTATCTGTCCGAGGTTCCTGTAGGGTGCCCATCGGAGGCACCGGTGGGGTATCTGTCTGAGGTTCCTGTGGGATGTCCATCGGAGGCACCGGTGAGGTATCTGTCCGAGTTTCCTGTGGGGTGCCCATCGGAGGCACCGGTGGGGTATCTGTCTGAGGTTCCTGTGGGATGTCCATCGGAGGCACCGGTGGGGTATCTGTCTGAGGTTCCTGTGGGGTGCCCATCGGAGGCACCGGTGAGGTATCTGTCCGAGGTTCCTGTGGGGAATGAGGTGCTCATGTGTAATTTACTAGTTGGATGCATGTATGAGGTTCCAGTGGGCTATCTGTCTGAGGTTCCTGTGGCTGACGTTCCAGTGGAGTAACTGTTTGAGGATCCTGTGGCTGAGGTTCCAGTGGGATGTTTCACTGTTTCCCTATATACATATTCAAGGATTTCCATGGAATACAACAGTTGTAACTGTGTAAAAATTACTGATGTTCTTTAAATGTGGGAGACAAATATGAAAACAAATTGAGACATTTTTCAAATTCAGTTGCTTCCCAAAGACCTGGAATACTCACATTCCAGCAGACTTCAAATTTTTCTGCACCAAGATTTGTAAATATAGTGACATTTATTTGAAAGAGAGCATCAACAGCAGATGTCTGGGCTTCTAAGGCTCCCTAAACATATTCCCTGAGCCACATGGTTCTCTAACAGACAACTTATTCACATGTGCAAGACATACACACTGAAACTGTTAGGAGAACTGACCAGAACTAAAGGTGTGTGTTTGAGATCTCCTCCAGCTGCTGTTGCATTAATGTGTGGCCCATGCATCTCTGCATTGTGGTAGTTCTGTATCCTGGGACTGCTCTGCACTTGTTTGACTCATACCTGTAGGACAAATCATTCCAAGTGGCTTGGGGTGCTGAGGTATCTAAATCACATCAGGTAACAAGCACTGTTCCGCAAGGCTCTGTCCTTGGTCCTCTCCTCTTCTCATTTTACATTAGCTTTCTAGGTCAGATCATCCAGTCTATTATTACCATTGCTACGTCCATGACATCAAGATCTACTTGACCTTCTCTTATGATGACACGACAGTCTCTGCCCAAATCTCTGCTTGTCTGGCTGACATAGTATGCTGGATGAGGGACCATAACCTCTATCTTAACCTCTCCAAAACTGAACTTCTTGCTATCCCTGTCAGCCCTAGCATCCACCATGACACCACTATTCAACTTTGATCATCCACACTGTCTCCATCAAGGTCTGTTAGGAACCCTAACTTGTAGGCTTGTCCCGAATAACATCACACCTTTTCTGTCTGAATATGCAGCTCAGCATCTGGTCCAGCACTTTTTATCTCAAGACTAGACTACTGCAACTCTGTACTAGCAGGTCTACCAGCTTGTGCTGTCAGACCATTCAAAACTCTGCAGCACATCTGATATTCAGTCAGCCCAAGTATTCTCATGTCATACCCCTCCTGTTCTTCCTTCACTGGCTCCCTATTGGCACAGGTTCAAGTCCTTGGTGCTGGCTTATAGATCCATCAGTGGAGGCATCCATCTCCATCTAGAGGCTTCTCATGACCTTTGTCCCATCTTGTCCCCTTCAGTCAGCAAACCAATGCTGCTTGGACCTCCCTCCATCGTGCGAGAAGGCTCACTCCAGATGGTTCACTTGTGTGGTTCCCCAATGGTAGAATGAGCTTCGAAAGCATGTCCGGTCATCAGACGCCCTCTCTACCTTCAAGCAAAGCCTCTTAACCCAAATGTTCCACAAATTCCTTTACTATTTGAATGCTTTCTGAATGTCATTTGGATGCTGTCATGTTGCATTTACTGAGTAGTATTTCTACTTTTTACTTTTTTAATAATGTTATTTTCTAAATAGTTCTGCAGCCAGAGGGTTGCTTCTGCTCCAAAACTGCTTAAAGTTGTACCTAGGCACTCATTGCAAGCTTAGCATATCTACATTTATGCTTAGTTGACTCATTGACAGCATGAATGTTTGCAATGTGCTATTTGCATTGCTTTTGCGTCATGTTGGACAAAAGCATGTGCTGAATATGTAAATGTAATATGTAAATGAAAATGATGACTTGCTCTTGGTCTGCGTGAGTCACCCATTGTGCTCTTCCTCTTGTCCGGACTCTTCACTTTGCTCTTCATTCCTGAAATGCCAGAGCTGCTCACTTGATGGCATTTTCGCCTACAAATGCCAAAGGTCTTGGGAGAATTTTGTTTTTAGGGTTTTCTTTCTCTATAAAAATGCCTATAACTGGAAACAGTATTTGCTTTCCTTGTATATTATTCCCCTTCTAAAACCTGCTCCCTGATTTTGTGCTGAGAATGAGGGTCGTCTTAAGCAAAATGATGCAATTGCATGCGTACCTGAATCGGCGGAGCTCCGTGACGAAGGAGCAACTGAGCACATTGAAAATCACATTCAAAGGAATACTGGAGGCTCCCACAACTGTTTACAGTACAAGAGGGTGGGCAAAGCTCATTCTCCTCTTTTTACTTCTCATTTTCCAGCCTCTGGAGTGAGAATGGCAGCCGTGGCCACCTGGTCAACTAGCTGACTCCACAGTTGCTGACTTTCAACATCAGCGGCTCCTTGTGCATAATCCCCTGCACTGCCTCCATGATAACAACTCTCACATGTTTTACTCTATCTAAGCGAAGCTGCCTGTTTATATTTGCATCATTTACTGGTCATATGTATATTTGTTAGCTCAAAAGGCAGCATTGTTGCCTCACATCTTCAAGGCTGGGGGATGGGGGCTCTGAGTGAGTTTGCATGTACTCCCTGTGTCCAGGTACACCAGTCTCCCCTGCAGTCCAACTGGTGCCTCTGAACTGCCTGGAGAATATGGTTGTGAGTTCTGTCTCTGTGCCACAGTTATAAAGCACATAATAATAATAATAATAATAACATCTGCAACAGGTAAAAATACAAGACAAGTTGAATTGGATGACTAGCAAATATTGTTTGTTTTATGAAACAGCAAATGTTCCTTGGCTGAATGAACGCATTTCACTTTACTTTAGTAAGGACAAAGTGTTACCTGTCTAAATCATTCAGTGTCTGTCTCCTTTCAACAATGCATTTCTCAGAAACTCCACGATTCAAAAGGAAGGGCAGAGTTATTAATGCACTGTTAGATCTGGGGACATTTGCTTCACTGTTCTGTGTAAAGTGCACGGATAAGAAACTGCATTAAGTACAGCATTGTGTCAACTTGCATTCACATTTGGGACTGGGACTGCCAGGCTGCTGTATTTCTGGCTATCTTGATATTGTACCTGTCCAGCACAAATACATTATTGTACACATACTGTATTACAAGCTAGATATGGACAGTGCGTCATTATACGGCTGGCATTACTGCCCATTCTCCTGCACCAGTTACACTAAGCGATACACCTGCTAACGCCCTGATGCCTCCGTTTTATAGCATCTCTTCTTCATATTATTTACCATGAACCTTGGACATAAATGCGATCAGATGTGTCTCGATTAGGCGTTTTTTACTGAATGATTTTACCCAGAGTACCTTGTAATTACTAAAGCAGGCATTGGTAGGGTGAACATGGTGTATTTGGTAAAATGGCCAGTAGGTGATGCCATTAGTGTAGGCAGGGCGGGATTCTGCTATATGTTAGATAATTTGTAAACAGTGCTACATTTTCCCGATGCTTTCCTGATGTTCATGTTAATATAGGTTAAATAATATGCAGGGTTCTATAAACACAGGAGTCGCTTAAGTAAATAACTGAGGACTGTGGATAGGCGCACCGGGAGCCTTGTAGACCAGCACCACTGTCTCAAACTGACCCTAAGCTGTAATTTGCTGTTCAGCGGGGGCGTGTCATGAAGGCAGATGTGGGCGTTTTCGGAAGGCAATATCTGAAATGGCCGTACAGAGCAAGAGTTGCTGCAACCTAAGGGGCCTCAAACAGTAACTGAACTGTGAAGACAAAGATCTGCTGGTTAGCACAGTACTTTTGGTGAAGTGTAATTTAAATGATGATGACAGTTTGAATTTATTGTCCTTTTTCCAATTTTCCAATTTTCCACAGGGGCTGCGTTCAATGCATATCCAGCGTTACGTGCGTATCCAGTGTTATGTGCGTATCCAGAGTACCGTGCGCATCCAGCTATACGTGAGTATCCAGCCTTTCACTTCCCTGTTCTCAGTGCATACAACTGCAGCACGGTCCAACCTAAACTGAACTTGAGTATGACGTGGAAATTGAAAATACGCAATTTTGAATTCCTTACAGTACATGGGAACAATGAGTTGTCACGCACGTGCGCAAAACAGCAATGAACCACTACTAACTATCACAGGATATATAAATAATAAAGCAGAATCCCATTCATCAGCGCAGGATGCGTTTTGTCAACTCACGGGATTTCACAACCATTAAACGTAAATATTTCTGAAATTTCACATACAAAAAATTGTACATTTTCATGATGGGGGGGTGCGTATGCAGCTCATGCGCCATGTATGGGTATGTCACTGCTTTTATCTAACATGAACTTCCCTGAGCATGGTCCCAAGTTTAAATAGTTCATTATGACCCTATTCTAGAATGAAGTACCTGACTGCCTCCTGAATCATGCGCACGGCCCGCAGAAGCACAGCCCAAATCCTCTCAGCACAAATAATTCCATAAATCACGATAATGTCATCTCGATTACAAACAGAGTGTTATCTTGTTTTTCTGACAAATTATATGTATGAAGATTCTTGTCAGATTCTGCAAATTGAATTTTCTCACTTGACGATGAAAGAGAACAACACAAAGACCTGCAAGGTTCTTTGCACCTAATCTCTGCCGCTTTTCTCGCAGCTCAGGTACAGAACAAATGCACCAGCTGCACCAATGGGTGTCAGCCCTCTTTGTAATTAAACCACACCACGTTTATTGTGGAAGGTCAATTTAAATCAAGAGGGCAGATGTAGTTAAATGTTCTATCGCAGTGTTTCTCAAGCCAGTCCTCGGTGCCTGACGGACAGGCCACGGTTTTGCACCCTTCCTGCCCCCAGCACACCTGAACCGAACAATCAAGCAATCTGGACCGCTGAATACCTGGTACAGGCATGTAGGGAGCTGGGAAGAGAGTAAAAACGTGGACTGCCTGGGGGTCCTGAAGGACTAGGATGAGAGACACTATTCTGTGGGATACCTTTTTTCCCTGCAGCAGGTGTTCATATGAAAGTAATGAGGCAGATCTGACCTGGACCATGGCTCAGAAAGCTTTGAAATTACCAGACAAGTCATTGGAAGAAAAGAAGAGGAGAGAAAGATTTGTGCTGGGAAAACACACCGTGCTCCTCAGAGGCAGCTTGCAGGAGTTACACAGTGCAGATCTTCTTGTATCTGATTGTTTTAGACCATGTTAGCCTATTTAAAGAAATGCTGGTCTGCCTCTACATCTCTATTTAGCATCTAAGTCTGCGTGCGGGGTGAAGAACTACTGCAAAAAAATATAAAAAGCATCAGTATTCTCAGTTTTGGTAAAGAGATTAGCACAGTTATCCTAGCATATAACAGAATGTATAATATCCCTCACAGATTTTCTAGTCTGCCTGACAAAATATCTAGTAAAACTTAATTTTAAGCATGTCTTTTGACATTTTGCGGTTAGAGACATTCCAGCTGTTTAGGACCAGGGGAAACTGGAGTCTCCTTAGTCTCGGACAACTCCTGAAGATCCGGGTGACGAGCTGTCATCACTTACGTGCAGTGCCAGAAGGGATTAGTGTAAGTTAGGGGTTTTTTTACACGGTGTATCGTCTGGAGACGATGACCCCTCTACCCTCTCCGAAAGAAAACAAACACTGCTGCTGACTCCTTGATGTACTCTAGTATCGGTGCCCCGTGGCAGAAACTGTCGTGTTTTTATTCATTACCTTACAAGAAATTCCTCAGGATACTTCTGGTCTGTAATAGTAGGCATGAAAGAGTGGAACCAATAAAGTAACTCCTCTACGGACGACTAAAAATCCCTGCCTGGCCTCATTCTAGCAGCGGGAACATGGAAATTGCTTTCCACTTTCATATTAATAATAGGGTTTTATTAATATTTATGTTAGGTTTTAGCCCCAAGTAAGGACTCCACGAAGGAAAATATGGACAAACTCAACTTTCAGAAAGCAAGCAAAAGTCTTTGGTTAGAAAAGACTTTGTTCTGGGGTCCCTCAAACATTTAAGCCAGTTGGCTCTTTTTATCTCCAAGGTGTGCGGAGTATCGGGTCTCATTAACTCTGGCAAACAGACAAACACTTGGCTCTCGCCATACTACCTCTGGGTGATGTAGCACAGATGCTGTCTCACAGAGGAAAGACTGCAACTAATGAGAGGATGGAGGGCAGAGGGACTTTAAGCATAGGAGGGACACCCATGGACAGCAGTGAGAGGGGAAAAAAGCACAGCAATGCTAAAGCGCACAGTGTCATCGCAAGTAAGGCTTCCGCTGCACAAAAGGAAAGAGAAATATAACAGAGAGGCATTGCTGGAAGAGTACAGGAAATTACAGGGGAAAATGCATTCTGACACTATCACCCTCTATCTTAATATACTTAATATATTCATCTTCAGCAACTAAGAGAAGGATTAAGAGATGTTTAGAACCAGGTAGAGGTTCCAATCTACACAAAGCTCGATGGTATGGAATGTTTCCCCCTTTTTAAAGCCAGATGGATGGGGGGGGGGTCACCCAGGTTGCCAAGCAACTGAGTCACAATAATTCGGGTTAACACTTAAAAACACAGCAATCGAATAATAATAATAATAATAATGATAATAATAATAATAAAAAACAACAATAATAATAATTATAAGAACAAAACAACAATAACAATAAAACATTAAATTTATAGGCAATGAATTAGATTTTCTTTCTTATTTATCCAAAAATGACTTCATTATGTATTGTTCATTGGACAAAGATAGCTAGTCAGTTTTAAAAATAAATTAAAAAGTAGTATTTGCATATGTTACAAAAGCATATATCTGAATCAACATTATGAAGTCTAACCTTTGTGCTATCATCATCTGACCTAACCAATGGCTGCGAACTGGGATCCTGCTCTGGATGACATGTCATTGGCCTGAAGGTGCCAAGTCCAAATCTTAAGCATTAGGTATGAAATGAGTGACAGCTCAGTAGACACTGATTAAAGTGTCTCAGAACACTTGTCAGAAACAGGAGATAAGCTGTCGGTAATTAAGCAGGAGATCAGAGAAATTCTGGAGTCTAATTTCTTATGTTGTACAATCAATACATCTACAAATTTCCAGAGGAAACAGCTGTGCTCCGGGAGAGGGTTGATCTCTGTGCAGGATTGATTATCGACATAGTCTGTCCTTCAGAGGCTGCATAAGGTCTCCTGGATAACCATTCCTGCCTGGC
>JAODKF010000040.1:18195618-18196924 GCA_026779585.1 Mormyrus proboscirostris
AGTTGACTTTGGCCTTACGTCACTTATGCTTTTCCATCCTGCTTATTTTGGACACACTGCCTTGTCCAGTCAGCTTCTCAGTGCTATGATCGACATTCCGTTTACAAATGATTGAGAAGTCTGTACTCACCGGCTATTCATAAATTTACATCCAGGGTTAATGTTCATATTTACCTGTTTATTACTTCCTTTATGTGCACTGAAATGTCCTTGATCTTTTAAGTTCAGTCTTTTCAAAAGATTTGCATGGAATGTCATCGAGACGGTTGTGATTATTCAGAAATCATGACACCTTGGCCCAATACTGAGTCTATGAGTCATCTGCATATTTCTACTACATGTCTATACACTAGACATCGTACAAGTCTTTAGTTTTGCAATTAAGCTTCAAACAATATACTAATGAAAGCAAATGCATCATTCTGTCATTTCAGAAAACAGGACGTGCCCGTAATGTCTAACTCCATATAGCAGCCCGCTCAGTAAATCAGTGCCTGTGTATTTAAAGCCGTCTGTTGTCATCACCATCAATACAAGCTGTTGTGTTATGTCATCAGGTTTTTGTGTATATCTCTTTATTTAATTTAGGGCATCATGTAGGCTATAATGCTCAGTGTCATTCATATCCAATAGTTGCTTTTTCCATATATCGATCTGTTTTTTTTTTTCCCCCCAAATCCTTTAATTAAATTGACTGTATTGATTGTATGATTTTCCACAGTGTATCTGCGGAAATCACCACAAATGCTTTTAATCTTTTAGTCTTGGGAATCATTTCACTGCATTCATTCACAAGGCTTTTCTATATATAGTGCAGTGTGTATATATGTATAATAGACACATTATTCCACACAGACATACACAGTGCACTGCATACATTAAAAAAAATAGATTGAAGTTTACTGTAGCTGTGGGGTCATTTGTTTTGGGAAACCACACTATACTGTCCCTGAATGCAGCTCAAGTGCACGAAACATGTGCAATCACATACAGTGGTATAATAATAGAATATGGTATGATATGTCATGATATAACATGATATAAAGTTTACATAATAAACCTCATTACGTGATAAATGATGTAATATGACAGACAGCAGTGTTTACAGCAGTGTTTTTCAATTGGTGGGTTGGGACCATTTTCATTGGGCCACGGAGTGGTACAAAAGTATATATCACCAAATGTCCCTGCCCCCTGCCCAGTTGACAACTTTGACTGTTTCCATGACCGCTCGGGGGGGGGGGGGGGGGGGGGGGGGGGGGGGGGGGGGGGGGGGGGGGGGGGGGGGGGGGGGGGGGGGGGGGGG
>JAODKF010000040.1:18197024-18207342 GCA_026779585.1 Mormyrus proboscirostris
CTAGAAGTTTTATCATTGCCACCTTTGAATTTCAATTGTGATTTTCTGACCATGCAATGATGTGGGTTCAGAAGGTTAATGCAGTGACAACTGCAAGGGTATAATATATAGACTTATGGTATAAAAAAAAAAAAAATACATTTAAAAAATGTGAAAGTTCTTGACAAAGGGGTAAACAATGAAAGAATGAGAGACTCACCGTTTTTTGAAGTCATGCTTCTCCATAGTCCAGAAAATAAGCTGCTTATCAGTCCATCAATCTTCCAGCTGCTTATTCAGTAGAGCAGATAACCTGAAGCCTACCTTGGAAGGCATAGGGCAGGGTTATTCAAATCCCGGTCCTCAAGGGCAGAGCACTGCTGTTTCTCCAGCTTTCCTTTACTCGAGAGCCAGCTGTGAAGCCTCTGGCCAATCAGAGCCAGGAATCGAGGGCCGGACTTGAATGGGGTGGCATAGGGGATAAGCAGGGCACACCCTAGATGGGACGCCTGTCCATTACAAGGTACACATATACAAAGGCTCTGTAGAGAATTAAGAGACCTCGTGTTTTTCATCACAGTAGGAAAGCAAGGTAGCCTGTTATTCAAAGCACCTTTAGAGCTTCCCACAAGGCCTCCATACTGCTCTGCCCTAGTGCATGCACTGCATTTTTTATGTGTATTCACAGTGCGACAGGCCACTGGTTGTGTGTTCAGTTTAACTTGAGGTCCTATTTGAAAGTATTAATTAAAGGAAAGTCAATCAAACAAAAGTGTGACCATGGTCAGGATAAGTGATGAGGAGATGGATTTTTTTAACAAGCGAAGTGTATTATTTTGACAATAGCTTATATTTCACACAAATATACTGATTATTACTGTCAGAGGGTAGGCGGAGTAACGGTTTGCCTTGAGCTGTTGGTATATTAATATATCAATATCTAGATGTTTCTGTGGCTGTGCTATGGATTATGTGAAAGAAAGTGCTAGACAGTGAAATGGAAATGAAAAAAAAAATCAATTTCTTAATAAATAAATAAATACCCAAAAAAGGTATGACATCCAAATAATCCCCAATATGTAGGACAGACATCCGAGAGAATTTGAAAGGCCATTTTCTTTAAATGGTTCATGGTGTCGACAGTCACATTTTTTTATAGATCACACACAGCAGGAAGACACCAGCACTGAGTATCTTTTGAATACTAAACAAAAATTACATGTGATTAGTTCTGGAGGCCAGTTTGAAACGGAAGTGGTGTAAGTAATCAGTGAAGCATTTGCAGAAAAGGTAGGTGTCAAAAACCCTCATTCTTGACATTTATCTCACGAATCATGATTGCTCTATATATGACAAGTACATCAATAAAGATCAAATAAGGGCACAGGGTAGAGTCATCTAATCATACTAATTTATATAGCCTTCTTTTTGGTTGTGGCCTGACGGCATTTGTATTGAGATCTATAGCACATATTCTTATTAGTGAAACATGAATTGAGAATGCTTAATTTTGACGACCTTCTCAAACTTCTTGATCTACATGAAATTCTGCTCCCGACATCAGCTTCATTGGCTTCCAGGACTTTTGAAGGCTTCGCAGAAACCGTGCCACAAATTGGGCAAACCTGAGGTGGATGTCAGTTGTATGAAGATCAATGTGCTTTTACATGTGCATCACAAGATAGATTCTGTGTGCTTCTCATGTTTTACAGAAGTATGATGTCAGTAGACTGCCAGATGGGGCGTGGGGCAGAGGGAGAAGACTGACACGTCTGTTTGTTTGTTGTCGATCCTGGAAGCGGTGAAGGTAGTAAATTAATTATTGTAGAGATGGAAGGCACAGGTACATGGCAAAGGCTGATTCTTGTAAGCTTTGAGTGCGCCCACAAACAGACAGCCTGTGGGTGAGGAACAGAGGCAAGGAAACGCTGAGGGAGATCAAAGAAAAGCGAGAGAAACCAGTGGAAGATGTGCAGCACACAGCTAAGCTGAAGGAAGCGACATGGGGATGGAATGGTAGTCTTCGTGAAAAGGGCCGCATCGGCGCGCCGAGGGAGAGCTCTCCTTCCACACCGAAACGGCAGAACATACTGGAGGCGGAGCCTCATTCTCAATCAGTTCCGCTATTTGACGTCTGGGCGCAGGTTATCTCCTCAGCAACTGCCCATGCCTATTTTCCTTCATTACCCTCTGGGTTACTTCAGATGGAAAGATCCTGTAAGACAAAAAGGACCCCCTAGTACTGGGACATGGGCCGTGTGGAGTTTAATCAGTGCTGGGGGGAGTCTGTGAGATAAAAAGAATCCCCTAAGTGTTCACCTGTGGTTTCACATCAAGTGGAAAGAAACTCAGAAACTCCAGGAAGTGTCTTTTGTGTGAACCAATACCAATCAAGCTACTGTGTTTCTGTGTTATTATTATTATTATTATTATTATTATTATTATTATTATTATTATTATTATTATTATTGGTGTTGTTGTTTGTGTATAGCTTATGTACTGAATTATAAAAGTTGGCTTTGTGATCTACGGAATGAACATAAACATTGTATTTTCCCCCGTTAATAAATACCTGCAGGCGACAGTATTATTTCACTCTTTGTTTGTCTGCTCTTCTCTTCGAATTCGCTCATCCGAAGGCCGTATGAGGAGGTGCTGCCCTTGTTTTCCTCGCTGTGCATGTCTGAACCATGGCAGCGTGGGCAGCCCTTCCCTTCCCCGCCGGGCTTTATGGGCCATTGGGGGCTACAGACCTGAGCAAATCTCATTCTCGGCAGCTACTTGATTGTATCGATCCGGGGCCTCAGCTGTGGTTCCGGCGATGGGATGTGCTGATAATTAATCCCATTATAGGCCATGTTCCTCCACCACTGAGCAACATGTATGACGTGGCATCTATCGTCCTGTTACTAAACATGTAACTAAAGTATGAAGCAGATGAATCGAGGTCGCTGATAGACTGCTATCCTGTATATGAAGTCCGTCATATTTCTAATTCACCTTCCGATCAGGTCTGTTAGTAACAATGTGGTGTAAAACTCAACGGTGTTGCTCAGGAGACATATTGCTAAAAAAATACTCTTGTCAACCGGGCATGTCTATTGGTCCATTGTTTACCTGCCATGGATGACTGTAAATAGGAATTATATTTCAAGCATCCACTGAAAATCTTGATTTATATTCTTGCCTGCAGTTGATTGGACAGGTTGAGATGATGATTGACTGATACTTCATTTGTGCTATATTCTGCCTTGGTGAAAGACTCAATAACACCAACAAGAGGAGTGGCAAATAGTGTCAGCTAATGTCGAGCAGCTAATGGAAATTGCTGGAACGGTGCTTTTACCCCATCCACCAGCAGAGGTCACTGATGAGAGTTTTAAATTCTAGGACTTGGGTGTGTTGGCCAGGTTTGATCTTATAAAATCCCAAAGTACAATTTTAAACGTTATAATATCAGATAAATACTTTAGTGTTTTGAAATGGACCACAAAGCCTAATAAATGAGCTGTGCAGCTCTTTGGCTGGGGTTCCTCTTGGAAACTTTAAGATGACTTTAAGGGCTTTAAGATGTTAATATCTCACTGTAATGCCTGTTGGGAAAAAAAAACAGTTGTACAAACATGATCTGAGCAGCTGTTTTTTTTTTGCAGAAACTTGTAGGCCAACAGGAATCAGCTTAAAGAGGCTGATGTAACTCAATGGCGAGGCAGGTAAACATCTTTATGTTTGGTCTCCATCCCATATAGAGCAAATCCAATGAAAGAAGCCATTCAGTGGGGGTTATGCAGGCGGATCATAGCGCGCATCTCTGCAGAGCTGTGATTACATGGCGGCTGCCGCTTATCGCCGCCTTCGTTTTCCACCGGAAGCTGTTCCCAGCGGCTGCACTAAATCTACCCGCAGGCACACACATTAAGAACCCATTATTTCCCATTCAGCCCATGTACCAAGGTCAGCCTGCATTTAATGAGATTTCTCTAGTCAACCTTCCCTGCCCCAGCGCCATTTGGTATGTAAAACAGCGAGCAGAAGATTATTGAATCAGAGGAGCGCTTGTGTTAGCTTTTGGAAATAGGATTTCTATGTGCTCGTGCTCACAGAGGTCCTAAGAGAGGCAGACCTGCTTAGTTCCCCTCTGTAGTCATTCATAAAGCCTCTAGTTTTTTTCACTTGCATTTGTGATACAGCTGACAGATGTGTAAAATGTTTGTTTATATAGGAAATGCATCAAATGTTTTACACTGGTTCAATGCCAGTTGCATTTGTTATCTGGGATGATGCATGCCTGCTGTGATGTGTTAAACCAGGTGAAAATCCCCACAACAATCATGTCAAGGCATGAATCTTGCCTGCAGTTTTTGAATATTTTTCGGACTGTATCCTTGGGAAAACTTATGAATCCTTTTCGCTCAGATTCAAGGGGTTATCAAACAAGGTCCTGCACGGGTCACCGAATGTCAGAGAAGATCTTCCATTTAAAATAGGATGTTTATGTAGCGTGTTTTGATCAGCATCTTCATGGGTGGTCCTTCAGAGACGCTGCGGGATGAGTGATGCTTTCTTACGGATCAGGAGACATGCATAAAATCACTCGTATTATTCATACGCAGTGGGGCAGCTGGCAAATGGGCCAGGCTGGGTTTGCACAGCAGCACAACCCAAAAGTATTTAGGAGACAAGACTTGAGAGGGTACAGTAGAATCTATCACGTCTCTTGCAGTCAGAGTCTGCAGAACTTTTTGGGGAAAGATTCTGCTAACTTTTTTTTATATTATTTTTTTTCCCATGAACTCATTCCACTTGTAGGTGCAGCAGGCTTTCGATTTGAGGGTCAGTGTTGAGTGGTAACCTTTCGAGGATGTCTTGCTGAATCTCCACTTAAATGCAAGCTCCCCTGGCACCCAATGTGAGGATGTGGGGGAGGCCCAGCCTGCCTGGGGAAGAATCAAATTTGAGCTAAATTGCACAGCTCAGTGACAGTCTCCCCGACCCCCAAACAGACTCTGTTTAGGCCCTGTGGTCCTGACAGCCAGGTCTAGCCAGCCGCAGACATGCGACCTCATAGCGTATCAAAGCTCCGGGCGATGCAGGTCACGCCCCAGCCGGCAGTGGTGGGGGTCGCGGGACGGCTCGGGTGTCTGTTAGCCGCTATGGGTCAGGCAGCTTCTCCGTGGGGAGGGCGAGACGAGGACTCGACTGTACACCTCGCCATCTGCTACTGGGGGTGAAGGCTGGGTCTCCTGCATGAGCCAGACTGGATAACCAGAACGAACAGAAGCAGGCGGAAAATTCATGCCGTCCTGATTATGGAGGATATCTCTGAGCTAAAATGTAGCTTAGCAGTCCAGAGTAGGCAGCTGTTTTGGACAGTGTCTAAGACAGAATAATGTATATACTGTACAGCACCAATCAAGGAATAAATGAAATATATTATACATAATCAAAATATTCATTTTTACGTGATAGCTATTATATACTGACCTACATTAATCATATAAAAAAAAGTGTTCAAACTAATCACTATTCTGGGTGGAACGATTTTACTCAGTTTAAAAACCCTAGGTGCATTTGCTATACAAGGCTTGTTAACTTCAGTCGACCTTGGAAAACCGTTCTTTCTGATAAACAATGCGTAAAAGAAGAGGAATAGAAAGTACACATTAATAAAACATTTCTGAGGCACGGAGTAAATTTCCGAGGAGGGCTGCTATTGGAAATAGCTCATCGCCAAAACTTGATTACAAAGCGGCCTGATTACAGCCTCATTAGTCACACGCTGTGCCAATCAGCGGAGCCTTGATTGTCCCGCAAAGGGTACGGCATCCAGCAGTGCCGCACGCCCACCGCCTTCCCTGCTGGGTGTCCCGCACTCAGCCCTGCCACCTGCTGGCTGGCATCTTAGCCACCCGCTAACGATATGTGACAATCGTGACTCGTGCGTTTCTGTTTGGGCGACAGAATTCGCCAGGCGTAGCCAAAACGTCTCGCCCCACCATGGGCAACACACACACCTGCTTCCTGGTATTTGTTCGAGGACAGGACGCCTCTTCACCAGTTGAAGCATTCAGTATCAGCAGTGCTGAAAGGGGTGCTGTTTGTGGCTCTGTGATTTGCGATGCAATTCCGGTGAGCAAAATATCAGTGGTTCAAATCCCCTGGTTAGCAGAGTGGTTTTGCCATTTTATACCTCAAGCAAAGCCCTTAACCCCCAATTTCTCTGCGGACCGTCTGACCCTGCCTGTTTAATTCTGTGGTTTTGAATAAGAACATCAGCTAAATAAACAAAACCGTATACAGACACTCCTCTAATTACGAACGAGTTACGTTCCAAAAGGCCATTCGTAACTCGAAATGTTCGTAAGTCGTTATTTAGCATCATTTTAAGGGTATACGCAAGTGCAAAGAACTAGGATGCTGGGAGTACGGACGCTGCACCGCTGCGTGGTGGGAGTAGCGGTCAGAAGTCGTAACAGGCGAAATTGGTGTACAAAAAAAAAATTGATGTTGCGGACAGGAAACAGGAGCCCAACGAACATAATTCGGACTTGCAATCCTCTTCATTCGTATGTCTAAAAGTTGATAAGTTGGAAGTTTGTAAGTAGAGGAGAGTCTGTAGAAAAATATAGAACAGGCAGGTGTTCCACAAAGCAAGATTTCTCATTTGTCTGGGATAACTTAAGCTAGAAGTCATGATTCCCCAATGGGAGTTTAAGTAAGGAGCAATCAGACTTCTAGCTTAAGTTAACCCAGCTAACTGGGAAATCTTGCTTTGTGGAATACCCTCCAGAAAGCAAAGTGCATGTAAACATTTCTGATGTTCACCATGCATTACTAACGTGAAGAAACGTGTTTAAACGGTTGGGAACTTGCTAAACCTGAAGACCTCTGCGTTGGTGGGCAAGATTGTGTGTGTTTGTGTCAGAGAGCCGAGGGACATGGAGAAAGATTCTCACTATGGCCAAATTTAATTTATTAAAAGTTCATTCATATGTCAATGCACTCCTAAAACATTGGAATAAAGCTCTGCTGTCTTGCATTAGAGCCATCACCTGCTGCTTATTAAATCATTAAATCAATAAGGCTGTCCTCTCGCCAAACAACTGTATTAATAGCATCTTTCCATTGCAGAGGAATTCCTGCTTTCGCACAGAGCGGGAGTGTAAAGCCTTTAAAGATGCCTTCATAATGCCGTTTGTTTTCTCGTGCTGAAAAGGAATCCCCGTAATGACAAGTGCTATAATGTGCCACTGTTTTGAGTTCGGCACATGTGATTAAAATGGGATGGTCGCCCGGGACGTTTTCCGCCCTCTTTTTCCTGGCAAACGCGGCTTTAAGAGAAATAATGAAGCAGAGAAGGAGACATGAAGGAGGAGAGGGCAGGAGAGGCGGCGGAAATGGGCCGTGCGCATTTTTAAGTGTCGAGTCATCAAGCCGGGAGCCTTGAAGAATGTATTGTCATGTATAGTCAAAATGTCTGTTTATGAAGGATTCATTTGGGTCACTTATTAATTTCAGAACTGAAGTCTCTAATTCTTTGTGTTAGTGTGTCTGTGTTCTTAAGTGTGTGTGTGGGTGTGTGTGTCTCACATACACTGTAATATAGAGTGTGTGTGTGTGTGGTTAGCTGCAGATTGGGCCACCTGTCATCCCCTGATTACATGGCTCTGTTAGGGCCTGTGTTGGAGCTTCCTGATACTGTACCACCAAACACACACACCCACATCTCCACAGCACTCGGAATCTACTTTATTTTCCGACTGAGGGAGAGAATTATCAAATCAACGTGAATGTGTGTGTGGGGGGGGGGGTCATTTTCTTTAGCACCTGTCAGAAAGGTTTAAGTCTGCCCTGGTCCAAAGCACAGTATAAGGGACCCGGCCGGGCTTTGCATGCCTCGGAAATTGCCCTTGATTCGGTTTGGTGTGGAGCAGCTGTTGGCAGAGTAGACAGGCCTGGGGCTGTGTGTCAGTCACGTAGTGGGGTGCTAGTGGTGGGGGGGGGGACTTCTTCATGATCTCCAAGCCCTCCCAAGAACAAGCCTGCACAGCCAGCCACTACTGCCTACTTATTGAGGTGCAGACTCTTCAAGCAGAGGGACAAAAGGCTCATGTGTTAATTCCCTGGGATATTAATGATCTTTCTGAGCTCATCTCCGTCTTTGTTTCGCTGTCAGGGTTTGCGGGGACAGACTCTACACGGTGGTTTCAAAGACAGCATTTCTTTTGTATGTCTCTCAGTAAGTGGCACTTGGCTTTACGGTATTTGCCTGAAGTTGCACTCCTGCTTTAAAAAATGATTTCAAGTCAGACTTTAACCTATGTCTATTTGTGTGTATGTTTGTGTGTGTGTGTGCGTGTGTGAGTGTGTGTGTGTGGATTAAGTTTATATTACATCAAAGGGAACAAATGTCCCCCAAAATGTAATAAAAAACTGTTATTTTGGATGGTGTGGGGACCATTTTTCATGTCACCACAGAGATCTGTGAATGCAATCAAAAAGCAAAAATGCCAAAAGTCTCGTACTTTTTTCGGTTCCTTATGGTTAAGGTTAGGGCTGAGTTGGGGTTAGATTGGATTTTTTCCCCATAGAAATGAAAGGAGGGTCCCTACAAAGATATAGTTATATGTGTGTCTATGTGTGCATGTATGTGTGTGGTTTTCCAGATTCAGCCTTTGATCAGACAGGTTGTAAACGCTGCCAGTTTGCATTCAGAGGACACAACAGGGGAACCAAATCTCCAAGGTACATCAGCTGGTTTTCTGTTTATTCTCCCTGTTCTCAGGTCCATTCTCCTTAAAAGCTCTGTCAAAGAAAACCATTAGCCGCTGTTATTCACAAGCGCTGAGGCCAGCGCTGACAGCCCCGTAAGAAACTTCAGCTCTGCAGTTTATCGATTTTGTTTTCCCTCTTTCTCATTTTTTTTTACAGATGTTTCTTCCAGAATAGGGACAGAAATGGCTTCTGTGAGCGTTGGCGCCATTGTTCTAATCTGGCAGGTCCTCCCCTGAGGCGTCCGCATCGCAGCCTCGCACACTCATCATTAGAGCTGAAGTTCTCTCTCAAACTTCTCCTTCCTCTGCATGCACCATCCTATGACGGCTTTCCCGGCTCCCACTTTTCAATCAGCGCAGTGCAGACACTTAATCACTCTGCCCAAATGCAGAATATGGAAAGGAGGCATACATTTTTGAGCAAGTAGCAGATATGAAATTGGGTCTGCGCTGTTATAGCAGCCTGAATTAGCCCATAAAGTATAAATGCACGATCCAGGTTCATCTGCACCACTAACTTTTTTTTTAAAATATATATTTTTATTCCTCTTCTCACTTTGTCTAGAAGAAGGATTACGTTTTCACATTCCACATAGTGAGTAATAATCACCAGACTATGTCTGGAGGTCTTCAGAGCCGGGGTGGGGGGGAGGGGGCAGTTATTCTCACAGATCTGGTCCTTTCTATTTTCTCAGTCAGGACAAAGTGCCTTTTTAAAGTGTTAGAACCCACAGCCTTCTGTTAATTCCCACCCTCAACATTCCTCTGTGTCCCTGGTTGTGGTCCCATTGTCACCAGTGTGTGCCTCTTGTTTCCAGGTTGATCCACCTGACAGTGGACTGAATAAACTACCCAAGATGAAGATGGGAACAGCCAGTTATATTTAGAGCTGGAGCCTTTGGTCAGCTGAAGGACACGCAGCTAAAATCAGCTCCTGTGTGATAAACGCGCACACACAGGGTCCCATGCTGAATGTCCTTTAGGGCATGAGAGCTTCTTCTGGAGACGTGACCAATTTTTGGAAAGAACCATGAACTTCCCGTCTAGCTCTTTCTATCTTGTTTGCAACTGACAGATGGCTTTCCACGATGTACGTGTTATTTTTGTTATTTTATCTCAGTCGCCTAGCAACCATTTGGCCTGAAGTCCCAGTGCTTTACCACCATGCCCCCTGCCAGTGGTCACTGGAACAGGGACAAGCGCAGTGAGGGTCAGCGATTCTGTCTGTGCCTTTGCTCAACATGCCGCCTCGGTTCACAGTCCTAGAAGAACAGAAGCACTTTAGTCAAATCCCTAAAAAATGTACTGCTAGAGTTTTCGTTTTCAGTCAACCCTGGTTCACAACAATTTCCCTCATGGGAATTCATTTCTGAAAAGGCTTAGTGGGACCTAAGAAAGAGACGTCGTCGGAATTTCGGAGTCTCAAGGATCGGAGAATTACTGTAGGTTACTAAAAGGCCTCATCTGCTGCTTGTCCTGCTCTCCATACATATTGGTCTAAAACCCATGTTATTTCTCAAGTGAATCAATCACATATTATTTTAATCTTTTTTTTTTGGGGGGGC
>JAODKF010000040.1:18207442-18218598 GCA_026779585.1 Mormyrus proboscirostris
AATCTTTTTTTTTTTGGGGGGGCGGGGGGGTTGTTAATTTGTTCAAGTGCACTTTAAGGAGAAGTAATTCACACAAAGAAGACGGACACAGTTAACAAAAAGCACAGCATAAATAAATGCATACAGCTGTGGAAGGATAGATACACTTTTATAGAGTTGTCTGGCATATCTGTGAAAAATGCAACATACCCTGAACGAATCAGAGAAGTTTCTCCTTTGGAAAGGTTACCCATCAAAGCATCTGAGCTCGCCTGAGAAGGACGACTAGATTTCCTCTTATTTCCAAGACTTTGGAATGACTGTTTTCATGCAGTTTGTGTGGCCAGGAGACACATCTCACTCTGCCTCTGCTTCTCAGTCCAGGATCTAAAAATTGTGCCACCTTGCCTTGCTGTACTGGGTTAATGGTTAAGCTCTGCATAATCACCCCCCCCGCAGAAGGGAGCTTTGCCTGTTATTGCAGTTGTGCTGCTTTTTTACTCCCAGAGTAAATCCCAATCTTGCTGGGCTATCACACTTTTAGACTAGTTGTGTAGGGTGTCACTGTATTGTGATGCAGTAGCAAAGCGGCCAGTGATATGGGGCTGTGTTGGGCTGAATTCTGCAGCTGCCAACTGTGAATGAGCCATAGATGCAGATCCTGACCGCTGACATGCTTGGCAAATTCATAAAATGCTAGCAATCTTAAAGTTAAGTAAGGTTTTGTATTTTTTACACCTGTGTGTGAAAGGCCATTTTGTTTTTTGCTTTACAAAAACATTCTTTGTTTTACATTCTTTTGTTTTAGATTTTTTTACTGCTTTATTAACACTAGACACTCTGGATGTTGAATCATCTTGAAATTATTCCATAATCTGAAGCTGCCTCTCTGATAGCTACAAAGATATCATATTACATGTAAAACCACAACAAATGATCTCTAACTACAAGCTTATCTGATTCATTTACGTTAATCCACAAGTAGTGCTTAACAGTTACTAAGATTACCTTCTGTGCCCTCCAGATGTGAGATAGGACCACTCTAGTTATCTACAGTGATTATACAGTGCTTCAGTACTGGTGGTGACATGACCTACTGCTGGCTCAACCTTCGGATTATTTTTAGTATTTAAATTGTGCAAAAATCTGACTTTCTGCTCATATGTTGAACACTTAATGGTTGTTTATTCCACGTTAGCGGGGCAAAATTACTTTAAAAAAAAAAAAATCACTATCAATACAGGTCCAGTGACTCTCTTGTAATGTCCAGGTCAATAATCCTACTTAAGTTTTTTTTTTTTTTTTCTCAGTGTGGTTCAATACAAGCATTGTCAAGGTTCTGGGACCAGCTAAATTCTCTGATTGCTCACCTAAAACCATAGTAAACAGACCTATGGGGTTCCAATAATCAGAGCAGACTTTATGATCTACTGAAATAAAACAGAGAGAAGCCTACAGACACTGCATTAGTTTAACATTATTATTCAGTGAAGATGACAGCTTCTACCGAGTCCCGGAAGCCACTGTCACACATCGATATGCACTGCAAACGCTTGGTTCATGGGTGAAGATCAGTTACTAGTCAGCACCAACATTGACTTACATCGATTCTTTATTGTCTCTGCTGTTTTATTTTTTTACAATAATATTTCCAAGAGGAACAATATTAATAACTAAGCACGTTATTATCTGCTTGCATTTCCACATATTTTATTTAGTTTCCTATTTATTTAGTTATGTTTAGCTAGAGTCTCTGCCTCGGCTCCATCTGTGTGGGGTTTGCATGTTCTCCTTCTGGTGTCCTGGGGTTTGTTCCCGGTTCTCCAGTTTCCCTCCACAATCCAAAAACATACTGAGGTTAATTGGAGTTGCCAAATTGCCCATAGGTGTGCATGTGTGAGTGAATGGTGTGTGAGTGATGAGTGAAAGGTGTGTGAGTGAAAGGTGTGTGAGTGAAAGGTGTGTGAGTGACTGGTGTGCGAGTGACTGGTGTGTGAGTGGATGGTGTGTGAGTGACTGGTGTGTGAGTGACTGGTGTGTGAGTGTGCCCTATGATGGGTTGGTGCTGTGACAGCCGGCGAGAGTGGAGCAGGCAGACCCCAGTACGCGGAAGCAAGTAGCTTTATTGGGCAGATCAGGCGCAAACAAATCCAGAGGGGCAATCCAATCGGGCAGTCGGATCACAGGCAACGGTCGAGTTCCAGGAAGATCAGTCCTACACCGAGGGACGAGACGAAGAGACGAGAGGCAGGAAAGATCAGGATCTGCAAGGTAACTGGGTGGGATGGAGGAGGCAGGAAGGCAGGACACAGCAGGTAGGACGATCAGGGAGAACAAGAGACAAGGAAATTGCTTGGTATGGGTCATTCAGAAATGGCAACAATACTTCGTGAGTAACTTTCAGGACAACCCATCTTAAGTAACGTCGCGATTAGCTGCCGATCATCTGCCGGTGTTCGGCCCCGTCCGTGTGGGCGTCACAGGTGCCCCATCCGGATTTGCTCCCTGACTACCTGTAGCCTGTACGGATTAACTCCCAATGGATGGATGGATGGACAAATAGTATCAAGTTTGCCCCAGTTAATTGGTACACCTAGCTAGTAATAGGTATGACCCATTTTATTAGGTACACTTAGTTAGTGTGAGGTCTGACCCACCTTATTAGAAAGTGCATTGACGCCTTTCTGAACACCACTGTTGGACCCTGTTATTTTCCTGTTTTAGTTTTAACGAGTCTGGCCATTCTCCCCTGACCTCTTTCTTTAACACGATATTTTTGCCTGCAGAGCTGCCACTGAGTGGATATGTTTTTGTTCATCACTTCATTCTCTGTTAACTCCAGACACTGTGGTGTATAATCCCCAAGAGGGCAGCTGCTTCTGACATGCTTGGAACGGCTGCGTCTGGTACCGCCGATCACGTAGCATTCAAAATAACTCAGATCAGACTAGATCTTAGACATCCTACCTCCTATCCACACAGTCAGTGAACCTTTGTACCCCACCTGTGTGGGCTGAACGCATGCAGCTGCAGCCATCGCATGATTTCCTGCTTTGAGGAACCGCTTATTTTCATTTACATACACGCACAGGAAATGGAGGGAAAAAACTGGAGCACTTTGCTTCTTAGCTTCTTGCATCCATAGATAGATATTTTGACACATTTTTGGCCCTTAGCTGTGATGTGTGTCTACACGCCAGGTTGTTCTTTAATCACAGCCAGTACAGGACTAGATTCCTATATCGGCTTGAAGGGATTTCAATAAAGGTAACGCCGAAGAAACCCAAAGAGCTAATAGCTATCTGCCTGCTCTCTGGACTGGCAGAACAAGGAGGCAAACCCAATCTAGCTGATAATTGCAGAACCGTCACACACTGGCGGGGAATGTGAGAGCGAACATGGTCTTCCATACACCGTCAGCTATAGGGCAGAGCGAGCCTTACATTAATGCCTTTAGACACCTGACAGCCTTTGCTGCGAGGAGCTCGCCAGCTGCCAAGCTCATTACACTGATTCCAGACCTGTGACAGGCATGCTATGTGATGATCATGGACATATGACCGCTTTGGCGCACTGACCCGAGGTGCTTTATGAACTCCTTTTGATGAGCACAGGTATTCGACAGGCTCCCCGTCATGAACTCAACGCACCCACCGAGTGCCAAGTGATGGCCGTCGACATATGATGGCTTCCCAATTTTGATATCAGCCCTGCTATTATGAGACGTGATGTCTCATGCCCAGAGGAGTCAACATTTTAAAAATATAAACAGATTGTTCAACTCACCTTCTTCTCTTTGGCCCAAGGCAATAAGTCTGCAGCTTAACTATGGAACAACCCGGCTATTGCCATCCTCCATAAGCTCTGGAGCTCACAAGCTCCTCAAACTCTCTGTGGCTGTCAGTACGGCACTTCTGGAAGCCCCAAAAGCTCGGAAACTAGAAAGCGAGAAACTTCAGAACTCCCAGACCCAGCCTTCTGGAAGTCAGGAAAAGCTCCGAGTTCACATCGTGCCTGGAGCAATGCGAGGCACACGATGGCACAATCTCACTTACACTGGGAAGGAGGGCGTGCAAAACTACAGGACTGTAAGTGCCATTTTGGAGAACAGACACTGCATGATAAAAGACTCATAGACTCATAGTTCATAAAAGACTCATAGACTTTCTCCTGCAACTTAAACAAAGGAAATATGTCTTTAATTAACCCTTTATAATGCGTCATCTCAACCTTTAAAACTGTGAAGGTCACCCCAGTTCCAGCTAAAGCATTTCCCAATGAAGCCATTACACTCCTGCTGCCAGTATCAATGGATGTGAGCTTCTCTCACAATGTGTCTACACTGTGCATCAGCTAATGGCCCAGACCATGCTGGTCCATTTCACACAGAAAAGACAAAGTAGACGGGAACAACAGGCTTGTGCAAGTAGTTTAACCTTGGAGAGCATTTCCACTTAACTTTCGAATGAAATGCATTTCATCTCAGCTCAGAATGGCCCGTGGGCACGATTTCACACAACAGATCTTGGCTGATCTTGAACTGCAGTCAGAGATGAAGGAAGGACCAAAGTGTTGAGAGCTCCACTGATCACAGTAGAACATGAAAGCAGCATCAGCGGCATCCCTTGGGCTCCAACGACCACTTAATACTTGCCAAAATGCCTATAGGTCAGACATACAGAGAGCATGATGGTTTAGGGCTGACCTCACACCTCTAAGGTAAGGGATTGATTGCTGTTTGTGTCTTTCTTTCACAATGTTCCAAAATCACAAAAAAATAGCCATTGTGCGTGTGTGTGTGTGTGCGCATGTGTGTGTGTGTGTGCGTGTGCCCATGTCCTTTGATAGGCTGGCATCCCATTTTAGGTGTCTGGCTCCAGGCCCATAACAACCTCACAGCAGTTAAGGAAATGGATGGTCATTCTGGAGTTTGTCTACGAATCCAGCTGACAGTGTATCACACATTACTAATACGATGCCAGTGTGCATTATTTAACATACCTACAAAACTGAAATTGATGTGAGAGACATAGCAATCTGGCCTAATAATCTATGATATTAAGGGCTGTGTATGTAGCAGAAAATACATTTACTTTACTGAGAAAAATAAAACACTTTCTCATAATCATAACTTTGTTTAGCATGATATTAATATCTGTAAAATGGACTACATGTATATTATTATTATTATCATTATTATTATTATGAAATTTATATTCTGCTTTTTGGCAAAAATAAACTACATAACACACTGTCACCTTGTGCTGTATAAGCAATACGAATGGATTGATGGATGGATAGATGGATGGAGTGCATATTGTTAGACAATGAAGTCATAAAGACAGCCCATCATTTTGCAGGCAAAAAAAATAAATAAGAGTCTGTTGCCATTGCCAACTAAAAAGTGGAAAGCAATTGCGAGTGAAATGACAAGACATGTAAGGTATGCCTTTTAAACAGCTAGAACATGCCTGTCCAAATAAAATCGGCTGCCAACAAGACAGGAAAATGGAAATGATTGTCGGGAGACTGATGGCCCACAGCTAGAGACATGGAGGCTCTTTGCAGGATAAATCTGCGAAGAGTGCCCGTGTTTTCCATCTGAGGAAGAAAAAATAAATTCACATTATTCTGTCTTGCAGATTTTAGGACATATGCTGTATGTTATGTTTGGGGTAATAATTCCCTGTTGGTCAATCAGCCAGCTTTGCTAAAGGAGGTGATGTTATATCGATAATAAATTCCACATGTTCCTGGTGCTGACATCCCGATAAAGTCTGGTGTCACCTGGTAACGGAGAGAAGGTCCTGCCCACTGGGCTCACTGAGCCCTACTTGGCCAGATGAATGTGTCTCACAGCCAGTATCTCCTACCCACACGGTTATCAAGTAAAGGAGGAGGGCAGAGGGCAGCCATGAGGAAAAAAGCGGCTAACCTCTCCGTTTTACTCAAAGTCTCAGAGCATCCTGGGAATCTGTGGTCCTTCTCACTTATCGCCTCTGACTGGGTTTTACTGTAACCAGTTCCTGATATTTGTCTAATTAGGGAAATAAACCCCTGTTTATTGCATGTGTAAATATAGGTATTTATCTTTGTTTATGCATGTTTTTGCTTATGCATTTAACATGCCTGCTTTGACCACATGATAATGTGTAAGGGATCACAGGGCAGCTCGTTTACAGGTCTTACTATCTGTGTATCAAAAGAATAAAAAAATCCAATTTTAGGAATAATCACTCTTTAAGCCATTTTATTGTTTTGCATATTTTTCTTTCTCATTCTTTTCTTTAATACTGTAAGGTGAGTTCGGATGGTATCAGTCGCTGTTACCCACCAGTGATGATATTTTGAAGAGTTTCTGAGGTGCTCATGGCTTCTCTACAACATCACCATCAGACTCTTCTCTGCAAATACATTTTAACCATCCTGGCCCTCTGTGTGTGTGTGTGTGTGGGGGGGGTGTATGGGGAGACTCGGGTGCTGAGAGCTATAATTGAAAGCAAGGGATTACAGCGGAGAACATTCCTCTGCCCTCGGTACACAGACGACCAGAGCACCTGATCTGGGGCCCCACCATACAGGCTCGTCTACCTCACTGCTGCTAATTGGAAATGAACCGGCTGAAATAATCTCAGAGCGGGTGATTATCTGTTTTCAGAGCACTCTTTGTGGGGATTACATAAAGGGACCAGACTCTCAAAAAAAGGTCTGGGGGAGGATGGGTGAGGAAGCTCTTGATGTATTTTTCTATGACTGCTATATATTTCATTAATGATTGGAGTATAGAATCTGAGGCTTGTTGGAAGATAAATAGGGCTTTGTGGCATGGCAGGACCACCAGCGTGTCACAGACAGGTGATTGACGTGTCACCAGCAATCCCTGGGGGGCGCCGCTGTGTGTCTGAGGGTCTTGAGCGAGGACAAAAGCAAAGAGAAGAATAAGCTATGCTTTCTCGCTGCGAAATCCTCCATAAAAACCCCCAACGGAGGAGAGAGATGACAAGGCCTAGGGAAGGCTGTGCTTTAGAGAAGGTCAACGGGTGATAAAGATCCCGGCTCATGGAGGAAATGTGACAGGCTGAAGGAGCAGACAAGGACTGGCTGTTGTACCTGCAAACACTGTACGCTGTGATACACAGTATTGCAGTTCTGAAAATGTACCCTTCGGTCAAGTGTGAGAAAGAAACAGATAGGAAGAGGTGATGGATGCGTCTCTTGTGTGTCCTATGCATGGCATGCAGAAACGCAATGAGTAATGATCAGGACTAGGGAGCAGATGAGGTGACTGCCCACCACGGGACACCCACGGCACCTGCTCTGACAGCAGCCTTAAGACACTTTGTTAGCCTGCCACTCCAGTAGCCAGAAATATGAAGAGAATCGACATGCTCTGTACAATTTTCTTCCTGGACGGACAGGTAACAAAAGCAAGTCCGACGTGCTCTCTCCCACTTTTCCACAAGTATGTCCAGTGTCCCTCTACAGACTGACAAGTGAGGCTGACAGAAACCTTTCAATGGAAAAATTCCACAGAAGCAATTTGTGCTTCACCTGTTTAGGAATCGGCATCGACGCCGTTTCTCACCAGAGGACAGACCTTAAAGTGGACTGGCTAAGAATTTCTGATTAGGAACAGAAAAAAACGACAAAATATGGGGAAAAAAATTGCAAGAAGATGAGATAATGAGAAAATTTAGAATTCGCTTACTAATGACCTCTGCATTCGTTATCGCTGCTGGAGTTGTCTTCTGGATATGCAAATTAGACAAGAAAATCACACAGCAAGGACTAGAGAGAGTAAAAGGATTACATCACTGCCAAGTCCCAAGCCCCTTGTCTTACAGCACCCCCCCACCTGCAGCTTAATAACTACACACGTATTTCCTATCAGATAATCTTATTTTACACTATCCCGTTTTGCACTCATTTTGCACACCATGCACCGTAATCTGGATTGTATTTACAACTGTTACACTTTTCTGATAAAAGAGCAAAGTACCAATCCTTGTTTGAGAGCATTGTTCCTCCAGATTCCCTCATAAAAACCGACCCTCTCTGCAGTTGCACGAACAGTGGTGACCCTTCACCCTGCACTTATGATTGGACCTGGGAATGGGTGCTAACCTTTGCTCATAGTTCACAATCCTTTAAATTAACCTGAAGGGTTCAAAGCCCCGTTAGATTGACAGGATTCATTTTAAGAGTCTCGTAATGTCCTGGGTTTAATCCTGCATCCTACCTTTTTCATCACTTGCACACATAGTCCTTGGAGAATTGAAGAGTATAAAAGCAAAGGTCCCTCAACCAAATATTGTTTATGTTCATAAAGCAGCATCATTCTAGGGACCCTACTTGCCAGTAGGCTTTGGCCTAAAAGTAAAACAAGTGTAGGGGAAACTGATACCACTTTTTTTATCATTTTATCACCATTAAGTCATTGATGACTGTATTAAAAAATTAATTACAGCAGGAATCATACTGAGTCATGTAACCATAACTGTGATCTCCTTTTTTATTGTTGTCCTCAAAGGCTTTCCCTCAAAAAAGGTACATCTTCGGCACAATATTTAAATAAAATATTCTTCTTTGAAACTCATAAAAGTTTGATAAAGGTGTCATATTAATCGTGCTTCAAAAAGAAACCCAGTTGCCTGTAGGTATTCTAGGTCCAAAAAACCCGCGGACATATATATCTGAGAAAACTTCACATCGTGTGAAGGCCCAGAATGGGAAGTATATGAGGGCTGATTCATTTTCCCATAATGCTTTGCTCCGAATGCCTTTAGGTGCCGGGCTGCCCCTGATACACACCCCTTAGGAATGAATGAAGCTATTTGTAAGGAAGCCGCCGACGAGACCTGATGGATGGCGGGGGAGGGGTCACATCTCGACGGTTCACCAAAGCCCCGCACATCAGTCTTCAGAAAGATCCTTTTCAGGATTTGAGTTTCTTAAATCCAAGAAGTGCCCTTGTCGAGGTCAATCAATCCCACTCTACAAATGACCAGTTTTACTGAAAAATCAATACTCTAGATTTCAGGACCTCTTTGCATAACATAAACCCCCAGATAAGTTTCATTGAAACTCTGCTCTGTATCATCTACCAACAATATTTCACTCACTTTTGCTGTTTTCCTAAAGATTATTTGGCTGCCATGGAAATTATTATCTCCGTTTACTATTCATTTGTCTAGTAGCAGATTTTATATAAAGTGATTAAATAGCTAACAGTTTTGCACAGCTCAATATTTACTGAAGCAATTCAGGTTAACTACTTTGCTCAGAGGTACAACAGCTGAGGCCCCAAAGGGACTTTTGATGAAACTGCCTTAACACTTGTACCATCTGTCCCCGTATGGGGGCATTGGAACTCCTGTACCCAAACACGTGGGCACAGTTGTGAAATTTAGGGAAGCAGTTATTTACCCGAAGGAATTCTGAGTTGAATGCCTTCCCTACCAGCCCCGTGCTGCTGCAGTGTCCCAGCCGGCGCATGAATCCGTAACCTCTCGTCACGAGGTCGGGTGTATAAATGGCGCCATTATTAGCCTGGTTCATTTTCAGGTTCCCAGTGATGATGGATGACCGTCACTCCCAAATGTGTCTCATGATCAGCTTGATGCCATCTGTCACACCACCTACAGATCATGGGACATCCACAACTGAACGAGAGACACAAAAAGTACATTTTAACTATATGATCTATCGCCACGCCCCCATTTCCCTTTAATATCTTCTCCCTCTTAAATTCTCACAAAAACACGCTGCTTTGCTTTCATACAAACACAAAGCTGTCATTTCCGCCTATCCCAGATGGATCTCTCCCGAGTTCTTGTATCTGCTGGCATCAATGCCACGTGTCAATTATACATGCACAATTTCTTTATTTCATTATGTTGTTCTTTTACCACTCTCAAAGTTTGTATTTGATTTTGAATTGCCTTTGTTTATCAGATCAATGAGGGCAGACTTAAATATTTCACCGAGTGTTTCTGTCTTGGGCAGAGAAAAGACCATCACCAGATCTAGAGGATGGGGGAGTGAGAGGCTCAGTCTTTGTGCGTGTGGGCAGATGGTTGTTGGTTCAAGGCTTGGTAAAACAATCACATGTCCGTGGGCCCTTGAGCAAGGCCCTTAACCCCATGTTCCAGGGGCTCTGCACTCCAGCTGACCTTGTGCCATGAGATAAAGATGGAGTTGGTAATGAAACTAATTCCAAGGTACTTGTGCATATGGTAAATAAAGGATTTATCATTTATCAAGACCTGGTCGGATATCACGTACAGACAAATTGGCCGTCACTTTGCCAGAAACCAAAGTTTATCAGAGAAAAGCTGGTATCTCTGAAATCAGACAGCAGTCTTCTCTGATGTCCCTCACCCTGGATTTGCAGCAGGTGGCTCTTGGTGGACACGCCAAATGAGCACAGCTGGACCCTATTAGCAGTTCATGGACCTGGATGAGTTCTCCGTCTGGTAGAACAACATAAAGTCTGGCCCCACGTGCTGTGCTCTCCATGCTAGATTAGTAATAATAACACTGCTTCTGCAATTACCGCTACTACTAATATCATCGCTTACGGAAAAATGCAACCATCACTCATAGTTACCGCTTTGTCAAACTCCTAAGTTTTTGTAGTTAGCTCAGTTTAGTGTCCATGCCTAGCTGAACGCTTTCACAGCAAGCCTAAGTATTTAATCTGAAGATGACAGGGAAGCACTAAGGCATGGGGCAGGACCTGAGCAGCGATGGCTGCCAAACCCGGACGTTATCGTGCCTCTGCATACGGGCTTTTCACTGCAGGTTGTCCTCATTTGAGACCCCTACCCAGATCCCCCGCAATGCTATTTGCATATGGAGTATTCCACACCAAACAATGTCTGTGCACTGAGGATATAGGGCCCAGGAAATTTCTATGTAATATTTATGTATTTCAGTAAATCATTTATGACTGTCAGCCATTGGTCCTTCTCTGCCCTTTCAAACCGTACGACTTTATGATAGGCATTTCTGATAACTGACAGATGGAAAAGATTCTTTTTCAACAGAATATTTATTCAAGTTTTCAGTCCTGCAATATATTGCCTTATATTGAAATCCTTTTTTAACCCCCCCCCCCCTCCCCACCCCCCAAAACCTGATTTCATAGTGTGAAATGTTTTGTTTACTTAGCTGTC